>CM064966.1:67299431-67899431 GCA_032847665.1 Solanum chilense | reverse complement strand
TTTTCTCTATTATCGCTTGTTTCATTTGTTCGGTTTATTATGCTATTTTGCTATCATTTATTATTATTATTATTATTATCATATCATCATCATCATGTTTTGAGATAGGTCTATCGAAAACAACTTCTCTACCTCACAAAGATAGGCGTAAGTTTACGTACATTATAATACCTCCACATCCTATTTGTGACTTGTGAGATTACGCTAGATATGTTATTATTGTTGAATAAATAAAAATTTCGACGAAGCGTGGTCGCATGACAGACTCAACGTGTCTTTGTCCCTGAACAAAGCTATTATGTAAAATTGAATCACAAGTACTACTGTTAAATAAAACTGTGAAATGAAAAGGAATCAAGAGATATAGATGGCATAGTATAATATCTAGATTGGAAAAAAAATATCAAAGGACAAATTAAAGCCTATAGCACAACTAATTCGAGGAAACAATATCTTAAATTCGATCTACCTTAAGTGGATCAATATTTATTTTTCAAAGTAAGATGATAATAAGTACGTCAATCAATATTGAGTTTTGTCAATTAGACACAGACAACTAAACATATATGGAAATATTGTACTGAAAAAATAAAATAGACATATTCGATAGATGTTCATATAATCTGTATGACTGAGTTTTAGAATTAAATTTATTGAACACAAATTATACCTATAATATAATTCTCACCATATATAATTGATAGAGTTTTAATTTCTTATAATAAAATAAAATGACTTTTACATAATTTTCCATTGGTTGTCATTTATGTCTCATAACTTTAGAGTACGTACAATACCTTAAATGGAAATAGATAAAATAATAGAGAACCATATATAGAGACTACTATCTTATCTTATTTTTTTCATCTTTCTTTTTATAATCAAACATGATAATTTGTGTAGGGATGTACTTACTTTATGTTACCTCGACAAGAAGTTACACTACGATATATTTGGATAATAACGTGGCTATGTATATCTGCATACACGTACACATGATTTAATCTAAAATTCCGCCTTATCCATAGATCAATAGTATTTTTTTGTGTAGGGTGATTCAAAAGGATAATATTCAATATATTTTTTAATTATAAATGAATCGGTGAAAGACCTTAACCAACTGATTAACCCTCACATCAAGTACGTAAGCTAATATAATTACTATAATTTATGTTTTAGTCAAAGCATTGAAATTAATAATTGATTCCAATATTTGAATATGAAGATATACACATTGCCACTTTTTGTACCCCAAAACATTAGCTATAAAGAGAAATTGGATAACATGCAATTCTTTGAATGTATAATTAACTTCATGTGCATGTGTAATATTTACTTTTTATATATTTCCATTTTAGTGTTCCAAGGTATGGACTTCATTCTTGGAGGACAAGAAAATTAATACTTTAATAGAGGGAATAAAAGGTGAGTATTTTTTTTTATTATTATTTATTTAATATAACATGCTTTTTATATTTATATGAGCTAGCTAGATAACTTCTATAGCTAAATAGAGTAAAAAAGTTTCAAAAACAAATTATTAAAAATTTCTATCGAAAAATAAGCTTTAACGATATTTAATGACAATACTACTAAAATTATATTTTTTTAAAAAGTCGAGTTTGACTGTTAATTTCATAAAAATTCATAATTAAGACTTAAAATCATGATCTCTATCTACTTCGATATTCATATTGAGAAGTGTAACACTTCATTAAAATTTAAATTGTTAAAGCTAACCATCACATTTTATTTTAATCAAGATTTGAAATCATAATCTCTACCTGTTTAGATATTTATATTGAGAAGTGTAACATTTTATTAAAATTTAAATTGTTAGATCTAGTAATCACACATTCGAATATTCAAAAGTTATTCAAACATATGAATATAACGAAAATATACTATTTTATTTATATAATCTACTCATATATAATATAATAATAAATAAAAATTTGGTGGAAAGTTGAAAGAGTAGTACTCCTGAATGAGAAAACTTTAAACAATGTAGGTACTTTTTGAAACATATTTGCAGAAAATTCTTTTGACTTTTATTTCACA
The DNA here is from genome assembly GCA_032847665.1 of Solanum chilense. NCBI lineage: Eukaryota > Viridiplantae > Streptophyta > Magnoliopsida > Solanales > Solanaceae > Solanum > Solanum chilense. Next base: position 67,897,370 of record CM064966.1, on the reverse strand, counting down.
GCCATACTCTGAAAATCTCACGAGGAAATTTTGCTACTCGTCAAATGGTTAGCTCAATATTATTCATATTATTATTATTATCGACAATTCTTTTTCATAAATACTTTACTTTATATACAATAAAGTAGGTAAATATGATAAAAATTCTTTCTCAAGTGTTTGTCATGTGTGTATAAAGTTGTACTATTCTACAATGGAAATTGTTTTATGTTAAAACGAAAATGAGTCTATAATATTTTTAAAGTATTAAAAATAGCATAAAATATCTTCATCGACCTATTGCTTCAAAATGTCCTTCTCATTCACCTATTGGCTCCAAAATATCATCCACTTTTTTCCCCAAAATTGATCACTTATTTAATTATTTTAAAATTAAACTCTTTAAATATTTTTTAAAATATTTACGTTCAACTATTGGTTATAATTTAATTTATTAATATAATTTATAAACAGACGCACTACCCACTCATTGCTAACTAAACCCCACCCAATTAATAATTCATTTATAATATCAAAATCGTCATAGACACTACTAAAACACGATGAAATTGTAGATTCCTGAAAATGACATCCAAAATTATTCGAGTCCGAATTTAAGCCCCAATTAAATTTAGGTTGAGCCACTTACTTAGGAGGAGACTTTCAAAAGGATTCTCTTTCAAGATTGAATTAGAAATTTATGATTAAAGGTAAAGAAGTAATACATTCCGAATTAATTCATGCATTTTTCTAAAATATAATTTTATAAATATTTATGATTTTTTTAAAAACCTTTAATATATTATTTTGAAATTTTTTTTACCTATGAAGTAACATCACATAATTGAGACGTAAGAATAATTAACATGAACATAATCAGACTTTAAGTTTATCGATAATTTTTATTTAGACACTTGAATGTATGATAATTTACTACTATAGATATTTTCACCTCAAATTTTAAAAACACTCAATTGGTAGTAGCTTTTCTAGTTGTTGCATTAATAATGCGACGGGTTTATTAATTTGGAGGGGTTTAATTAGTAACGGGTGGGTAGTTCATTGACTTATAAATTATACTATTAAGTTAAATTATAACAAATAGTTGAGCGCCACATATTTAAAAAAATATTTAAATAGTTTAAATATAAAATCGTTAAATAAGTGGTCGATTTCGAACCAAAAAGGTGGATGACAGGGGTATTTTGGATCCAATAGATGGGTGGAAAGGGTATTTTGGAGCCAATAGGTGGATTAAGGATAATTTTATACCATTTCCAATGCTTTGAAGGTATTTTAGGTCCTTTTCCGATGTTAAAAATACAAGTAAATTTTTAATTATTATTATTATATTGTTTCAGAAATATTTATATATAATCAAGTAAAATACAATGAGATTGGGGTGGGACGAAGGTTAGAGGTTGGAGGTGTTAAGTCGGTGGGAAGGAGACAATGAATTTAAAATATCACTTATTTATAGAACTTGCTTTTTTTTACGTCCATTAAGTAAATCATTTCTCTCATTTTCTTAAGCAGCTTATCTCCTAGAGAAAATATTTTAAAGATATTTCAAAAGGTTTTTTTTCGTAAAAAAAAGGTTAATTCACTAAAAGGTTGAGTGTTTTTTTTCAAAAAAAATAAAATAAATTTTTCATGATATGATATATCATATATTCTCTCTCTCTATATATATAATAAGATTTTTGAACAATTCTATTATTTCAATTTTGTTTCATTGGGTGGGGGGTTGTTTTATTTTAGTAAAGGGAACAAAATGTTGGTGTGGTTTTATTTTTTGTGGTTAGAACAATGAGTTATGGTATAACGTGGGGATGCACGTTATATGTTACCAAATGAAGTGGCCTTAAGGACCCCAAAAATATCCTACAATTATGGTTTTAAGGGTGCATTGAAGAACCCTAGAATGGTGCTCTCACATGACCTTTTCACACTCTTTGCATCCACAATCCACATGATGATCTCCTACAACATTTAATCTAGTGTGGTACAATAATCGAAATCAATGAGATTACATCACTTTTAATTTAATCAGACAAAAATTTCGATTATTATATAAAAATACACTATTATGAGTATCAGAATAAGAAATACGATCAATTCCCACATTAGTATATATATATATATGATGTCTAGGGTTTTAATATAGAATTTTTTTTTTTGTGGTTATTACAGATCCTCTCCTGCTAAACAAATATTTACTATTCAAATACAACAATATATGGATCGACCAATCAAATTGAAAGCTTATAGAAATGGTAAACTAGTTCTAATTAAGGCATGTTATTAATTAACAATGTTTTGAACTTATTATTACATAGCATTGTCAAATGTCAATTGTTATTTTGCCTAACTTATCATGTTCGAATCAAACAATAAACTCACAATAATATGCAAGTCAAACTAAAAGTGGAAAGGAAATATAGTTCCTTTTCCTATATAACAAATAATGCTAGCTAGGAGAAACCAAAATTGATATTGATCATGTGCACATACTTATAGAGTAACACGTCCACAAAAATATATGTCCAAAAAAATATAACAAAATAATAGTACATAAAATATTGAACATACATATATAGATATAAATGGCTTGAAATATATTGTTCAAACTACTTGGTTGGTTTACTTCAATATTTATAGAAAGTAGAAATTCTCCTTTCATATTTGTATTTGTATGTGAGTAATTAAAGAAAATAATAATGCTCCTACTTCCTTTCCACTTTGTTCACATTCCTAATTTCCTATATTTCTTTGATAAGAATGCTTTTATTGTCATGGTAAATAGTCTTTCTGTCTTTATGAAGTGTAACAATAATACTATGCACAAGCATGAATTTAGATTTAGGGTCCGTTTGGATGGACTTAATAAAAACAGCTTTAAAAAAGTACTTTTGAAAATGCTGAAACTTATTTTTAAAATAAGCAGTTATGTGTTTGGATAAAAGTGCTGAAGTTGCTATGCCAAACGTGAAAAGGGAAAAATGGAAGAAAGAGATGTTAGGGTTACGTGGGTAATTTGGAGATTGTATAAAAATATTAAGCGCAAAAAGATAAAAATGTGGTCAACTTAAAACAGCTTATAAGCTTAAAAAAAAAAAAAAAGCACCCCTACCCCAACTTTTAACTTTTGACTTAAAATAAGTTTTTTTAACTTAAAATAAGTTATTTTGAGTATTGCCGAACAACTAAATAAGTTAAAATCAGCTTTTAAGTCAGTTTGACCAGCTTTTAAGCTGAGCCAAACAGGCTCGTATATCTTTATGGGTTCAATCTTTAAGTTATATATTAATATCAAAACCATTATCTTTTAGAATTTATAGGTTCATATCAACTATTTAATGCTAATCTTATGAACTCTTAGACATAAATAAATATTTCAAGATGAACCTGATATTATCACTCTATCATCATTCGCCTTTTAAGGTTGTGTATGCCCCATTCTCTTTGGTAACCCTCGGTATATTATTGTTGTTTTGTTGAGATATAATATTATTTAAAAATACAAGTTTAAATTTATTTATTAAATATTATGTGAAATTAAACGACGAATCAAAGTGGAAGTTATATTTATTCTTGTCCAAGGGTGGAAACGCCAAAAGTCTCTTGTCCAACTGTGGAAGCTCAAAGTTATATATCAATTCTATCAATTATCTATTCCTTGTTACTATAATTGTTCATGAAATATTTTAACTTTCCATTGTATCAGTCTATATCTCACCAAATTTTTACTATAAGTTCACAAGTTGAAATTTAATAAAATTACAAAACGTCAAGAATATTGCCAATATTGTGAAAACATGACTTGTTCCTTTAGTTCCAAGTGTCAAATGTTGGATAATTTTGGTATTATCCTGCACCGTCCACTGCCTCCATCGACTTATTGGAGTCAAATTAAATTATCAATAACACTCAGTTGCTCAAGTCTTGTCACAAAGACTTTAAGAAAATTGTTTTTTTTTTATATATTGAGCTATAGGATAAGTGCAATTTTAAATAAGAAAAGTTTGGCCATATATTGCTATAAAGAAGCCATAATTTATTGTTGAATAGTTTATAGTTGTTGTTCCTTATATAGAAATTGCACTTGCTTTTATGTGTTATAATAGTTTATAGTTGTTGAAGGGTTTAAAATGATCCCACAGAAAGATAGAATAATAAGTTAAGATGAAAAATGGGACCAAATGTGACAATACTTATGGTTCAGAGTTCAGAGGGAGGCCCTATTTATCGAAACAAATTGATATAGGTGTTTATATTATGGACCACCAGGGAGTATAAATAAAAGAAGGACACGTGTCATTACATAATAGTATAATGTGTTTATATATTTTTTGAATACTACTTGTAAAAAATAAGGTTACATGTATATATGCTACTTGATAATGTAGTGAAAGTATTAATCAAAAACTTGAATTATAAGACTTGAGACTAGATAACATTGTGATGCTAAAATGTAAATAATGCAGATATCTAAGTTTGTTGTTACTTACACAATTTACGATTATAGGTGAAGATGTTACTCATATAATTAAAATCGATCAATTATTGTATTGGAGAAGTGATATTGGAGTGTTTTGGGATATATCTAGAAGGATGTTTATCAAAGTGAGATAACTTTTGAAAAATAAATCTAAGATTGACGATGTTATATAGCAATATACGTGAATATGAGATGCTAAGATTCAATATATAGTATTGCGAAGATGCGAATACTTATTAAATGAATATACGTACGATCATACAAAATTAGGTAAGACTAAAACTGATCACACTTCGAAATAACTTCGTTATGTCCTACACACTTATCTATTGGCGTGACAACTAAAATAATATAATTTTTTTTTTCTCTCAAACGACCTATAAATCTTTGAAATCAATACATATATATAACTAAAGAAATACTATATGAATGCAACAAAAAGATCAAGGTGACATATATACACTTTTTCTGAGAGTTGTATGAGGTTTCTAATTTTATTATTATTATTATTATTGTCATTGTTATTGTTATATTTATGTAATGTATTTATTTAGTATGTTTTGATAACATAAATTGAGTTTAAATAAAGTAGTAAGAATTCATAAAATCAATGTTAACAACACGTTTGAAATAGAGACGTGATAATTACTGTTATTTTGTATTGATAAATGATTATCTTTTATTTCTAAAAATACTACAACTAATTGTTTTACAATAATGAAAATTGTTGTATTTCTCTTAATTATAAGGAGCATTTTCTAGAGGGTGCTTTCAGAGTTTCAAGTAATATCATTTGACATGTGGGCCATAGGTGTTTGATACTGCTTTGAGATGCTTTCATATTTTTACAAAAAAAAAAAAAGGTTTAGTATAATTTTGTATACTATTATATTTTAACGTATATTGTAACAAATAATAGGTTATGTGCATTAAGAACAATGATTAGGAGTAGTGTTTATGTAAGTATACTAGACATTAAATTCTTTGAAAAACACTAGCAAATAAAATGTGCAATTTCATAATGTATTTTGTGCTTGGTTGTCTAGTGATGCGAATTTATCATAAAATCAAGTGTTTAATCAAGTCAATACAATTTTCGTTATTATGTGATTTAATGAATTTATACATTATAAATTTAAACACATGACATGCATGTATTGATTTGATATAAAATTTGATATGAAATTTTTTTACCTTAGTATCTGTCATATACTTCTTTTCAATTTATTTTATTTAACATTAATTTTTTATAGGACGATCATTAAAAACAGTGAACTAAAAGGCCTCATTTATATTTTATCTCAACTTTTTTTACTTTATTAATTTCTCTCACACTTATATTAGATCAATAAAAGTGCAAACTAATAATTAATTTAATAGTAATTATTTTAGACTATTTATTTTTACCATAATTAAAATGTACCTGAGGGAATACCGACCATATATTTATGATTCTAAACAAAGTTATCGATATAGATTGTGGCGCAGTGTGAACTTTTATTTCCCTGATCAAAAGTCTTAGATTTGAATTTAAATTTTTTTATTGAAAGTATCACCTTTGAATAAATTCTATAATGCACGATATGTATTATTATGAGGTTTTAATGTGAACTCTGATCACCGAGGAAAGAAAAAAAAGATAAGATTGAAAATTGTCAGTTGAATTGGACATACAAAGAAACCCTTGTTCCATGGAAAGTGGAGAATGTAAAAAAATAATGGTTATTTTCCTATACTTTATCCATACAAGCTTTTGTGTTTGGTACGCACTATACAAGGGCTAAATAATGGCCTTAAAAGATTTGAACTCATCTTATGTTATAATACACCTGGTTTTAAAACTCTTTCTTTTTTCGGATTTAACTCCTCTTTATTTTCTAATTTATTTATTTTCAAATTTTTTTTATGAAATGAACATAATAAAATAAATAAAAATTATTTCTAATTAGATATTTCAAAGTATTTGAATTTAATCTTTATCTTTTAGTAAAGAGTGCTTCTCTCCCAGTAAGATTAATCTAGTGGACTTTCCGTCGAGTCTCCATTGTGACATGTTTTAATTTATTTAATTTTTAAAAAAATTGAATTATATAAATTTTGATTAATATTATAAAATATATTTTGAATTTATATCGACACCTGAAGTTATAGCTTAGTAATTTTTGGATAACTTTTTAATATTTAAATTCTAATTAACTGTAATGAGTAAATTGACTCTCGAGGAACAAAAATACCACATAATAAATTGAGAAAAAGAAGGGATAATGCAGTCTAAAGAGTAAAAAAATATTAAAAATTTCAAAGGGGTACATTAATTTATTTTCTAACCAAAAGGAAAAAATCGCTATTGAAAGAGCGATTTTATTTTTACGCCGTTAAGTCTCAAAAGTCTCAAAATCGCTGACCAATAATTTTGTTCATATTTTTTTCCCTTTTTTAAATAAAATCGCTATTCAAGCAGTGTTTTAGGCAAATTTTAATTTTTTTAAAAAATTGAATGACTACGAAAATAGCGCTTTTATATAGAAAAACAAAAAAAAAAGGGATAACCGCTGCTTTTCCGTGTAAATGTGCTTTTTTTTTTACGATTGCTGCCATTGCAGTTTGGTGAAACTTTTTTTTAAAAAAAATCAGTACCAATTTTTTTCTTAAAATCGTAAAATTATTTTTTAAAAAGAATTATCAACATTTAATATGATTTTCTTTTAAAAATTGGCAGCTATAATTTAATGAAAATTAGATAACTAAAACAGCAGCCCTGATTTAAAAAGAAAAAGAAATCCACAGAAAATCGCTGCCAATAAAATTACCACTTAAGGCAGTGTTTAAAAAAACAACTTTTTTTTTTTAGAAACGACTGCAGCGATTTTACTTTCGCTGCTATACTATAGGCTTAATGATGACGTCAAAGCAAAATCGCTTTTGTTTAAAAAATTAATGTACTCTTTTAAAATTTTTGGTAATTTTTTGCTCTTTAGGCTTTGAATTCGGATAATATCTTTAATATATGTCCGAAATTCTAGAGACACACTTATACTATACTAAGGTTCTATTACCCCTGAACTTATTTTATAAATAATTTTCTATCTCTTTTCGGTCTACTTGACACCATCTTGTGGGCTCAGCATGTGTTGACAATTTTTCAAACTAGTGTCACTTAGATAAAAAAGAAATAGAAAATTATTAATAAAATAAGTTAGGAAAGTAATACGACCTTAGTATAGTACAAGTGTGTCTCTGAGATTTCGGGCGTTGAGGAGATACTTGTGCATTATCAAAAAAAAAAAATACTTATGCATTTTCCAAAAAAAAATTTGAAGTTAAAAAAAAATTGATAGGGAATACTGTTACATAATAGTAACAGATTTAGCACCCTATCTTAAGCTCAAATGTGATCTATGCAAATGCTTATTATTTCCTGAGCATGATAAAATTAAATTATAAATTGAGCTCCACAAAAACTGATTGAGCACCATCACACACACACACACATATATATATATATATATATATATATATATATATATATATATATATATATATATATAAAGGAATTGAAAATTCACTAAGATAAATATGAAATTAGATGAACAAGAGACCGGAAGAAATAAAATTAAGAAAATTGTGGTATATCTATATAAAAAATATTCAACTAGTCATAATCTAAAATCTAAATATAAATGCCAAAGAATTCTAAATGAATAAAAAATAGATAATTAAGAAACTTAAAAAAAATTAAGAAAAATTGTAGTGTGTGTATAAATATTCAACTCATCATAATCTAAATATAAATGTTGAAGAATTCTAATAATAAAAATAGATAAATAAGAAACTTCAAATAAATAAAATTAAGAAAAATGTAGTGTGTCTGTATAAATATTCAACTTATTTTAATCTAAATATAAATGTTGAAGAATTCTAAATTGATAAAAGTTGATAAACAAGAGACTCAAACAAAATAAAATTAAGAAAATTGTGGTATGTTTGTATAAACATACAAGTCTCTTAATCTAAATATGAATAGCGAAAGAATTTTAAATTCATAAAAGTAGATAAATAAGAGACTCAAACAAAATAAAATTAAGAAAATCGTGGTGTATGTGTTTGTATGAATATTCAACTCATCTTAATCTAAATCTAAATGTTGAAAAATTTTAAATTGATAAAAATAGATAAAGAAGAGACTTGAACAATAGAAAATTATTCAATTATGGTATATTTATATAAATATTCAATTCATCTTAATTTAAACATAAATTTTCTATAAATTCTAAATTGAATTGAACATTATGGAGGGTCAAAATTTGTTAATCGAATAAATAGTAGACTCGCACGTTTAATTTAATTTCATTCTAGAACTTCTTAATAAACTAACAAATAACTCAAGAAGTACTCATATTTTATTAGGAATATATACCAGGCATTTTAATTTAAAAAATCTAACGTAACAAGCAAAAATGAAATTTCAATGGACAAATCATGTCTTTACTACAAAAGTAAAATCAACATTTTCAATAGGAAAATCACAAACTTTTAGGGGGAAAAAACGAATTTATACGTGAGATAAGTACTTCATTTGTCTCTATTTACTTGTCCATATTTCTTTTTATATTTATTCCTATTAACTTGTCTATTTTCACAAATCAAGAAAGGATAACGATTTTTTTCATAATATGTCCTTATTTAATTGAAGAAATTTTTAGTACTACTAAGTTGTAATACATGCTTTTTGGAATCAGAAAATACATTATTATACTTGAATAGTTGCATAATCTTTTAAGTTAAGGGTAAAATTGTTACTAGCATATGATAATAATTGATGTTTTAATATGTGTGTCACTTATAACGTGGATGTATTTAATTTTGATTGAGTACCACCCTATTCTAATTTCACAATGTTATCTATACAAAATACTTATTATTCTCACGAGCATGACAAAATAAAATTAAAGATTGAGGTCTTTCTCCATCATTATAAAAATAATCATACACTTGGATAGATATGAAAAAAAATATATAAACAGTAATCTCAAAATTTTAAAAAATTAAAAATTATGCTATCTCTATATAAATATTAATTTCATCTTAATCTAAATAGCAGAGAGTTCTAAATTGAATTGGACACTAAGGATAGTCAAATTCTTAATCTAATAAACAATAGACACACACACGTTTAAATTTAATTTGATCTTGTTCTAGAGTTCCTTAATGAACTAGGAAAATAACAATTTTGATTAAGAAATCAAGAGCCAAAAGTTTCTTATTTTGGATATTTTGAACTTAGAAACTGACCATGTGAGTTTCAAATAATTTTGGACATACTTCACTGCTGAGCCACTCTTCAAACTTGAACCAATTAAGACCTTCATATCTTCCATCTATTTTTATCTAAATTTCTATCTATTATCTCTATATCAGTAACAAAGTCAGAAATCTCGTTAAAAATATCTAAAATATGTATGAAAAATATTTTTTAATCTATATATTACATACAATTTTTTATATACATAGCATAATTTCTCGATAAAGAATGTCTGATTGTCCATTCTGGGTTATATGTAGTTACGCAACTATTTCTATCTACCTAATATATCCATATCTTCTATACTATGTTAAAAGCACGAAACTTTTTAGAAATATTGATTAAAATTTTTTTCCTTCATTTAAAGATTAAAATATTTTATAGTAAATAAAATTGTATTTGTTATTTTCGTCAAATAAGTATTATTTAATTATTATCTTAATAATTAATAAAGACTTTGTAATTAAATAAAATTATAGCTATTAAATCATTTTTGAAATAAGGTTTAAAGCTCCTAAGTTTAAGACTTTAATATCAATATTTTAACCTAATATAAATCTTATTTAAATTCTGATAGACAAAATAAATGAAAGAAAAATTATAATAAAGATGATACCATTTCTTAAATAATATTTTAATCTTCTTATATAAAATTTTTGTCATTTAAATGGGTATATCATTTATTTTAACGATGAATTGCTATTTTTGAAAAATATTTTTATTCGTATTTATTATTTTATCGATCGACGCGAGTTACACGGACAAAAATACAAAAACTAAAATAATTTGGCTACCCCAAAAATTAGGAAAGTGATGGGAGATGCTTTCCAAAAACTTATTGGTCAATATATGAGATGAGTTCATCGATTCAGAATATATATATATATATATATATATATATATATATATATATATATAATCATGATTGAGGCATTGATAACTTAAATATCCGCACTATTAAATATAAGTTATGTAAATCACATAGCGTAGATTATACTTTATTTTAATTTTTTTCTAATTACTATAATTCTTTAAAATTTGTATTTTTTGAATATATAAGTCATTATTCAGATACATTAATTCTGATACAAGAAGAATTCTATTATTGCGTTAAAAATGAGAATAAAATCTTTTTTTTTTTGCTTAAAAAGGAAAAGAGATGTATAATTAAATATTCATTTTTCATAAATCATGCAATTACATTGTTTTCATTGCTAACCAATCTCTCTCAAAGCATAACAACTTCAAAAAATTCAAAATTCAAATTTCTTCTCCAAAATTATAAAAAATCTTTTCAATTTTGATTTAAAATTATTGAAAAATTGAGTTGATATCATAAATATCTTTTTTTGTTGAGACATTCAAGAATCTGAGAAAGTAAGGTGAATTGAATCAGTCATTGCAAATAATTATAGTAAAATAAGAAATATATTTTATTTTCTTATTTTTGAATTAAAGTAGGACAAAAATAAACATTTGTTGATAAAAATTATCATTACATAAAGATTGTGTTAAAAAACAAAATGAATAATATATTTTTTTTAAAAAAAAAAAGCATTTTGACGCATTAAGCTAAGTAACAATAAAAACTTTTCGTGGATCAAAATACTAAAACGATAATTTTTTAAAAAAATCATATTATAAATGAAAAACATTTTGTTCATTTTCACTTAAGTTAGGAACATTTTTTTTTATCCTTTTTCGATATTTAAATAAAAAATAAACCGGATCATTTTCCACATTTTTTTCTTTGGAGGAATTTCAGTATACAAATTGAAAGTAGATACATACATAAATAATAAATAATAAATATTATAAAGAAGACATGGTGGGGCTTTTGGTCGCTAAAGGACCCCGACAAAAGGAAAAATTGTTTTCGTAAAAGAAATGTTGTGATTAATAAAAATATTTTCTAATATTTTTTCTTTTGTCTTAGCATATATGACTATTTGTGAGGTGATATATATATATATATATATATATATATATATATATATATATATATATATATATATATATATATATATATATATATATATATATATATATATATATATATATATAGACAAGTCGATGGTAATATTAATGACATCTTATATTACATACTTATTATAATGTTATTTTTAGTACATATTGCGAATACAAGAAAATAAATCACATTAGGTTGAACTGTTCAATTAGTATTTATGTATATATGTATCTATATGTATTTTATATGATTAGTGATTTTTTTTCAATAATTTTAATATACAATTTTAATATGATATTAGAGTAGACAAAAAATTCATCATTGACTCCTTTCTTCTTAAGAATACATTTCTATATTATTAGACAATTATAAATCGAGCATAAGTTGTTAAGAACTACGATATCACCCTTTTCATCATCCCTGGATAAGATGTATCAACTACATATTCGAATTGTTTTTTTCTTGCAAATTTTAGAAAAGGACCTTGTAGAAACCTGCTAATTATATCGAGTCACATTGTTATATGATATCAAAAAAATATTATATTAAAAATATAATTAAATAAATAAAATTGTGTTCTTTCGAATTAGCTCAAACTTACTTAAAATGGAAAGCGAGCTATATAGCTAGGGTATAGGAAGATGTATTTAATTAATGTAAGAAAAGTCGGTTGAGCGGTGAAACTAAATTTTGGTTCACTAAAATTTTTTCACATGTAGAAACTGATCAAAACAGTAGAAATTTTGTTGGGAGCTAAGAAAAGAAATTGATCACGTTAGTCAATGTACATCGAATAATTACACGTGTATTCTTACGAGTAGAGTCTAAAAAAAATAAAGTATATTTTTTTTCTATTTTTATGAAATAGAGAAATTATTTTTGATAGATCATCAACTCAAAAAAAAATATAAATATGAATTTTATTTTTACCTTTATAATGCACATAGACCTTATTGTTACTGTGTGAATATAATTTTTCTTTTATAAACCGTAGACTTATCGAAGGATAAAATATAGGTGAATCGAGCTTAGTCAAAAAGTAATAATGAGAATTCCATCCACCATAGAAGACTATTGTCGATTGAGATATATTTATATTTTCTTTTGCAACCTTAGTCTTATTATAAATATATGCCACATTATATTGCAATTTGCAAATATACCTACTCAAAATAACTCTTCCTCCTCCTTCACTCTCAAGTTCTTCCTCATTCTTCTTCTTATTCTCATACATAAAATGTTAAAAATGTTGTCCAAAATGGCTATGTGCAAATCCCATGGGCAAGATTCTTCTTATTTTATTGGATGGCAAGAATATGAGAAGAATCCTTATGATCCTTTACAAAATCCTTCTGGTATTATTCAAATGGGTTTAGCTGAAAATCAGGTACCAAATTAATACTATTATATATCAACACACTCAACTCAACTACTTAAATACACGAGCTTAAGTTATATGCACTATCATACATCATTACGTTATACTATCAGGTCACTTAAAATGGCGTGATTTAATTATTTAAAAAGGCGCGATTACAAATATATATGCATGATGAGGAATGATATATCAAGAGAAAAGAAAAAAATGAAAATAATTGAATAAAGTTAGTAATGATGTATAATTTAATTTAGTATCATGACAAATTATGTGCTACATTTGCTAAATACTATGTCTTGTTTTTTTAAAAAGGTTGGCTTTATTGCTTCATATGATATTGACAAAAGACCAACCAAAAAGTGTGTGATTGATCCTCATGTATCTGAATCAGCATGCACAATTTCTTTTGTTGTTGTTTCTATAGCTATATAATATTTAGTAAACATATAATATAATGTTTATATATATATATATATATATAATTTTATTTGAAGCTCTAGTTATAATCTTGTATTAAATTTTCTTGTTCTAATTAATTATATTAATTAATGAAACAGCTCTCTTTCGATCTTCTTGAATCATGGCTCACAAGGAACCAAGATGTAATTCAATTTAGAGAAAATGGAGGATCCATGTTTAGAGACTTGGCTCTTTTTCAAGATTATCATGGATTGCAAGCTTTCAAAAATGTAATTTAATTTCTTCCTTTTCTTTTCATCTTTCTTACATAAATATATATATATATATATATATATATATATATATATATATATATATATATATATATATATATATATATATATATATATATATATTTTTTATTTTCTTTCAATCGAGTGGAGTACCTGATGGAAACAGTTGCTCTACTTCACAGGAGTAGGAGTAAGGTTTAAGCACACTGATCCTTTACTCACTCTTCAGACTCCGCCCGTGGAATCACACTAATATGTTAAATACTTATTTTAAACTACATTTTATTTTGCTTTGCAGGTACTTGTGTCATTCATGGCTGAGATTAGAAGAAAGAAAGTAAAATTTGATCCCAAAAATTTAGTACTTACAGCTGGTTCAACTTCAGCAAATGAAACACTCATTTTTTGCTTAGCTGAACCTGGAGAAGCTCTCCTTATTCCAACTCCTTATTATCCAGGGTAACATCAATCTCTTAAATAATATTCCGTTTACGCGATAGAATTTCAAAAGTCAATTAAATATTTCTTTCATCAATTAAGCTATACACATTAATGCCAATTAGGTTGTTTTTTTACCAGTCATTTTAACTTAATATGTGATAAGAATTCCTTTTTTACCACTATTCTAGAGTATAACTCAAACATTATATTCTTTTTTCGATTTGTTTGTCTTAATTCTTAGAAATAGTATTTATTTAAAAAATTATACTAAATATTTTTTTAATCGTCAGTGAATATAACTCAAACTCTCGTTAGCAAGCTCCGTATAAATTCTAAGCCATTATCCTGATTTTTTTATTTTTTTTTCTCATGACAGGTTTGATAGAGATCTTAAATGGAGAACAGGGGCTGAAATTGTACCAATACAGTGCTACAGTTCAAATAATTTCAGAATTACCGAATCAGCCCTTGAAGAAGCATATGAACAAGCCCAAAAACGTAATTTAACAGTCAAGGGTGTATTCATCACAAATCCTTCAAATCCACTAGGTACAACAATGTCACGCAACGAACTAAACATTCTAATCACATTTGCCATGACCAAAAATATTCATATAGTTAGCGACGAAATATACGCTGGTACAGTATTCGATTCGCCAAAATTCATAAGCATAATCGAGGCATTAATCGATAGAAAACTCGAAAAATCGAAAATGTGGAACCAAGTTCACATTGTATCGAGTCTATCGAAGGATTTAGGCCTTCCAGGTTTCAGAGTTGGGATGATTTATTCAAACAACGAAACCCTCATAGCTGCTGCTACAAAGATGTCGAGTTTTGGGTTAATTTCATCGCAAACTCAGTATCTATTGTCTAAAATTCTCGGAGATAGGTGGTTTATAAAACGTTATGTGAAGCAAAATAAGAAACAATTGATGCATCGGAGGGAAATGCTCGCTTCAGGGCTCGCGAATTCGGGGATTGAATGTTTGGAAAGTAACGCTGGATTGTTCTGTTTTGTAGATATGAGGGATTTGCTAAAATCAAACACATTTGAAGCAGAAATGGAATTATGGAAGAAAATAATTAGTAACGTTGGTTTAAATGTATCCCCTGGTTCCTCTTGTCACTGCAGTGAACCGGGTTGGTTCAGGGTTTGTTTCGCGAATATGTCAAAAGAAACACTAGACCTCGCGATGCAAAGGATTAATAATTTTGTTAATTCTGATAGAGATATTTGTCAGAATATTCGCCAGCAAATGTCACGATCCGTGATCGTGACGGGTGCTGGGTCAAGGAGGAGAAGGACAATTGCGAATTGGGTTGTAAAATTATCATCAGGTGATGGAAGAAGAGATCGTTGAAAGGGAAATTGAAGATATATTAATTGTATTATTGTTGTGTTTGATATAATTTGAGAGTTGTAGTATAGCTAGGGTGCATATATGTATTTATTAGTATTTTATTATTTGTGTAGAGTTATGTGATGTTTCAAATATGGTCAGCCTACTTGGTAGCTTTCATGTTTTATGTCCATTTTCAAATATTATAACACGTTACTTCATATCGCAATCACTAGGAAATATGAGACAAAGAAATTAAACAAATCAGAGGGAGTTGTTGAGAATGAGACATTACTTGAATAAATTTATTTGCATCAGAATTTGCACTATAAGTATAGTAAATATGTCTTGCTTTGATTTTTGACTTTTATCATAAAGTTGTGTGATTTAAGTTGGTGTAATGTAAGTGCTAAACACGTGAATAAAATGTTGTTAACATAGAGAGTTTGGTCCAAAATGGGGGTTCAAATCCAATCTGTCCAATTCTTGAAACTTTGGTGTTCTAAAATTTAAGACGCCAATAGCAAATATCATATGAAATTATTTTACGATTAATCGAAAAAAATAAATAAAAAGAACATAAAATGTACATTAGTGATAATATTCAACTAATTGATTACTCATTTATTATAAACGTAATTATCCATATGTAAGTTAAGTAAGCTTATAATGTAATTAGATAAAAGGCATTTATGTAATCATAGAGAAAATAAAGTATACATTTCTTGCGCGTAGTCTCACTTTTTTGTAATAAAATAAAATTGGAAAGTAAGAATAATTGGTTAGTTATCATTTTCTTTAATTTTTGATGAATTTGGAGAATTCATCATGAATATTGAAATGTATCAATAAGGAATGATCATCTAAGTGTCCAAAAAAAGGAGGAGCAGGGGTGAGTTACCAAAAGAATGTTAAAAAGAATATAATTAAATTATAAAAATATATTTTTTTAACTGTTTAAAATTTTAAATGAGCGTTCATATACTTTAATATGACATTAGAGTAGGGAAAGACTTTGAAATTTTTTTCATCTTCATCCATATTAAAAATAATTTTCACATGTTATATGCTTTTTATAGCATCTTAATTTTTTAGTCGTTCATATCAAAAAGAATTTTCACGTGTTTATTCATGAAAAAAATCAGGTCTATACTTGAGGGAGTGTATTGTATGTGCTCTTTGTAACAATTTAAACTTTTAGATGAGATGATCAGACTTCAACAAATATATAGATAAAATTTTCATGAGATGGTCACTTAAGTAGAAGTTTCTATGATTAAAAAAAAAACTTTTTTTATTGGATGGATAAAAAGATACTTGACCATATTTGTATCAATCTAAAAGTTAAGTATCTTTTCTTTCAGTACGTAAAATCTTTTTCTTTGCTCCGTCTTTACTTATTTATGTTTAACTCAGTACTCATATCCTAAAGAAACAATAAATCAAAAAATTAGGGAAAATAAAATAGAAACAAAATAAGTAACGTTTCATATAAATGGATAGAGTATTACTTAACTATATCCATATATCTCAGATTATGCATTAGGTACAACAAGGTTATGCAGCGGCTCAATTTGCATGAAAACTGAAGAAAAAAAAACCCGGGATATTGACAGTTAAGAGCGGTTCCATTCCGTTTATACTTTCGTCATTTCTCAAAATCCACGTGGCAAATTATTTATCGGGCCCACAGAATCTCACTTCTTTATAATCCACGCACACACGCACACTCGCAATCGACGCGCCTTTCTTCTCTCTCGCGCTGTTTTTCCTTGTTACCGAAAAATTAGAGCCTATTCTCTCGTCTCCCAAATCCTAACGCAAAATCAAAAAAACTGAAGAACAATTTTTCTAGGGTTTCTTCTGGTTTGAAGCAATGCTTTAAACATTCATCGGTTTTTTCATTTTTTTTAAAAAAAATTGCGTTCGGATTCGTTATTTCTGTCATTCTGAAATAGGAAGCGGTTTCAATTTCAGGTGATTCTTCTCGTTTTACTATTTTTTCTTTGGTAATTTTTCCTGTTTTTTTCTTATTGTTCGTCGGATTTCGTTTTGGAAATTGTCTTTGATTTACTTTTATTAATTATTGATTTTTGAGAAGTAAAGGACGCAATGTGTATGGTATTTTTGCTGTTTCGTGATAGTTTATTGCCTCTGAATTGTTCTCCAAGGAAAAAGATGAAATTTTTTGCAATTTCAGATACAGAATAGTGTGAAGAACATGGATGTGAGAGTTACATTAACTATAAATTGTTCATTTTGTTTTTACTTGATTTTGGTTTTGCATGTTATGTATGCTCGGAATAGCAAATTGTTACTGGATTATATTGACTTGATTATACACTTTAGTATGCTAAGTTGCGTAGTGTGGATCAGAGATATTTGAAATGAGCATACTTGTAAGGCTGAAGTTTTTCTATGTTATATTTGTTTTGTTTATTTGATTGTTGTTGAATTGTAGAATTTGTCAGCTGTTTATAACCAGATAAATAGTTGTTTATAATATGCAAACCATAAATCCTTCACTGTGATTTTACTTTGCAGTTTCTTAACCTTAATGCACCAAACTTGCTGCTGCATCTTAGATCTTCTCATGCTTCTGCATCAAGAAAGATCTTTTCAATATATAAACGAAGGCAGAGGCATTGACATGTCTTAATTATTGAGGTTTCTGAAATATTTGGGGACGGAGATGAAGCTAGCTGCTCTGTTGACTTCTGCCGGTATCAATACTGCAGTGAGCGTAGTGCTGTTCTCCTTGTATTCGGTTTTAAGGAAACAACCAAGCTTTGTAAATGTTTACTTTGGCGCAAAGATTGCTCAGGTAAGATCAAGTCAACAGGATGCCTTTCGGTTTGATCGATTTGTTCCTTCTCCAAGTTGGATCCTGAAGGCATGGGAGACATCTGATGAAGAGATATGCGCTAGTGGTGGCTTAGATGCAGTGGTATTCGTGAGGATGATTGTTTTCAGGTGAAATTGGAATGCCCAGCACTTTGTTAGTCGTTAGATTTTCTAGTGTTTAAGATTAGTATAAATTATTTCTATCAAATTTGTTTCGGAGTATTTTCATCATTTGCTGGGAAAAATTCAGCAAGCATACAATTTATAGTAATGGAGCTCACACATTTTTGCATGGTCGATTAGTATATATTGCACAAATCCATATTTTTGTATTGTCTAGTTTGAAGTTGTTTACCTATTGCCAAAATAGTAGTCATCGCTTATTGCCTTACTGTCATTGCATTGTCATTATTCCCTTAAAAGGATGCATGATTGAATTACACTGGTTAAACTGTGTTGAATATTTAGCTGTCTGGTTCTGTAAGGATGTACAGAAGCTGTGAGATGAGAAGGTAGTACAATAAGTTTGGCCAATATTGGGTTTTGGGGAGCATAGACAAAAAAAAAGGGGAATCTGTCCTCTGATAATTTATGATGGTTCAACCAACTGCAATGGTGATATATATATGTGTGTGTGTGTAAGTGATTTTGGTGTTTTTCCTGGTGATAGTGGATCTATGTAGCTTGTGTAAAGTGACTCATGCATAGTGTTCTATTGTGAGTAAGTTGTGACCAAAGAGCTTAGTTATACTTTTTGCGAATATATCAAATACTACCTATAATAGTGTTACACTTTTTGTCTCATTGCCTGTGGAAGTCATTTTAAATGTTACATAGAAAGTATGGTTAAACATTTATACCTCTGCTTATTACTTTGTTGTTCAACCTCATTTTCTTGATAATTCTCTTAACCTTCAGACTTTATATCAACAATCTTTCTATTGCACTTTGCTATGTCTATGAACCTTTACTCTATTGCAGTAAACTTACTCTCCTGCTGCTCATTGTGGACAGTTTCCGAATATTCTCCATTGCAGCCATTGTATGCAATTTTCTTGTGCTCCCACTTAATTATTTTGGAAAAGAGATGCAGCGTCACCAGATTCCAGCTGAGACATTGGAGGTATTCACCATTGCGAATGTTGAGGAAGGGTCAAGATGGTAAGAAATGCGCTAAAAATTGCTGATAATGATTTACATGCAGTTGATTAATCTATTCTCTTCTCAATGGACATACTTAGATACATATCGCAATAGGATTTTTTACTCACAGTTTTGAAAATAGAAGGAGGGACTAAAAGCTTCTATTTGTTGTTTCTTGGAAGTGTCTGTAAATCTTCCAATGCCTTTCTCTGTCTTGTTTGATTTTTGAGACTCTTTTAAGTCCTGAGTTACCTTCTCAAGAAAAAGTAATCCTGAAGTTAATTTTACTGAGAATAGAGAAAGTATTATTACTAAAGAGACTGTATGTTGTAGTTGTTAGGATCGAATTCACGCACACACACTTGATGAATGAAGAACACAAGAACTTTCAAGAGAAAGAGATGAGAGATCTAGAGAGAGAAAGAGAAAACCCAATATTTCGTGGTAACACCCCGTGAGTAAACTTCCACGGCGGTGGGGTATATTTATATTAATAATCAGAGTATTTTTAGTTACAGAGAATAAATACAGCTATATATATATATATTAATCAGGCTCCACAACCTAACAGTAAGTTGACCAAGGAAGCATACGTAGAACAGTAGAAGGTAGTTTCCTTAGGAAAAGGTAGTTTTCTAATCTGTTGCTCCATTTTAATCTGATTCAGTTTCACCTACATATTCCTTTTATCTTCTTCAGGCTTTGGGCTCACTGCCTTGCATTGTATCTCGTAACCTGCTGTGCTTGTTTTCTTCTATACCTTGTAAGAATCACAACTAATTTCCATTTGCTGCTTTTTCCTTGAAAATGTATGTATTTCATACTCGATCCTTAGTATGTAGTAGTATGTATGTTATGTCTGTTCTTTTTTCATAAAAGGTCTTCACTTGCTTTTAGGAGTACAAAAGCATTTCAAGGATGAGGTTGGCTTACTTTACTTCATCTATGTCCAACCCAAGTTATTTCACAGTTCTTGTTCGTGCCATCCCATGGTCGCGAGAAGAATCATACAGTGGAACAGTGGCAAGATTCTTCACAAATTACTATGCATCAAGTTTTTTATCTCATCAAATCGTATATCGATCTGGCTCTGTTCAGAAACTGGTGGTGGGTATTCACTCCTTTTTGGTAGTCTCATTATGGAAATATTTCTCTTGATCTCAAAGCTTGATGTGCCTTTGAAGTTTCTCTACTATAACACATCTATTATCCTCTTCTGGCTCCAATTAAATATTAATATGAGCTGAAATTTTTCTTTGTGTAATGGGATGTTTTATAAGTTTCTTCGTATTTTGTGAGGCCATAATGGTGAGAAAGTGATTTCGAGTTGTTTGTACCTGGCGCTATGTATTATTTTGCTATAGATGTTTGTCAAAAAATTAGGTCTAAGACTTTTAAGTCGTTTTTTCTTGTAGCATCCATGAAATATGAAAGCTCAAAAAGGTAAATGGTATTGAAACTGCATGATATGGTAAAATTTAACTGCAAAATGGAGTTGATTGGTTTTGATGCTGGCGATGTGTTTTCCACATTAGAATCTGATGATTGTCCTCCGAAATATGAGAAAGTTTTCTTCATGGTAGACATAAGGTGCCTGAAGCTTCAAAAATATTATCTAAATAAATTTTGCTCTTGATAATACGCTCTCTGCCATTATTGTCAGGATCAAGGTTTTTTTTTTATTGTAATGCCAACTCCTGTGAGTTTCCATGGCCGTCGTTAAAAAACTACAATTCGAGTAATAGCCCGCCCGAGAGTCCCTCTATTTTCTGCTAGCTTTTCCTCATAAAGCATATGTATGTCAGTTAAACAAAAGCAGTTATCTTCTGCTTGAACTAGTTGTTTGACATAATTCTCCCTTGTGATTCTTTTTCTTTCTTCTGGTTGTTAATATGCCACATGTTGCATGACTGCAGACTGATGCAGGGAAGGTATGCAAGATGCTAAAACTGACACCTAGGGAACTACACATTGGATCAAATTCCATGAGATGTGGTCTTTGTGGAACAACAACACCGTTCAGCATGCTTCCTATGGATGCGGACGATGACCAAGGAAGAAGTGATTTTGGCGGTTCAGATTTGAGGAAAAAGGTATTAGAGTGATTCTTATTATTTTCATCTGTTCTTGAAGCTAGGCAGATTTCATGTGATTGCCATGACTTCCACTGAGGGTTGGATTTAAGCCATAGCATCTACAAAGAGAGTTCCCAAGTCAATACACCATAGGTGGAACATTACCTTCTTGAAATTATGTTTGGGTTCATTTAGGCTTGACATGTGGTGAACTATTAATTTCTTAGTTCTCATGCTTGGTAAAGGTTACTTCAATGCACAGCTCTAAGTTTGGTTTATCTTCAACAGAAGGAACAGCACTAAGTTGCACTTGTTCCTGATCTAACTAAATAGATTACAGTGTCACATACTTCGTATTGCTTTTGGTGTGCTCGACTCTTTTGTCTTGAAAATTTTGAATTAGCTTCGTTTTTCATGAGGTTAGACAAAATAAGAAGTGTTTTGAGTACATAATTTTTTCTTGCAGGAGTCTGCAGCTGCTTTAGTATTTTTCAGGACTCGCTATGCTGCTTTGGTTGCTTCTCAAAGCCTTCAATCTCGAAATCCTATGTCATGGGTCACAAATCTTTCTCCAGAACCTGGTGATATGTATTGGTCAAACATTTGTGTCCCATATAGACTCCTTTGGATCCGCAAAGTAGCTATTCTTGTGGCCTCGATGGCTTTGGTGGCATTTTTCATTGTGCCTGTTTCATTAACACAGGGTCTTGTTCACCTCGACAAGCTTCAAAAGACATTTCCATTTCTTAGAGGAGTTTTAAAGAGGTAATCTCGTCACTTCCTCTTTTTGTAAAATTGTAACTCTAATTTTTTAAGTTTTTAATTTACATTGGAAATTTAATTTTGAAAGGAGTACAGTTGTTGATCATTCTGTCTCTCTCACACACAGCATGAGGAAATAAAGTTATGTTTCTTGATTCAAGTTTGACTCTTTTTTTTGGCAATGATTTACCACCTTCCTTTATGCACTGTTTTCATTCTGCTACTAACTTGAATGCTTCTTTCATTCTCTGTATTAACAACCTTAAGTTGTCAGCCTAGATATAGATAATACTACTAATTTATGAAGTCTGAGCTATATCCATGGGAAATATGGCTATCTTTTGATCCCTTTCTTTCTTGCAGGAAAGCAATGAGTCAGCTGGCTACGGGATATCTACCAAGTGTCGTGTTAATAATATTTATGTACATGGTTCCTCCAATAATGTTGCTATTTTCTACATTGGAAGGCTCTACCTCTCGTAGTGGTCGGAAGAGGAGTGCTAGCATAAAAGTTTTGTGCTTCTTCATCTGGAATGTTTTCTTTGGTAACATCCTCTCGGGGTCTGTGATTGAGAGGTTCAGTAAGATTTTTAAGGATGTAAATTACCTACTTGCGACAGCAGTACCATCAACGGTAACCTTCCTCCTCTATGTGCATATATATGTGTGTTTACCAGCTTTCTCTTTGCGCCAACTTTTATTCTCAATCCTCAAATATTAAACCGACAAATATTTGATTTTAGGAATTTATCATGATCTAATGCTTCCTTGGAGAACAACAAGGCTAATACTAGGTTTATTTTTAACCTTTTTATTGGGTTGATGGATGCTAGAGGACTAGTCTTCTGAAGTGTAGTTATTATTCATATGTGGTTGGAGAAACTCATTTTTCAGTTGGACCACATTTTATTCCAAGATTAATAGGGTGAGAAAGAAAAAGACGGAAAAGTACCAGTACTTCGTGGAAAGTACATGTCCCCTTTCCTACATCATTAAACACGATAAAGGGCAGAAACTTCCACTAGTCCAACTTGTGACGAGAATCTGAGAGAAAGTTAAACAAACACTGCAGCTAGTAATGTGTCATCACTGCCTCTTAGCTGTCCAATTAGGAAGCAGGAGACCCTGGAAATTCTCTTTATACCTTCTGTTTAAATTCCTTATTGAGTACTTTTTCTACAAAAGGAGCTTCCCTGTTTTGATCCCTTCACCTTCACCTTGCAACTTGAAGAATTCACCTAGTGTGTGATGATTAATTAAACTTTTTTTCTGCAGGCTACCTTTTTTATGACTTATGTTTTGACATCAGGCTGGGCAAGTCTATCATGTGAACTCATGCAACCGTTTGGTTTACTCTGCAACTTATTCTATATATTTATTCTCAGAAACAAGGATGTAACTACATATGGCACATTGACTTTTCCATACCACACAGAAGTTCCGAGGATCCTTCTATTTGGGCTTTTTGGCTTTGTGTATTCCACATTGTCTCCTTTGATACTGCCATTCTTGCTGGTTTATTTTTCCCTTGCTTACCTTGTATACCGTAATCAGGTAAACATCCCCTTCTGAATTATTCCATCTATACTCTTAGTCTTATTTTATGTTCCAATTTTGTTTTATTTAACATATGAAATGTATTGGTTAAGGATCTCGAAAAACATCAGTAATTTCTTGAGCCAACAATAAGAAAAATGGAAAATCAAGATCTGTCTGGATTTTGTAAGGGTAGATTATTGAAGATACCTGTTCTTGCCTTTATATTTTGAAATTCAATGAGCTTCTTGCTTCTCGCCTCTAAATTGCTTGCATTTCTCATTTGTATGAAATAGATGAAAAATGATACCTCTGGAGATGTTAGCTGTGTTTGAGTTGTGCTTTTGTAGCTGAATTTGAATAAATTTGTCTGAAGTTTTTATGGTTGTGCCACAGTTATGTGCACTAGGACCAAAACTCAAAATAAAATAAAATCACGAGACCTTATAAATATGATTACCAAATAATATCCACAGAGTCAAATTTGGTTCTAAAGTTGTATCACCTCCGAGCATTTAGGGACCCGGTAGTTGTGCTTTTGGCCTTTTAGTATTTCGAAGATTGTTATGCAACCTTATCTTATATCTACTTAAAATAAACAGGCGAAAAAATGTCATGAGCAGATTACATAGAAGCAAGAAGCTTTGTTGATTATCTTAGATTATTAGATCTAGTTTTGTGAGAATCCCAATGTTCTTGGTATTCCATAATGACAATGTGCATGAAAAGTAAAGGCTTTTGTTCTGAAAAGAAACAAGATGGTCCGTGTCACATTTGTGGTTTTTGAGGTGAAAAAAAATCCTACTTAATGTGATAGTCACAAGTCATAACCAAGGATCTGTTCATCTAACAGATAGGAATAATAGATTTATGAAAAAATGTGTAATAGTACTTTTCTACCAAAGAAAGTGAATGTTATCTTGAACGGATCAGAAAAGAACAGGAAGTCATTTGAAGAAACATTTTTTATTTATCTTTTTTGTACTGCTATGTTTAACCTGAATATCGATGTCTACATCCACACTTGTAGACTGTGTTCGTAACACCCAATTCATTAAAACTTTCAGATCCTCAACGTATATGTAACAAAATATCAAACTGGGGGAACTTATTGGCCTATTGTGCACAACGCAACAATTTTCTCAATGGTGCTGATGCAAGTTATAGCCATGGCTGTCTTTGGACTAAAAAAGTCTACAGTGGCGTCAAGCTTTGTAATTCCGCTTATAATCATGACACTCCTTTTCAATGAGTATTGCAGGCAAAGGTTTCAACCATTATTCATGCAAATCCCTGCTCAGGTATATTTTATTGCTACATTCAGTTAAAGAATATTTTCCATTATATGCCTCTTATGCCATGTATTCATTTCCACAGATTCTTATTGAAATGGACCGGCAGGATGAACAAACTGGGAAAATGAAAGAGATCCACCAAAAACTCACAACATCTTATACACAGTTTAAATCCAAATCCCGCACTCTGGGTGATCCTATGCCCCCAAATAATAACTGCAGGCTTGAAGACCTAGAAATTAATCCAGGTTCAAATTTCTAAATGACTTATTATGCTACAATTTCTATTTTTTTGCATGTCTTTTAAAATCTTCTTGACACTGTTGGTTATAGGGAAAAGCCCTGTCCATCATCTCTCTTCTTAATGGGTTCAACATACGTTGAAAATTGGAGAATCATAATCAAGTATATGAATTTCTGGGCATTTACATGAGGGAATATTGCTAGTTGTGATTCTTCTAACTATTTATTTTTGGAGGAAAGGCAGACGATATCTTGAATAGAAACTTTTAGTATACACAGGAGAAAGTTCTTATAAGCGCTCCTGGAGATGCAAGATTTTGAAGTGTTTAGATTATCTCTGTCTCACATAGAGATGAGAAGGACGTATTGAGTTTTTGTACAGATGATAGTTCCATGAATAATGAAACTCTCTGTTAGAGTATGATGTTCTTACATGTATAGTTGAAATACTTACAGGTTATTCTATCAGAGGATTTTGTTTGTTCTATCTTTTTGGCTATAGATGTACATTTCCTAGAAAGAAAATAAGAAATTAGAATTGCAATCCTTCCAATCACTCTAGTCTTGGCAATTTCATTAATTTAATTAAACCATTCTGCTATCATTCTAATTGTTGGTGTAGTGACTGCCTGATGTTTGGTCGCGTAAACTCGGAGAATGGGAACAACATAAGTGATACTCTGTAAACAATAGAGTACTATGGGACTGGAGCTTCTAAATACCAACAACAATGGCTTCTGCTGTTATCGTGAACTCTAATTGTGTTGATTTATTTTATATGGATCTTTCATTTATTTTGATGTACACATGCTCGATAGGTACTTTGTATGAATTCTTTAAAATACATTAGAATTAATAAAATCTATAGGTATCCATTCTAAATACTGATACACACCCATATTAAAGACATACTAACAACAGATACTAGTAAATTACCGGGGTTGTAACAGTGTCAGAGTAATTTCGTTTGTTGAACACATGCTTGTAGAACATTCAGATGTGACTTTGCTTTCTGTGAAGAAACCAGGTTCCTTAGCTTGAGGCAATATAGCATCATTAGTCAGCATCAAGATCACTGTAGGCATATCTGGTCTGTCTTCAGGACATTGTTGTACACATAACAGAGCGACATGGATTAAGCGTAGCAATTCAGAAATATAACACGAATCCATTAGATGCCCATCAATTAGCTCTAATGGTCTACCTTCTTTATAAAGTTTCCACACCTATCAATAACACAATCAGTACATAATCAAGAAACATGTAGCGGTTGATGTGCCTAATGGATTTAAGTTCAGTACAGTTTAACTATCATTTGTACGAGGTGCTATCAATTAATTATTATAGAGAAATATCTGTAACTACCATATTGTGCACAAAATTTAAGTTCGTCTTTAATTACAAACAAGACTTACATGTCCGAGTAGGTTGATACTCTGACTTTCACCGGCAAATCCTCTGTTTCTCCGACCACTGATTATCTCTAGCACTAATACGCCAAAGCTAAATACATCTGATTTTACTGAGAATTCACCATGGACTACATACTCTGGGGACATGTAGCCACTGCATCACACATTTAACAGATAATAGTGTTAAATAAAGGATATTATACATAATATAAATGCTAAATAATGACTAGTATTAAATCTCTTACTGCGTTCCAACCACATGGTGTGTATTAGCACCAGTCTCATTCCCTACAACACTTCTAGCTATGCCAAAATCTGAGATCTTGGGGTTCATGTCAGCATCTAGCAAAATGTTACTAGCTTTGAGGTCTCTGTGGATAATTCTTAGCCGAGAATCTTGATGGAGATACAGAAGTCCTCGAGCGATTCCATTGATGATGTCGAAGCGCTTAGGCCAGTTGAGTAACAAGCTCCTCTTTTCATCTGTTAACAGGTCCTCTGTTAGAACACTGATAATGTGATTAAACTATCAACTTTACCATTTGTAGTAATAGAGGTTCTTCGAGTTAAGAGAGAGTAACCAGACCAAATATGAAGAGATCTAGACTTCTGTTGCACATGTATTCGTAGACCAACATTTTTTCTCCTCCTGCAATGCAGCAACCTATAAGCTTCACAAGATTTCGATGCTGAAGTTTGGCAATGCAAATAACTTCATTCTTGAACTCGTTAACTCCTTGCGAGGAAGACTTGGATAGCCTCTTTATAGCTACTTCGTGTCCACCTCCCAGGATTCCCTGTAATATCAACGTATATCTGGCTTAGTGATTCAGTAAGTGTCATCTGTTTACTGCCAATAATAGTAGATATTATTTACTGAAAGAATGATTCATAAACTTAAGATGTTACCTTGTAAACAGATCCAAATCCACCTTCTCCAATCTTGTTCTCGACTGAGAAATTAGAGGATGCTTTATTTAGAGTTGATAAGGTAAACAGTGGGAGGTCTAGGTCATCTTTCAAATTGATCTTCCTCTTCTTCTTTTTCCAAATGTACAGCCCTATGGTCAGGCCAGTCACAGTCACTCCAATCAACAGTAACAGACTCAACACGAGTAGTTTTGTTTTCTTCGAGCCTGAAAAACAAAACAAAACATGGAGGGGTGAATAAAACTAAATAGACATGGAAGAGTGAATATACTGTGTGAACTTTTGACAGATATCTAAGTAAAATACAACTAAATCTGAGAATTGGGAAGTTTAAATCATTCAGCTAATACTCCAACTTTGATCAAATTCACAAATGTTACCTAACTCTGAGGTAGCAACCCTTATGTAAATGTCCTGCCCTCCAGGTAATTCTCGGATGTCAATTAAGTCTCGAAACCAAAGCAAACAGCCAGTCCCACCATTGCGTATATCAAGATTTGTGTAAGCCATACACGAGCAATTCCTCAAGCAAGTTTGCTTGCACTCATGGAGTGTCATACTCGCATCAAACCATGAATACTCTGTATCTGGTAGCTTTATACTAGAGTACTTGAGAAATCCATCTCCATTCTGGCAATTAAGGGGTGTCCTTCTAACACACCCGCCAGACCAATTTGTCATTGACCAAATTCTTGGATCTTTGGGCACAAACTTGTCTAAGCAATTACACACAGGAGTGAGTATGTTGTTGCAACTACCATATGAACCACATGTTCCATAATTGTCACAAGTATCTTCCGGTGAAGAAATGTAAACATGCCATTCCTGTCTATTCTCATCCCACGTTGAACGTTGAAGCACGCCATTACTGTTCATGGTTAATTTGGTCATAACAGAACCTAAAAGCGCAAAGCTGTAAAATGCTCTCTTTTCATCAAGATCCAGTTTAAATGTATAAATAGTATTTTTTGTCAGTCCTGGTACACCACTCCAGCGGAGTCCATTCCATGGTCCAGTACTGTACACCTTAACTTTACCTTTCCTCATGACATCCTGAGGATATCCAGTCGCATCACAATGATACGTATATTCCCCTCGAGCTGGATCATATTCGTTCTTCCACGAGGACAGATAAAATTCTTGTCCAGTTACAAAGTTCTTACCCATCTTCATCCCTGGTAAGAGCGTATCAGAAGGATAATCAAAACTCTGCCACAGGAAGTTCTCAGGCTTACTATCATTTGCATCTCTTATGACAAGATTCCCCGAGTTCAACAACTGTGCAACTGTATTCTTCACAGGCAAACTCCTTGACGAATTAGTAGACCATATGCTCTTATTGTCAGCAGTGAGAAGAGCAAGTTGTCCTGTATCGATGATTTTCAACCTAACACCTGATGTGTTGGTGAATGGATTCGCTCTATTGGCAACCCATACCACAGACTTATCAGGTACGTTGTGCTTGTACCATATTCCAACATACCAATTATTCGTGAAACTAGCCGGGGAAAACAATCCCATCTCAAAACTTCCATCAGATGAAGTAATGGTCTTTCCATCTGTTAGAAAATCAGTTGCAGTGATAATATCTTTTGCACTTGTAATTGAGCATACAAAACCACATAACAATATGTGCAATATAAGCAGAAAACTTTCCATTAATAACTGCTTTATCACTTGCTACCTAACCTATGCAAGTTTAGATATGTGGAGGTAACTTGACCTTTTCAGTGTAAATCTAGCTAGTTCTGAAGGCCTTAAAATCACATCAAACTATTTGGGATTTTTTCTGTTAATTTATAACTAGAATGTATATATATCCCGATTTATGCGACTTATTTTCTTTTCTTTTTTTAGTAAGTCTGCAAAAGAATGATACTTTTGAGTTCAGGTTAAGTAGAATAAGTGAATAAGGACTCAGAAAATTCTCACTTGACAATAACCTCTTTAGTGTCTTCATCTTATTGACTTGGTCAATGGAGGCTTGCTTGTTTTAGTGACCTTTAAAAAAGAATCAACTTAATCTCAATAGAAAAATGGAAAATAGGAAGAAACTAGCCTCCATCAATGACAATGATGCCTCGACTCTAATTTGGTGTATTCTAATTCAGAGTCTTGAAATTGTGTTTTCTTTTTAGCTGTGTCTGAGCCCACATTAGATTGCTTCGTATCCAGGGCTCGAAATGTGTTACTTCATAGCGCTAGTCTTTATGACACGGCATTGTACTAGTCTAGTTTCTATTATAATAGTCTTTATCACATATGAGGGATTTGAAGGCTATAAATTGCCCCTTGATGAAGCTTCCAACGTTTGAAAAGTAGTATTTGTCATATACACTGTTTTTTGGGGACCATTTTGGAGAAACAAGACAGAATGATATGGCCAGTCCACCAAGATCTCATTGGTTCCTCATTGGCACAAATATCCCTCTGCTTTCAATTTTCGTCCGTCATCATTTTAAGTAAAAATAAGGTGTCAAAAATTAAATATCTCGACACCAAAATTAAAATTTTTTTTTTTGCTTGACATAAGTTTATATTTTTGTATCAATCGTATACCACAAGTTCAACTTATGCCTAGTGAGGCAAAAGATCATTAAACTTGTGATGAGATACTACACAAATACTGCAGAACTTAACTTATGCCAAGCGAGACAAAAAGTTCCCTAAACATATGCAAGTAAATTTGGTCGTAGATAAAGATACTTTAATATATAAAATTTTCATGACTTTAATCAAGCCATTCTGCTATCACTCTAATTGTTAGTGTAGTGACTGTTGATGTTTGATCGTGTAAATTCGGAGAATGGGAAGAACATAACTGATACTCTGTACTTAATATATAAAAAAAATATTATTGCTAAAAATGCATATTTAAAAATAATTAAATTGTTATCGTTATATAATTAGTATTAAAATTAGAGTATTTTTATATAGTGCATCTGTCAGCGTAAATCGAAAATTGGACAAGTCATAAGTACCTAAAATTCAGTCACATGTGCGTGAAGTTACCCCTATTTCAGTTGAAAGTCAAAAATGATTTGAAATTTTATATGATTTGTGATTTTTAAATATAAAAATTAACCCACAAATTTATATTTTATTAGAACAACCTCATATTTATATTTATTAGTTATTTTTTTCATACAAAAATAAAAGTTGTGATCATATTTTTACTTTTTAAATTTATTATTTTCATTAATATAAAATTTATATTATTTTAAATCAATTTCTGCTTTATCATTTATATTCATCGAATTCATTATTTTATTAATCAAATTTATTTATCACCCAAATTTAATATTACTACTTTAATTTAACAAAAAACAAATTTTCCTCAGGTGAACAAGACTAACCACAATAATTTTGAGTGAAAAAGACTAACCACAGTGATTATGAGTAAACAAGACTGCCTCGTTTAGCATTTGTGATACTTATTAATTAAACCAACGTTCACAATTTCCTCGTGTGCACTTCACAGCAGGTGTTTTTACAAGAAAACGAAAAGATGTCAAGTGCCATATTCAGTCGGAAAAATTGGAGCGGAATATTCACTCGATTAATATTTATTATTTCAAACAGTCAATTTTCTTTATAACTATCAATTGAACAATCATCCGATAAATTAAAAGATCAACAAAATAAATTAAAGTAGCTTGAAACACTTGTTATATATCTTAAAAGAGAAACAAGAGTCATTTTCCCAGCCGTCTTTTTGTGTATATATTTATGATACCACTACTTTTTTAAAAATATTGGATATGATAGCATGTGATTTAAAGCAAATGGAAAGTTTTGCACGGATCTTGATTTTGTCACCTTAATTAGCTTGTTATTATGTTGACAAAAAATGACCATTTACTATGGAAATTGGAATGGTATCATCCAGCAGAAAGCAAATGAAATTTTTTCTGCTTATGTTGCACATATTGTTATGTGGTTTTCTTTGCTCAATTTCTAGTGCAAAAGATACTATCACTGCAACTGACTTTCTAATAGAGGGTAAGACCATTTTTTCATCCGATGAAAGCTTTGAATTGGGATTTTTTTCCCCAGGTAGTTTCGCGAATAATTGGTATATTGGAATATGGTACAAGCACGACGAGGTGCCTGACAAGTCTGTTGTATGGGTTGCCAATAGAGAAACTCCACTCAACGATACATCAGGTGTTATGCTGAAAATGGTTGATTCAGGACGACTTGCTATTGTTACTTCTGCTAATATGAGCATATGGTCTACTGATTCGTCGAGACTTTTGGCTGTGAAGAATCCAATTGCGCAGTTGTTGAATTCAGGGAATCTAATCATAAGAGATGCAAATGATACTAAGCCTGAGAACTTCCTGTGGCAGAGTTTTGATTATCCTACTAATACGCTCTTACCAGGCATGCAACTTGGTAAGAACTTTGTGACTGGACAAGAATTTTACCTGTCCTCATGGAAGAACGAATATGATCCGGCTCCAGGGAAGTATACCTATCATTGTGATCCTTCTGGATATCCTCAGGTTGTCGTGAGGAAAGGTAAAGCTAAAGTGTTCAGTGGTGGACCATGGAATGGACTCCGCTGGAGTGGTGTACCAGGATTGACAAAAAATACGATTTATACATTTAAGCTGGATTTTGATGAAAAGAAAGCAATTTACAGCTACACGCTTGTGGATAATTCTGTTGTATCGAAATTAACACTGAACAGTCATGGTATGCTTAAGCGTTGGACGTGGGATGAGAAGATACATGAGTGGCATGTTTACCTGGCTTCACCAGCAGATGCCTGTGAAAATTATGGAGCATGTGGTGCCTATGGTAGTTGCAACATCATATTTTCTCCTGTTTGTCGTTGCTTAGACAAGTTTGTGCCTAAAGATCCGAAGAATTGGTCAGTGACAAAGTGGTCCGGCGGATGTGTCAGAAAAACACCGCTTAGTTGCAAGAATGGAGATGGATTTCTCAAGTACTCCGGTATAAAGCTTCCAGATACTCAGTATTCACGGTTTGATGTGAGTATGTCACTCCAAGGGTGCGAGAAAGTTTGCTTAAAGAATTGCTCTTGTATGGCTTACTCAAATCTTGATATACGCAATGGTGGCAGTGGCTGTTTGCTTTGGTATGGCGACTTGATTGACATTCGAGAATTACCTGGAGGACAGGACATTTACATAAGGATAGCTAACTCAGAGCTAGGTAAAATTTATGCTACAAATTCATTGCTGTTTGATTAATATGAAGCATTAGCTGAATGAAGTGAACTTCACAATTCTTAGCTTTAGTTGTGTTTTGCTTAGCTCTTTGTTAAAATGTTCATATAGTATATATTTAGCTTATTTACCCTCCATTTCTTTTTCAGGCTCGAAGAAGAAAACGAAAGCACTCGTGCTGAGTCTATCACTTTTAAGCGGAGTGTCTGTCATTGGCCTGATCATAGGGCTGTATATTTTGATAAAGACAAGGAACAAGAAGAGGAAGATGACTCTGAAAGATGATCTAGAACTTCCACTGTTTTCCCTATCAACAGTAACTAAAGCGACCTCTAATTTCTCCGACAAGAACATGCTTGGAGTAGGTGGATTTGGATCTGTTTACAAGGTAACATATTCATTGTAGGTTTATTATATGTACTATAATTGACAATAACAGATAGGTAACACTTTGAATTATCACTGTCAAAACATCCTTAGCTTCAATATGAGTTAGCTGTATGTTATGATATCGTAGGGAATCCTGGAGGGAGGACAAGAAGTAGCTATAAAGAGGCTCTCAAAATCTTCCTCGCAAGGAGTTAACGAGTTCAAGAATGAAGTTAATTGCATTGCCAAACTTCAACATCGAAACCTTGTGAAGCTTATAGGTTGCTGCGTTGAAGGAGAAGAGAAAATTCTGGTCTATGAATACATGCCCAATAGAAGTCTCGATTTCTTGATATTTGGTATGCTTACTCTTGCTTAACACATAATACTCAAGTACTGCTCATAGTATAGCATTGAGCTTGCAGCTTTCACCATGATTTTGAAAAAGTTTGTTAATTTCAAATAGAAGTAGTTTCTGTTTAACATATTAAAAGCAGTAACAGCATCAGTAACTATACTATTTGGACCTGTGAACAGATGAAAACAAGAGCTCGATACTCAACTGGCCTAAGCGCTTCAACATCATCAATGGAATTGCTCGAGGACTTTTGTATCTCCATCAAGATTCTCGGCTAAGAATTATCCATAGAGACCTCAAAGCTAGTAACATTTTGCTAGATGCTGACATGAACCCCAAGATC
Organism: Solanum chilense; assembly: GCA_032847665.1. Taxonomy (NCBI): domain Eukaryota; kingdom Viridiplantae; phylum Streptophyta; class Magnoliopsida; order Solanales; family Solanaceae; genus Solanum; species Solanum chilense. The sequence goes on along the minus strand of CM064966.1, from coordinate 67,863,257 downwards.
TCGGATTTTGGCATAGCTAGAAGTGTGATAGGAAACGAGACAGGTGCTAATACACACCATGTGGTTGGGACACAGTAAGTAATTTCACACTATCACCTTTTAGCATTTATCTAATGTACTACTCTTATAATATCATCTGTCTAACTCTATTTTCTGTCTAATTTGTGATGCAGTGGCTATATGTCCCCAGAATATCTAATACACGGTGTTTTCTCAATAAAATCAGATGTATTTAGCTTTGGCGTGTTAGTTCTAGAGATAATCAGTGGTCGGAGAAACAGAGGATTTTTCCATGGAAGTCACAGTATCAACCTTCTCGGACATGTAAGTCTTGTATGTTAAAAGGTACTTCCATATTCAGACCACTCGTAAGGTAATTACTAGTGATAGACTGATAGTGTAACTACACTGATATTGTAAAATGTCATACTAAGTTTCGGTGTATATAACTTAAATCTATTAAACACGCTTCACTTGCTTATACTAATCTGTTATTAACAGGTTTGGAAACTTTATAAAGAAGGTAGACCATTGGAATTGATTGATCTGCATATTACAGATTCATGTTATTTTACTGAATTGCTACGGTTAATTCATGTCGCTCTATTATGCGTGCAACATAGTCCAGAAGACAGGCCAGACATGTCTGAAGTGGTTGTGATGTTGGCTAATGATGCCATTTTACCTGAATCTAAGGAACCTGGTTTTTACACAGAAAGCAAATTCCCTGATTCTGAATATTCTACAACAATGTATTCGAAAAAGGAAATCACTATTACACAGTTAGATCCTCGGTAAATTAAATTTCATATTCTGGTAGATCTTTATATGTCTAGTAGCTTGAATAACAGAGGAGTACATTTTATGAGTTGTATCATATGAGGAAAGAATTTACCAACTCTTAAATTAGAAAAAACTGTCCGATGCACTAAGCTTCTGACATTCATGGATTCAGATCAGAATTGGACAACACGGGCCTATTGTACGCAGTTTTACAGGCACTTAAATATTAGTTACAAATTGCCATTGTTGCCTATGACATGGTTTTGTTATACTTACAGATGCGTATCCACTCTGGGTATGTGTAAGAATCTAATATGTATTCTACAGTTCTTTTTGAAATTTTAATTTACTCTTTAAAGTTCAATAAAAAAATATGTATGTTAATATGAGTACTGTTGGAACGTATGCACCCACCATCTCGGGATCAGGTCCCTTGACAGAATAACAGTGTAGAAAATAAATATCACTATATAAAATAGGTATAAGATTTTTTACATGGAAACATCCTTGCTTAAAGGAGTAAAATCACGACCTGTCTCACATATTTTTCAAATTGTTTTTACAATCTTCTCAAACAAAAGTAAAACACAGTCTACACCAAAACAACGAGATTAGCCTCCTAATCTCACACTAAGTAACACAACGATTACTTAAATGAGTTTAAGTTGATACTACACTGTCCACTGAGCTACCTACCTCTAGATAACTTAGACTTTAACTAAGCAAATACAACACCGTCTACTAAATAAGTTGAACTTAATTGACTTAGACTTTTGATAGAACATAATGAAAATCTAATTCCTTTATGGTTCAGTAATAGATTAACAATATAAGCACATGAGATACACAACTCTAAATACAACTAGACGCTTCAGCACTTCATCTGGTCCCTTGTTGATATGAGCATTGTTCTTTCTTAAAGATGACCTTCTCTTTTCAAGCTTACGAATTTCTAGAAAAAATTCAAGTTTAGTTTGTCAAATCTCAAGTTTGTGTAATTTGGAAAGAGATTATATAAATCTAACACAAACTCGTTGAAACAATCATATTAGCTGAAAGCCTACTGTTTAGAAAAGTTGTTCACCTATCACAATAGAGGCGACAGCTTTTCTAACAACTGTCTTGTCACCTTTTCACATAAGCAATCTTGAGGGACCAGTCCCTTGCAAATTTCTTTACGAGTTCTTGAAAGACTTGTTAATTGACTATCTTCTTTGAATGAATAAATTTTATATGGTTTTTGTCATGTTGAAAATGTCAATCATAAAGAATTATTATCTGTTGGACAAACCTTATCAATCACTAGGACAGCTTTACAGCTGTACCCTATTGAAAACTCTGGTCTTTACATTATCAAACAGTCTCTCCGTTCTTTCTATTGGTGCAATATACTTTTCACCTACTGACGTAACAGTTTTAAAGTTGTACAGCTTTACAGTGATAGCAGTACTAATTAAAAATTTGATAGCAATATAACATATGCCCTGAAAGTTGTATTTCCCCGTTTAACGTTGGTATGACTCTCTTAGGAGTTCGTCTTCCTCGAGGAAACAAACAGCTGTAAGTTAGGGCTTGAAGTCTCAAGTATATAAGCGGCAAAAGGAGATCTTTAGCTAACGGCAAAAGCAACAAGGAGCATATTGTGATTCGAGCAGATTCAATTTGGTGTCAAGGTTAGCATTATAAATTGCAGTAGTTACCTAGCGAGTTTGACTTTTTGGAGAATTGCTAGATTACGATACTTTAAGAGTCCTTAGATTGCTAAGTTGTAATCTAGATCTAGTTTTCCAGGATAATTTTGTGTCTTATTGAATCTGTTTTGCTTTTTGCTGTGTTAATAGGTGTAGTCGTTTTTATAATTGGTATAAGAGCTGGTATCTATGGCTGCCCCACCCGTGTATCAGGAAGGAGCTTCGCTTACTCGGCCTCCATTCTTCAATGGAAAGTACTACGGATGGTGGAAGAATAGGATGATGGAATTTATAATTGCTGAGAATTATGATTTGTGGGATGTTGTGATGGATGGTCCAACCATCCCCACAAAGTTTGGAGCTGATGGAACATTTGTTCCTAAAGAAAGACTTGAACTAACTCCAGAGGATAAAATAGCGCTACAGAACAATGCCAAGGCTAAAAACATTTTGATTTGTGGCCTTGGTCCTGATGAATACAATAGGATCTCGTCGTGCTCTAATGCTAAAGAAATTTGGGACACTCTACAAAGTGCTCACGAGAGACATATGAGTCCAATAAAAAAATGTATCGTAGACTATTGGAAGAGAAAGTACGAACTATTTAGGATGAAAGATGGTGAAACTATTCAGGAGATGCATAGCAGGTTTACATCTATTATCGACAAGATGGACTCACTTGGGGAGTCACTACCAAGTGGCAAAGCTGTAAGGAAGTTTTTTAGTGTACTGCCTAGTTCATGGGTAAGTAAAGTTGAAGCACGTGATCTTGACTTTGAGGAAGAAAACATCAAACTGATCACCAGAACTTTCCGGAAATGTTGAGCAATGGTCGTTAGTCGAGATCAACAGGTATGACACAAGTAACACTTCATCAAATTTGTCCCCAAATGGATCTAGACAAGGTAAAGGAGACACGAAAGGAATTTGGTATTCAGAACCAGAATAGGCGTAGTGGGTTGAAGTAGTTTTCTCATTGTTGTTCCTGCTTGTTGCTATTTTTGTCTTTTTTGAGCTAAGGGCCTATTGGAAACAACCTGGTCTCGATTACTTGGTTAGGAAAGAAGATTATGGTTTTGAGTACTCTTTTCTATTTTTCCAGTGTCTGCTAACATGAACAATGGTGAATGCTAATGATGATTCTGTTTGCTTAGTTAGAAAATTGTACTTTTTCGGGCATCAGAGTTCACATATCTTACTAAGATGTGGATTACAATTTAGTTGTATGTCTCTCAAATGCAAAAATAAAATCAAGTTAGGGTAAAGGACATCTTAAATTCAGATGACAACTTTGTATCATTTCTAAAATATACTTCTAACTAAAATGTGGAAACTAACAATGGAAATAGTTGAAGTTTTTATCCATAATTAGATAACATCTAACAACAAAAACAACAACAATATACCCACTGATAGTAGATAAGATCTTTAGGTAGAAAAACTCAAATTGCTGTTTAATTTAGATATTTTTATAGTAGTCAAGAATCAAAGTTCTTTGCCATTTCTAAATTACTATTCATGTGCACACAAGTCAATCTAGTTTTCTTGTTTACACTCTACCGAGGATCTAACAAAGTGATTGTGACTTCATTTCTTGAACTTCTTGTCTGTGATCCTGATTTTTCTTTATCAAATATGTTTCGTTCTGTGAAAAATCCCGGCTCTTTTGCTTTTGGAAGTAGACTCTCATTAGCCAACATATGAACCACAGAAGACATGTTTGGTCTATCATCTGGATGTTGTTGCACGCATAACAAACCCACGTGAATTAACCTTAAAACTTGAGATATATGCAAAGAATCGGCTAGTTGCTCATCAATTAGTTCCAAGGACATATCTTCTTTGTAAAGATTCCATGCCTATGTGAGTTTAGATTTATGAATCATGACAAATTCTATTATTGTAAAGAAAAGAATGACTGAGAAGGTTAAACAGTGCTTACGTGACCGAGAAGGTTAAGGTTGTGATCTTGATGGACAAATCCTCTATTCCTCTTGCAACTCACAATCTCTAACAACAAGACGCCAAAACTAAACACATCTGATTTTACTGAGAAGATCCCATCTACTGCATATTCCGGGGACATGTACCCACTGTGCCAAAAAAAACAACACCAAGAGAATTAAAGAAGAAAAATGTCATATGAGAGAACATTGTATGATATCAGAGATCCTTACTGTGTCCCAACCACATTGCGTGTTTTTGCTCCCATCTCATTTCCTGCAACACTTCTAGCCATGCCAAAGTCTGATATTTTAGGATTCATATCTGTATCTAGCAAAACATTGCTTGCTTTAAGGTCTCTATGGATAATTCGTAGTCGAGAATCTTGATGAAGATATAATAAGCCGCGAGCAATTCCATTTATGATGTTGAAACGCTTTGGCCAATCAAGTAATTTGCTCTTTGTTTTATCTACAAATTAAAATAAGCTTTCCTGTTAGCAGTTTCTTTATGTTTTGGCTAATAGATCAAAGTATTACTCATTTTAGCTTGTGTAGTAGGTTAGAAATCCATACCAAATATGTAGGAATCTAGGCTGTTGTTAGGCATGTATTCATAGATCAACATCTTTTCTTCCCCGTGGATGCAGCAGCCTAGAAGTCTCACAAGATTTCGATGCTGAAGCTTGGCGATGTAGATAACTTCATTCTTGTATTCATCAAGTCCTTGCATGGAAGTCCTTGACAGTCTCTTCACAGCAATTTCTTGTCCCTCTTCCAGCACTCCCTAGAAATCGAAAATGTATAATAGCAGAACATAGATTTTGCACAGACGAGAATATTACAGAATGAAAATTTATCTGTAACATTCTTATCTTGAGCATAAGCTAGTTACTTTACCAACAAATTTGCATTGTGTACCTTGTAAACAGGTCCAAATCCACCCTCTCCAATCTTGTTGTTGAGCGAAAAGTTATCTGTGGCTCTTGTTATGGTTGACAATTGGAACAGTGGCAGCTCAAAATCTTCTTTGTTTTGCAGTTTCTTCTTCTTTTTCCGTTTGTACAACGACAAAATCAGGCTAAGCAGAATCATTGCCAGCAACAATGAGAAACTCAATGTGAGTATCTTTGCTTTCTTTCTTTTTGAACCTGCCTCAGATTCTACAATCAACTTCTTAAGTCAGCTACTGCAAGTCGACATAGGCCGCTAACTTTGCATGATACCATCTCTATGTGTTGAAAAACTAAGTGTAAGAAACACATCAAGGAATTTACTTAAACAAGCTCTTACCTAGCTCTGAAGAATCCATCCTGATGTAAATGTCTTGTCCTCTTTCAGACAGCTTTCTGATGTCAATCAATTCCCCAAACCATAGTAAGCAACCTTTGTCTCCGTTACTTATATCTAGACTTGAATAAGCTGTGCATGAGCAGTTCCTGAAGCATACCTGCCTACAGTCTTGCAGTGTCATTGTTTTATTGTAATGAGAGTGCTTAGTATTCGGCAACTTGATTCCAGAATATTTTATGAACACATGTTCCTTCTTGCAGTCTAGAGGTGTCTTCCGAACGCACCCGTCTAACCAATCTCCCCTTTCCCATTGTTGTGGATATTTAGCTACGAACTTTTCCAGACATCCACAAACTGGAGTATTATCTATGTCACAGCTCCCATAGGCACCACATAAGCTATGTGTATCACAATTATCCGCTGGTAAATTGTAGTAAATATGCCATCTCTTTGTCCGATCCACCCACGTCAAACGTTGTATATAACCGCTGCTAGTCAGGACTAGTCTTGTTATAGTCGAACTGTTTATGAGTGTATAGCGATAGTAAACCTCCTCCTCATTGAAACTAAATTGGAAATGGCAGCAGTCTAGTAAAGGTATGGGTGACCCACTCCATCGCAAACCATTCCATGGTCCTATACGAGCCGATACACTTGTGCCACGTATGGTGAGTAACTGTGGATATCCAGTAGGATCAATGTTACGAGTGAACTCACCTGGAGCTGGATCATTGTCTTCCTTCCATGCTGAAAGGTAAACCTCATGTCCAGTCCTAAAATTCTTGCCTAGCTTCATATCAGGCAATTGCGTATCCGTTGGAAAATTGAAACTCTGCCAGAGAAAATCTTCTGGATTGTCATCATTTGCATCCTTTACAACAAGATTACCAGAATTTAAAAGCAGTGCAACTGGATTTTGGACTGATCTTGAGGTGTTCGTGGACCATATAGTTTCATTCTTGTCGTTAAGAAGAACAAGTATTCCCGGCTGGGTGACCTTCAAAATAACTGAAGATGTATTGGTGAGTGGTTTCTCTCTGTTTGCAACCCATACAACTGTTTGGATATGAGAAAGAATTTGTTTGTACCATATCCCAATATATCGATTTGAGGAACCGCTGGGACTGAAGAATCCCAGTTCAAAGGTTCCACTGGATGAAACAATAGTTTCACCATCTATGATGGATTGATTTGTAGTGATTAAGTCAGTTGTAGTAGAAAAGCTATTGTGTATAGACGAGCAGAAAGCCGACATAAAAAGTAGGAAGAACCAGAAACTAGTTTCCATAGATGATGCCCTGAGGTGTAAGTAAGCCTTTGATCACCTATTATGCATTTCTAGAATTTGAATCTTTTGGGACACGGCACCATATTTTTTCTTTTTGAATAGTCGTTAACAATGGCGGTTGTAGACAGTCTGTTGAAATTTGTAAGGCTCTTAATGTCTCTTTGACAAATTTTACATCCAATATTTGAATAGAGAAACTCCATTCCCATTTTGAGAAATCTTGTGTCTAGAAAAAACTAGCTAGCTTTACCCAAGTCTTTGGTCGCCTATTGATTGACTATGGTTTGGTCTTTAGAGCCAAATTTCACTTAACGTGATGTTGCTGTGTTGAAATTTCGTAGGACGTTTTTGAATATTTATCGTTATTCACACTTCACAGGCTCTGAGAGGAAAATTTTTTTTTGCAAAATTTCATTTTTTAAAGACAGCATCTGGAGAACGGCAACATTTAATTGAAAAAAAAGGAGCATTTTGGAAGAAAACAAGATAGAAACTTCATGATTGTGATGTTAGCTTGATAAGTCATTTTCTGCCTAATTAATTAGTATCATAAAGCTATGACCATTCCAAAAGACTGACTTTTGAAAATACAAGCGAGTGAGCGATATATGCGGGCCCAATGTCTTAGTCAAGGGGGAGATAATATCTTGTATGGTTGATCGTATAGTCCTCTTATTAAGCTAGTCAATTTTATTTTATGACTCAAAATTTATTTTTGGTTTTTTTTATATTTCACCTAGATCACCCATTAATATAAAAAGAATGACTTAGTTTTAGTTGATGTGGAGTTAAAAATATTTAAAAATATTATCGTTCTAATTTAAAATTATATCAAACGTATCATAATATGATATTTTTGGTCAAATTTACTGAAATTAAATTTTTATTTTAAGCCAATTTTATATTTGTTCTGTTTCAAAAAGAATGACCTAGTTTGACTTGAAACGGAGTTTTAGAAAAGAAAGAAGGTTCTAAATTAAAGTTATGTCAAATGTGTCAAAATGTCCTTTAATCTTGTGGTTTTAAACATATCACGTGAAAAGTTAAAATTAAAATGTTACCAAAAAATAAAAAAATTATTCTTTTTAAATTAGATTAAAAATAAAATTGGAATATTTTTTTTAAAACAGATGGAATACCTATTTTTGGATCAAACTGTTAATGTTTACATTTTTGGACTATAAAAGTGAGGGACAGTGTGAACATTTATTACTGTTGCTTTTTTCCTTTCATTTCGCTCTTCTTCTTGTTACACGGACGAAGCTTAAAGCCAGAAATTAATGGCGCTTTACTTTGAGACTTTCAAGCTCCTACACCGACGTCTCCCTTTCCAGACTCCATCTCCGGCAGTCGCCACTCCGATGTAACGCTACGGCTCCATATTTTGGTATACTTCTTTGCTGCTACTTTAATGATTTTGACATTTGGGGAAAATTGTTGGTGGAGTGATTCTACATTACCTGTGTACTCGTTTGAGTTAATTTGCATTCACTTATAGATTGAACTTTATTTAAGAAGAAATGAATCTGATTTCATTGTTTTTAAACTACTTTCTGGCTTTTCTTATTTGTTGTTTAGGAAAAACAAGTAATGATTAGTATATCAGAATGTTTCTTTCTGATTGATTCCATTTTCATAAAAAAAAATTGCATAACTCGAGAGGGTAGTGTAGTTCTCGCTCTACTGATTCAAAAGAATGGTTTTCGCTTTTGGAACATATAAGTTCGATACAAATAACAAAGAATAGAAATTAGAGAGCAGGTCTCTTTGCTAAGTGGAAAATTTCCAGATTATTTGAGGTATCATTGACACGGAGTAGTCAGTAGTCTCATTCATTTTAGTAGAGATACTGAAAAGTCTTTTGGTCTCACGTTTGCTGGGTTTTGAATGGTCAACAATAGTTTATTAAAGTATTCTTTATCAAAAATGGACTTTGTTCAGAATTTTATATGGTTTTCCAAGAGGTAAAATGCAAAATGACAATTTCTGTGACGTAAAAGAATGATCAAACTACTTTTTGGGGTGAATGCAGGTTATTGACATCAAAATGAGTTGCACTAGTTCAGATGACAAAAAAAGGTCTAAACACTGCAAAGTGAAAAGAGAAAAAAAGCATCAGAAATTTTATGAATGGGTCAATGGAGCAAGACATGACAAGGCGAGCTAAAATGCAGTGGATTAAGGTTAGCCCCTCCGTGTATCTTAAATTGTTTTCTGCTTGTTTACTATTTTATATTGTCACACTCTACCGAGGATCTAACAATGTGATTGTCACATCATTTTTTGAACTTCCTGTCTGCGATCCTGATTTCTCTTCATCAAATACGTCTCGTTGTATGAAAAATCCTGGTTCTTTTGCTTTTGGAAGTAGACTCTCATTAGCCAACATCTGAACCACAGAAAACATGTTTGGTCTATCATCTGGATGTTGTTGCACACATAATAAACCCACTTGGATTGACCTCAAAACTTGTGAAATATTGCAAGAATCAGCCAGCTGCTCATCAACTAGTTCCAAGGACCTATCTTCTTTGTAAAGCTTCCATGCCTGTTTGAGTTTCGATCTTATGAATCATGACAAATTCTATTACTGTAAAGAAAGAATGAATTGTGTGTGTAATAAAGGTTATACAGTGCTTACATGACCGAGAAGGTTAAGGTTGTGATCTTGATGGACAAATCCTCTATTTCTCTTGCAACTCACAATCTCTAACAACAAGACGCCAAAGCTAAATACATCTGATTTTACCGAGAAGATCCCATCTACTGCATATTCTGGGGACATGTAACCACTGTACCAACAAAATAACACCCTGAGAATTAAAGCAAGATGTCATATGAGAGTATATTGTATAATATTAGAGATTCTTACTATGTCCCAACTACATTATGTGTTTTTGCTCCCATCTCATCTCCTGTAACACTTTTGGCCATGCCAAAGTCTGATATCTTTGGATTCATTTCTATATCTAGCAAAACATTGCTTGCTTTAAGGTCTCTGTGAATAATTCGTAGTCGAGAATCTTGGTGGAGATATAATAAGCCACGAGCAATTCCATTGATGATGTGAAAACGCTTTGGCCAATCAAGTAATTTTTTCTTTGTTTGATCTACAAGATAAGTTTTCTAGTTAGCAGTTTCTTTCAAGTTGTGACTAATAGATCAAAGTATTATTCATTTTATCTTGTATAGTAGGTTAGAAATCCAAACCAAATATGTAGGAGTCCAGGCTTCTATTAGGCATGTATTCATAGATCAACATCTTTTCTTCCCCTTGGATGCAGTAGCCCAGAAGTCTCACAAGATTTCGATGCTGAAGCTTGGCAATATAGATAACTTCATTCTTGTATTCATCAAGTCCTTGCATGGAAGTTCTTGACAGTCTCTTCACGGCAATTTCTTGCCCCTCTTCCAGCAATCCCTAGAAATGGCAAATGTGTTAAGAGTCACATGGTGGGATGAGGAGAATTTGGACTCCTTATGTGATCTTGGGCAATCCTCCCCTCATAAGCTAGCATTTGAGTTAAGTTAAGCCCAAGGTTCATTTCATTACATGGTCTTAGAGTCAAGCCCATCCCAATTTATGGTTTACTTTTTAGGTGGAGTTATGCAAGGTCCATTCTTTACAAATGTATAATAGCAGAACAGTGATTTTACAAAGATGAGAACGTTGCAGCAAATTTGCACTATGTACCTTGTAAACAGGTCCAAATCCACCTTCTCCAATCTTGTTGTTGAGCGAAAAGTTATTTGTGGCTCTTGTTAATGTCGAAAATTGGAACATTTGCAGCTCAAAATCTTCTTTGAGTTGCAGTTTCTTCTTCTTTTTCCCTTTGTACAACAAAAAAATCAGGCTAAGCAGAATCATTGCCATCAACAATGAAAAACTCATGAGTATGAGTATCATTGCCTTATTTCTTTTTGAACCTGCGTTAGATTCTGCAATCAATTTCTTAAATCAGCCATGGCAAACCGAGATAGGCCACTAAGTGTAAGAAACACATCATGGGGAATTTCCTAAACAAGTTATTACCTCGCTCTGAAGAATCCATCTTGATGTAAATGTCTTGCCCTCTTTCAGACAGCTTTCGGATGTCAATCAATTTCCCAAACCATAGCAAGCAACCTTTGTCTCCGTTGCTTATATCTAGACTTGAATAAGCTGTGCAAGAGCAGTTCCTGGAGCATACTTGCCTACACCCTTTGAGTGTCATGGTTTTATTATACTGAGAGTACTTAGTATTTGGCAGTTTGATTCCAGAATATTTTATGAATACATGTTCAGTTTTGCAATTTAAGGGTGTCCTGCGGACACACCCTTCTGACCAATCTCCCTTTTCCCATTGTTGTGGATATTTAGCTACAAACTTTTCCAAACATCCACAAACCGGTGTATCATCTATGTCACAGCTTCCATAGGCACCACATAGGCTATTTGTATCACAATAATCCGCTGGCAAATTGTAGTAAATATGCCATCTCTTTGTCCAATCCACCCACTTTAAATGTTGTATATAACCATTGCTAGTCAGGACTAGTCTTGTTATGTCCAAGCTGTTAATTAGTGTAAACCTGTAGTAAAGCTCCTGCTCATTGAAAATAAATTGAAAAAGACAGCATTCTAGTAGTGGTATAGGTGATCCACTCCATCGTAAACCATTCCATGGTCCTATACGAGCTGTTACACTTGTGCCACTTTTGATGAGGGCTTGTGGATATCCAGTAGGATCAATGTGATGCATGAATTCACCTGCAGCTGGATCATTATCATTCTTCCATGCTGAAAGGTAAACCTCATGGCCAGTCTTAAAATTCTTGCCAAGCTTCATTTCAGGCAAGTGCGTATCAGTTGGGAAATGGAAGCTCTGCCAGAGGAAATTTTCTGGATTGTCATCATTTGCATCTTTGACAACAAGATTACCAGAATCTAAAAGCATTGCAACCGGATTTTGGACTGATCTTGAGGTGTTTGTGGACCATATCATTTCATTTTTGCCATTGAGAAGAGCAAGTATTCCCTGCTTGTTAATCTTCAAAACGACTAACGATGTATTGGTGAGTGGTTTCTCTCTGTTTGCAACCCATACAACTGTTTGCATATGAGGAAGAATTTGCTTGTACCATATCCCAATGTATCGCTTTGTGGAATTATTGGGGCTGAAAAATCCCAGCTCAAAGGTTCCACCAGATGAAACAACAGTTTCACCATCTGCAATTGACTGATTTGTCGTGATTACATTTGTTGTAGTGGAAATGATCTTGGGTATGCAATAGTAGAAAGACAGTAGGAAAATTAGTAGGAAGAAAATAGTTCCCATTTACTATGCCTTGATGTCTAAGTTTAAGTTGTGTGGCCTATATATCGCCCACAATAGTTAGAGTTTAGACTTCAGATTTTGTTTCACAATCAAGAATTAAATTGTGTTAATTTCTACTACTTGACAATTGACATGCCTTTGGGACACGGCATTTAATAGTATTGTTTATTTTTACTAGTCATTATCGACGTGAGATAATTTGTCGAGTAAATATCTCAAAACGTTATTCAGCATTCACCATCAATCTCTACAATCAATGTTGCAGTCACTGAAGAAGGGAGAATTCAACTACTCCTACTTTGACATCTAAGTTTCTTCGCTGATTTCATGCAAAATACGGTGTGATTATGGATGGAAATTTGGTCTTACCTAGGTTCGATTTTTTTACCAGCAATTTTTCAAATTCTAATTCTTTGACATTTTAGTAATTATAGTCCAGTTTTCTTTTACTTGCTTTTTTTTTTCTTAAGTTTTCAAAGAGTTCACCTCAAATTTTGTATTAAAACTGATATGCCTATATCATTCGAAGGAATAGAAGGATATTGCCGTGTGAGTTAGGAAAAAATAGTTCTTAACTTTCATGTGATAATAAACTACATGAAATAGACTTCCTTCAATTTGTATTTGTAAGTGAAGTGATATAAATGGAGGACCACACGTCCAACCTCACTCTTTAAATTCATATTTGGAAGTCACTAAAATTGGTAGACTCGTAATATACGTTGGAACGTGAATCTTGTATTGGAAGAGAAGATATTATTATAATTGATATTATTGTAATATAGTATGAATAATCTTAGTTTATCAATTAGAATTTAGAAAGTTTAATGTATTAATCTCACATGCATTTCATTAAAATGTTGAAAAATACTAATTGAGACCAAGTAGTAGAAGTTTAAATTTCAAAAAAGTCTTGAACTCTTGTACAGTCAGTTTTAATTGTACTACTGAAAATTAGGATTGATGGGGAACCTAATCTTGATTAAGTTCTCTTATATAAAGTTGTAATTGTACAAACGTTTGCTCTAAATAAAGAAGTTGATAGCATTTGATGTGTTTTTCTGTATGTTTTTTTTTTCCTCCCAAGTAATTTAATACTTACTTTAGTTTAACTATAGGGACCAGTGACCATTATTTAAGCATTAAGGATAGAAACTTTGACAACATTTTATTAAATGAGCATCAAATAATAATCTCATTTCTTCGCGATGAGCGGATAGGAGAAAAATAACATGACAAAATAAATAATAAACTTTTATTACTGATATCTTTTTTTTTATATATAGGATTATCAATTTTTTCACCTAATGACTTATTCAAATTATGTGTTAAAAATAAACAAGTCATTGAAAAATCATTCTTTTACTTCATAAAATGACATATCATCACCCATTCATCATTTTGTCGGTACATTTAATGCCACATCGTTATAGCTTATATTCTAAAAAAAATAAATGATTGACGATATATTTTAGAAGTAAATGAAATTAAAATTCTTGTTAGGTGTGGCATATGAAAATTCTCCTAGACAAATAAAAGAGTCAAAATTATCACTTAACTTCTTATAAAATCTTAGATTACTCTAAAAAAATCAAGAGTAAAATAAAATTATTCTCTCAATTTAAAAGTAAAGTAATATGAGTTGAAAATTTTATTTCTTAGAATTCACATATTTCTATCTCTGATTAGAGTGGTATTAACCTTTAAGGACTTGTCTGTATCATGAATATTGCTTCGTTTTGGCAGATTTAGTGAATGTGAAACTACAGTTTGGCCTCATGTTAGGTTGGGCTTTGAATGGGGAGTATTTGGTCATTGAAATTAGTTTCTTCTTCATTGTTGTTATATTCGTAACTTATCTCAAGTATATATATTCTCGAAGTTTTAACCAAACTAAGCCATTATATAAAGTCATTCACCAAAATAATATATTTTTCTAAAATTTTACAAAACTAGTATAAACGTATTCCACAGTAACGTTTTAGGATATATTTTATTTTTTAAAAGTTGATGGCGTCAGATTGATATACGTTACTCACAGTAACGTTTTACTCCTAAAACGCTAGTCATAGTAACGTTTTAGCAGTAAAACGTTACTGAAAATAACGTGTTAGGAGTAAAACGTTGCTTACAGTAACGTATATCAACTTAATGTTGTTAGTTTTTAAAAAATAAAATATATCCTAAAACATTACCATGAAATACGTTTATACTAGTTTTGTAAAATTTTGGAAAAATATATTACTTTGGTAAATTGTTTTATATAATGGCTTAGTTTGGTTAAAAATTCTATATTCAAAGAACAACACAAATAGATGAAAAGATCCAATCATTAAGTAGATAATATCTTCAAGTACAAAAAATCAACTAGATGTTTATTTTAAGTATATATTACTACTTTATTTCACAATAGCCATAGTTCTAAGTTTAAATAATTATTTTGTCACACCTACCTAACGAGGATCTAATAATGTGATTGTGACTTCATTTTTTGAACTTGTTGTCTGCGATCCGGATTTTCCTTCGTCATATACATTTCGTTCTGTGAAAAATCCTGGTTCTTTTGCTTTTGGCAGTAGACTCTCATTAGCCAACATCTGAACCACAGAAAACATGCTTGGTCTATCATTCGGATGTTGTTGCACGCATAGTAAACCCACTTGAATGGACCTTAAAATTTGAGAAGTTTTGCACGAGTCAGCTAGCTGCTCATCAGCTAGTTCCAACGACCTATCCTCTTTGTAAAGCTTCCATGCCTGTTTGAGTTTTGTCTTATGAATCATGACAAACTCTAATTTTTCTAAAGAAAAGAATGACTTGTGTGTGTAATACAGGTTAAACAGTGCTTACGTGACCGAGAAGGTTAAGGTTGTGGTCTTGATGGGAAAATCCTCTATTTTTCTTGCCACTCACAATCTCTAACACCAATACGCCAAAGCTAAACACATCTGATTTTACCGAGAACATCCCATCTACTGCATATTCAGGGGACATGTAACCACTGTGCAAATAAAACAACACCATAAGAATTAAAGAAGCAAGATGTCATATGAGAGTAAAGTGTATGATATCAGAGATTTGTACTGTGTCCCAACAACTTTGCGTGTTTTTGCACCCATCTCATTTCCTGTAACACTTCGAGCCATGCCAAAGTCCGATATCTTTGGATTCATTTCCATGTCTAACAAAACATTGCTTGCTTTAAGGTCTCTATGGATAATCCGTAGTCTAGAATCTTGATGTAGATACAATAAGCCACGGGCAATTCCGTTGATGATGTGGAAACGCTTTGGCCAATCAAGCAATTTATTCTTTGTTTGGTCTGCAAAATAAGCTTTCTTGTGAGCAGATTTTTTCATGTTATGATCAATACATCTAATTAGTAATCATGTTAGCTTCTGTAATAGGTTAGAAATCCAAACCAAATATGTACGAATCTAGGCTGTTGTTAGGCATGTATTCATAGATCAACATCTTTTCTTCCCTTTGGATGCAGCAACCCAGAAGTCTCACAAGATTTCTATGTTGAAGTTTGGCAATATAGATAACTTCATTTGTGTATTCATCAAGTCCTTGCATGGAAGTCCTTGACCGTCTCTTCACGGCAATTTCTTGTCCTTCTTCCAGCACTCCCTAGAAATGGCAAATGTATAATAGCAGAACATAGATTTTACAAAGACGAGAATTTTGTAGAATGAAAATCATCTCTAGTACTCTGATCTTGAACGCTAATTTATTTCAACAAATTTGCAGTGTATACCTTGTATACGGGTCCAAATCCACCCTCTCCAATCTTGTTGTTGACCGAAAAGTTATTTGTGGCTCTGGTTATTGTCGACAATGGGATCAGTGGCAACTCAAAATCTTCTATGAGTTTCAGTTTCTTCTTTTTCCGTTTGTACAACAACAAAATCAGGATTAGCAGAATGGTTGCCACCAACAGTGAGAAGCTCACTGCGAGTATCTTTGCCTTCTTTCTGTTTGAACCTGCCTTAGATTCTACATTTTGTAAGTCAGCCACTGCAAATCAAGATACGCCTCTAACTTTGATTAATACCATCTCCATGTGTTGAAAACTAAGTTGAGAAACAGTTTCATGAGAAATTTCTTAAACAAGTTCTTACCTTGCTCTGAAGAATCCATCTTGATGAAAATGTCTTGTCCAGTTTCTGACAGCTTTCTGATGTCAACCAATTCCTCAAACCATAATAAGCAACCTCTGTTTCCATTACTTATATTTAGACTTGAATAAGCTGTGCAAGAGCAGTTCGTGGAGCATACCTGCTTACACCCTTCAAGTGTCATGGTTTTATTGTACTGAGAGTGCTTAGTATCTGGCAACTTGACTCCAGGATATTTTATAAATACATGTTTCCTGTTGCAATCTAAGGGTGTCCTCCGAACACACCCTTTTGTCCAATCTCCCTTTCCCCATTGTTGTGGATATTTAGGTATAAACTTCTCCAAACATCCACAAATAGGTTCATTATCTATGTCACACCTCCCATACACACCACACAAGCTATATGTATCACAATTATCCGCAGGTAACCTGTAGTGAATATGCCATCTTTTTGTCTGATCCACCCACACGAACCGTTGTATATCCCCGTTGCTAGTCATGACCATTCTTGATAAAATCGAGCTGTGATTAATGAGAGAAAAGATATAGTAAATCCCCTCCTCATTGAAAGCAAATTGAAATCTATAAAGTCTGCTTTGTTTTAGTAGTGGTATGGGTGCTCCACTCCATTTTAAACCATTCCATGGTCCTACACGATATAATACATTTGTCCCGCTTTTGGTGAGAATCTGTGGATATCCTGTAGGATCAATGCTACGAGTGAATTCTCCTGGAGCTGGATCATTATCGTTCTTCCATGATGAAAGGTAAAGCTCATGGCCAGTTTTAAAATTCTTGCCAATCTTCATACCAGGCAATTGCGTATCAGTTGGATAATTGAAGCTCTGCCAGAGGAAATTTTCTGGGTTGTCATCATTTGCATCTTTTACAACAAGATTACCAGAATCTAAAAGCACTGCAACTGGATTTCGGACTGATCTTGAGGTGTTAGTAGACCATTTAATTTCATTCTTGTCATTCAAAAGTGCAAGTATTCCCGGTTCGGTGACCTTCAAAATGACTGAAGATGTATTGGTGAGTGGTGTCTCTCTGTTTGCAACCCATACTATTGTTTGCATATAAGGAAGAATTTGCTTGTACCATATCCCAATATATCGATTTGAGGAACCGCTGGGGTTGAAGAATCCCAGCTCAAAGGTTCCACCGGATGAAACAATAGTTTCACCATCTATGATGAATTGATTTGTAGTTATTAAGTCTGTTGTTGTTGTAGAAAAACTATTGTGTATAGAAGAGCAGAATGCCAACAGAAAAAGTAGGAAGAAACTAGCTTCCATAGATTATGCTGTGGTTTAATTTGTGGAAAGTGGCATACATAATTCTGAAATTTGTATTTACTTCATATCTTTTTGGACACGGCACCATGTTAATTTCTAGTTGAATAGTCGTTAACAATGACGGCTATAGACAGTCCTTTGAAGTGTAATACTCTTTGACAAAGTTTACATCCAATATTTGATGAGTGGAGAAATTTTGTTACCATATCAGAAAGCTATGGTCAGTCCACCACCACCTCACACTTCTGGATGATACTAATTGACTAGTCTAGCCTTGGATTTTGGTTCCAAAGTTTGCCATACCTTAACTCAAAGCATCTAATGGACGATAGGTGATGGAGTCATGATTTTTAGTTTATGAGTTGAGTCAACTAAAAAGGTACTGAGGTCGTAAAATAGGAGGAATCAGGAGATGCTGAGATTAAAAAAACTGCACTTCTCTCTCTCTCTCAAAGAGCTTATAACATTATATATGCGTCAATTTATACATCACTTTTATATTATATAGTTCTCAACTACACAATTGCAGAATACTCCCTCCATTTTAAATTAATTGAATTGTTGGGGGTATTTCACTCTTTTAAGAAAAGAAAATTAAAACATAAATTAGGTCTAACTTTTCATTTATATTGTTATTAATTATTATCAAATTAATAATTAAAATAACTAAACATAATCAATAACTAATTTCAGTAATAACTACCGAAGGTTTATATTGAAAGAACATTCTAAAAGTAATCTTGAAAATTGAATATAAGTTAATTTAGAAAATAAAAAACGCTTTAATGATTCAATTAATTTGAAATGAAGGAATATGTTGTTTTCGTTGAACTTATCTATATATGATTAAATTAATGAGGATTACGATGAGATTATTTTATTTTTAATTCGAAATTTCTGATTGGGTCTTAAATATGACAAAAATTCCAGTTAGAAAAAGCTTTTTTCTTTAATGAATTTACACGATAAATTAATAGATTGAATCAAGCAGAATTCCATTACAAATAACGAATTTAACTTTATTAATGATATATTAAAACTTTTTTAATCTAACAACTTTTACTTTGTATATTATCTCAAAGTACTAACGATAATATGGAGAAATATTAATAACAAATTCTCTTGATTTGACGTGCATTGACATTTTGATTTTCCACTTTGGCATGCATCTAATTTAAATTTTTAAAAACATTTTATTAATCATAGTCCAGTTCTTTTTGCTTTTACTTCAGCTTCCAGAGAATTCACCTCAAAATTTAGGAGTATGTGTCCGTGTAAAATATATACATCGGTGGATACAAGATATTTAAAGAAAAAATAATAATAATAATATATATATATATATATATATATATATATATATATATATATATATATATATATTAAAAATAATGATTTTCCCATCACCTTTATATCGTTGAGGTCCACCTCTCAAAGAATCAAAGAGAGGAAATCGCCTTGCAAGTTTGGAGAAACTAGTCTTATTAGTGGGTTGTTTGGTAGTAACCAGTCATTTCACGATTAATTATTTTGAAATAAATTATTTTGTGATAAGTTATGTATGTGTGTATATAAATAATTTATTTTATTTGTATAATTTATGATTTTAAATGATGAAATAAATAATTGAGAATAATTGTATAGAATGACAAACTAATAATATAAAATAAATATAATTGTTTTACTTTGATTTATTTGTGTTCCATAGCAAACTGTTTGTCAGTCCTTCTCTTTCTCATATTTTCGCGTGCCACTCTCCCTCTCTTGCTCGCTTTCTTCATTTGTCTCTCTCGCTTTATACAATAGAATTGTATAAAATTTGTGTTTCTAATTAGGGGTGGGTATTCGATATTTCGATTCGGTTTCGGTTTTTGTAAATTGTGTACCGAATATCGAACCGAAATATTTCGGTTCTGTTTTTATTATTTCGGTTCGGTTTTGTTATTTCGGTTTTTTTAATGGGCCTGCTTAGTTGGACTTTTAAAAATTTACAAATTTTTTTGTTTGATTTTCAACTTAATGGCCTAAAAATAGTTATATCAAAAAGTCTTTTACTTTTTAATTTTTTATTTTAAATTATAATATTTATTATTTAATATTAATAATTAATATAATATAAATATATATTATAATATAATATATTTCGGTAAACCGAAATACCGAATTACACAAAATTACATACCGAAAACCGAATCGAAATACCGAAAAATACAAAAACATATACCGAATACCGAACCGAAAACTGAAAAACCGAAACCAAAATACCAAAAAAATTCGGTTCGGTACGGTGTTTCGGTTTTTCGGTGTTTATGCCCAGCCCTATTTCTAATTGTATGAAACGAGAGAAACTTGTATATACACATGCAAATACATATATCTCTGTCTGATATATTTATAATTTGTGGAAACAATTGAACAAGATGAAGAATAACAAGATGAAGAAGAAGAAGAAGAAGAAGGAATAGGAAGAAAATATCTTCACTTCTATTTCATTAGAGAGGAATACAAAACTGTTCATGGAAACAACTAAACACTACTTTATATAGAATTTAAAATATTAACTAACTAATCTAACAGATCCTAACTATAATTTGTTATAACTAATTTTAGTTAGCTAAGTAATAACACCTTTCTCATTACTCCCCCTCAAGCTGGTAGGTGTGAATACATTCAAAACTCCCAGCTTGGAAACCAAATGCTCATGTTGTGCTCTTGCCAGCCCTTTTGTCATAATGTCTGCTTGCTGTTCTTGTGTCCTTATATATAGTGTTTGAATCAACCCCATTTGTATCTTTTCTCTGATGAAATGGCAGTCGACTTCAATGTGCTTTGTTCTTTCGTGGTAGACTGGATTAGCTGCTATCTGTAAGGCTGCTTTGCTATCACAGAAAAGCTTTACAGGTAGATGTATTTCTTCTCCTAATTCTTTGTATTATGCAATGATCCAAACTAATTCTGATACAGTAGAAGCCATGCTTCTATACTCTGATTCAGCTGAACTTCTTGATACTGTTGTTTGTTTCTTTGACTTCCAAGAAATCAAAGACTCTCCATGTTTGATTAAGAACCCTGTCACTGATCTTCTTGTATTTGGACATGCTGCCCAATCTGCATCACAGAAGGCTATTAATTCTCTGTCTTTCTTGCTGCTCATCAACACTCCCATTGCAGGTTCTCTTTTTATGTATCTAACTACTTTAAGAGCTGCTTCCATGTGTGACTTCTTTGGACATTGTAGAAACTGACTTAAGGTTTGTACTGCAAATCCAATGTCAGGCCTAGTTAGTGTCAAATATAGCAATCTTCCAATTAATCTTTGGTATGGACCTTTGTCTGTCAATACTTGATCATCTGTAACATTCATGGCTTCATCTAGCAATGTATTTGTTAACTTCAAATTGATGTCCAGTGGTGTCCAAGATGGTTTAGCTGCAGTCAATCCCATCTCCTCTATCAGTTCTAAAGCATATTTTCTTTGGTTCATCAGTATGCCCTTTTCTGATCTGCTGAATTCTATGCCAAGGAAGTATCTCAAAATTCCAAGATCCTTAATCTTGAATCTAGCATGTAACTCTTGTTTGGTGTGCTCTATTAACACCAAATCATTTCCAGCTATCAACATATCATCTACATACACCAAGATCACTATTATTTGTGTATGATGCTTCTTTATGAACAATGAATGGTCTAGACTGCTCTGATTAAAACCAAGATCAACTAATGCATCAGTCAATTTTACATTCCATTGTCTACTTGCCTGTTTCAATCCATACAATGATTTTACTAGCCTACACACCATTCATGAAGTCTCCCCCTGGCTAGAAAAACCTTCAGGCAAAGACATGTACACTTCTTCATGCAAGTCACCTTGTAAAAAGGCATTATACACATCCATCTGATGTATATGACAATGAGATCCTGCAGCAATTGATAAAACACTTCTTACTGTGACCATCTTCACAACAGGTGAGAATGTATCTTGATAATCAAGACCCTCCCTCTGATTGTACCCTTTGGCAACTAATCTGGCCTTATATCTCTCCACTGTACCATCAGCCTTAAACTTGATCTTGTAAACCCATTTACAACCAATAGGTTTCTTGTGAGAGGGTAAAGGTACTATGAGCCATGTCTTATTTGCCTCAAGTGCTTGAATCTCTTCTTTCATAGCTGAAATCCATCTAGGATCTGAACATGCCTTCTTGTAAGATTTAGGCTCAGTGACACTAGAGAAAGCACACAAATAGGACTGATATTGTGAGGATAAATTGGCATAATGTAAACAATATGATAAAGGATGATGTAATGAAGTAGAGGCAGCATATGTGACAAAATCAGTCATCCATGTAGGTTGTTTTCTAACTCTATGTGACTGTCTCAAAGGCATAGAGTTAACACCAGCAGGCATAGTAGAAATATTACCATCATCAACCTCAATATTAGGAACAATGTCAGGCCTATCAAGAACAGCATGTGGAGGAGACAAGGGTGAGTCATTAATAGGAGATATGTCCAAGAAAACTGTAGGAGATGGAGATGTATTCTGGAAAGGAAAAGAATCCTCCCTGAAACTAACATCTCTAGATATGAAAAAATTATGAGTGGCTAGGTTATATAACACATAGCCTTTTGTAACTTCAGAGTAACCCATATGTACTGCAGGAACAGCTTTGGCTTCAAACTTATCTCCAGGTGGTAAACACTTAGCATAACATAAACAACATATTGTTCTGAGGTGTGTTAAGGACCCTTTTACACCATGAAACACTTCAAAAGGAGACTTGTTGTTGAGAACTATAGATGGCAATCTATTCATCATATACACAGCCCCAAGCACACAATGACCCCAGTATATAATAGGTATAGAACCCTGAAATCTGATAGCCCTGGCTAGTTCTAGAATATATCTGTGTTTCCTCTCCACCACCCCATTTTGTTGTGGTGTGTAAACACATGTTTTCTGATGTACAATACCAAGAGATGTAAACAAAGCATGACAATTAGAATTGACAAATTCAGTGCCATTATCTGATCTCAATACTTTGACCCTTTTTCCAAATTGTGTACTGACTAGCTGAAAGAAATTTCTTAACACTACCACCACATCACTCTTTAATTTCAGCAAAAATATCCAAGTCATACGAGAATGGTCATCCACAATAGTCAGAAACATTCTATAACCATCAAAAGTAGGAACATGAAATGGTCCCCATACATCCAAATGCAACAAATCAAAAATACAAGAAGATCTATTCTCACTATTAGGAAAGGGTAATCTGGTTTGTCGAGCTAATGGACACACATCATATTTGTCTAAAATCCTTTTGCATTCATTAGGATCAATGTTAAGAGAATGACTCATAGTTCCTACAGATGCATGACCCATCCTTCTATGCCAGAGAAGGATGTCCAGCTTATTCTTGGAAGCAACCATTCCTTTTGGTGAGCAATCAACACCTCTCCCTCTGTGACTCATCATATAGAGGCCATTCTTTTCTTCACCAATCTCCAGTACCTTCCCACTTGAGAGGTCCTGGAACACACAATAATCAGGGAAAAAATGAACTGAGCATTGTAGTTCCTTAGTGATCTGAGATACTGAAAGCAGATTATATCTAAAATCTGGAATGTATAAAACATTTTTCACAGATCTTCCATCCATCAATTCACAACTACCAATATGTGATACCTCTACGATCCCTCCATTTGGCAAATGTACTTGTTTGTTATAGTCAGTAACAGGTTTTCTAAAATTCAACATCTCTTTATGAGATATCATATGGTTGGATGCACCTGTGTCTATTATCCATTCCTTATCATCACTACATGTATAGGAAACAAATGTTTTAGAAAAGTTACCTCCCATATTCGAATCAGATAATCTGCACATATTTGAGGATGAAGGTTCTGGTACATCATCAGCCTTGTGCTGTCCCAGATTAGACTGATTGAGATGTGATGATTTATCATATTGTTGCATCATCTGTAGGTGTTGTTGTGAAGGAATGTGTGATCTATTCCAATCAGCATGAAGATTATCAGTTCTAGGATAGTTATTGTAACCTTGATCATTACGAAAATTCACATGAGCTGCTCGAGCTTGTGATCCATCATTGTGTGATCGACTTTCCTCATCCCTTACATTGTGAGCATGACTTCGATTTTCTCCTTCCTTCTCATAAGAATCATTTTGCTGTCCAACTTTCTTCTTGAATCTGAAGTTGGAAGGATATCCAATTAACCTATAGCAATTGGCTTTAGTATGACCCATCATCTTGCAATGATCACACTGAGCATTCCAGTCCCTTTTAAACTTGTTAGGAACTTGACGAGCAGTCATAAGAGCTGCTATCTCCAGATTATTAACATTCCTAGCTGAGTTTGCTATGACTCGTTGGCTTTCTCTTTCAATCATCATTGAATAGGCTTGATTAACAGAAGGAAGAGGAACTAGCATCAAGATCTGACTTCGAGCCTGCTCATAAGTCTCATTAAGACCCATTAAAAATTGTAACAACTTCTGCTGCTTCATAAATTCTACAAAACCTCTCGATTCTGTGCAATTACAACCAGGAAAAGGCGCAATGCAATCAAATTCTGCCCAGCACAATCTCAATTTTGTGAAATACTCTGCGACAGTACTCGTACCCTGTACCAATGTGACAATTTCTCTATGCAGTTGAAAGATCCTTGATCCATCCGTCTTATCAAATCTCTCCTTGAGATCTCGCCAAACAGAACATGCATCTGTAGAGTAAACAATTCCACCCAATAATTCCTTTGAAACACAATTCATGATCCATTAAAGGACAATTGCATTGCATCTCTCCCACAAATCACTCAAATTAGAACCAAATCCATCCTTCCTGCACTTTCCATCAATTAGCCCCAACTTGTTTCTTCCAAGTATGGCTATTCTCATCGATCTGCTCCATACGGAATAATTCTCAGCACCTGTAAGTTGAATGGAAATCAATACAACTCCAGAAGTGTCTGCAGTACTCAAAAAAAGAGGATGATTGTGACTAAGTTTTTCCGGTAACTCATTGTCGACAGTAACAGCCATTGTTGAACTTCATCAACGGCTTTAATTCTTCCTTGCTAAACTTCAATTCAGACCATATCAATGGCTGATTGCTTTGATACCATGTGGAAACAATTGAACAAGATGAAGAATAACAAGATGAAGAAGAAGAAGAAGGAATAGGAAGAAAATATCTTCACTTCTATTTCATTAGAGAGGAATACAAAACTGTTCATGGAAACAACTAAACACTACTTTATATAGAATTTAAAATATTAACTAACTAATCTAACAGATCCTAACTATAATTTGTTATAACTAATTTTAGTTAGCTAAGTAATAACACCTTTCTCATTATAATCAATATATATATATAAATGAGGATCATAGAAGAGGTGATGTGGCACCTCTATATGGCCTCCATTTGCATTTCCATCTTTTTCTTTTAAAAAAATTTATATATCATAAAAAATTACTTAAATTTATTACAAATAAAAATATTTTATTAATGGTGGGTCATTTATAACAAAAACTCTTCATATTTTTCATTTATTTATCTCACTTATAATTAAAAGAGAAACATAATTTATTTATTTTTTACTTTTTTTAATTTAATTTAATTATTTTATTGTAAAAATATATTACTTCATTATACAAATATACAAATAAATACTTTATTAATGTATGAACATTTATAATAAAAAAAACTCTCTATATTTTTTTTCTATTTGTTTATCTCACTTCTAATCATGAAATCATAGTATTATTTTTTTTTTACATTTTAAGTATTTTTATTTTTATTTTTGAATTTATTCAGTAGGAGTTACTACCCATGACTTGCCCCTCTTTAATTTTTACTTTTAATAATATTCATGACTCTCATAATTTTTATATTCATAACCTCCAATTTAAATTTATAAGTTTATGTGTCTTATGGAATTCCTTTATTTTGCCTATAAATTTATATTAGTTTCATGAAGATTCACATTCACAAGTATTCTTTCTTTTTTCATCATATAAGTTTGATTTGTAACAAAAAAAGAAGTACATGAAGGTAAGAAATAATTCATTGAAATTTTTATTTTTTATTTCCACTATTTTTGTCTATATAAATTCATATTTGATTTGTGAAGGAAATTAATATGTAACCAAAAAAAAAGTACATGAAGTCAATAAATATATCATTCTCAAGTCCTTATTTTTTCATTTCCTTTATTTTGTCTATATAGATTCATATTTATTTTCATGAAGATTCACATACAAAGTTATAATTTATCTTCTTCATGTAACAAAAAAAAAGTATATGAAGGTAAGATATATTTCATTCTTAAGTCTTTCTTTTTTTATTTTTATGTACTTATACATGCTTTCTTAATATATATTTTTATGTTTGTAGTATAATTTATCAAGTAAGTATGATTAAAAAAATCTCTTTAATTCTTAACAATGTTTTATCCGTATGCAATTACTCTTTCTAATAGTTAGTTTTCCATATATAATATAGTTTGATTATAATATTTGTTAGATTTCAAGAAATAATTATTATTTAGTATTGTTATTACTATTGAAAAGATAATGTATAAATATATTAAATATGATTTATATTTCGTTCTTTCTTTTGACATAATTATTTTTAATTCGTATATTTTTTTTATTCAGTTGGTTGCATATATGAAGAGTTTGACATATGGATCAAAACATGATGGCGGATATTTTTGCAAAGAAAGATGGTACAAGGAAAAAAAATGAAGCATAATTAGAGATTATATTTTCACTTTTAAATTTATTAGCAACTTAGTTACTTTTGCTAGAGTTTTTAAAATTTTAATTTATGTAAATAATTTATCTAAATGCATTATATTATCAATGATAATCATTTGATCCTTTAGTATTCTATTTTCTCTTTGTTATGAAAAAAATAAATATAATTATTTCATTTTAACAATAACAAAATTTATGATGATTAGTTTCACTTTTATTATAACTTATAAAAAGTAATTGAAAAATATATTATTATTTTCATGATGTCATTTTTTGCGTATGTAACAATCTGTCGTCGTTTTTTTTGCTTTGAAATATATTTATAATTTTTATGTAGTCACCAATTATTATATTTCTCTGTTCATTTTTTGTTTTTTCACACCTTATTTTTATTTTTTTATTTTACAAATAAAATCAATACATAATTAGTAATACATTTAGTGGCTAATAAAATTATACATTTGAATTATTTATAACTCATGTCTCTTCATCTTACTTGTAAAGTTTAATACTAAATATGAATCATGACTTTATATGCTTCATTTTTTGTAAATCTTATAAGTATTTAATTAATGTTTAAAAAATTATAATAAGCAAATGTAATAATAAAATAAAAGAAAACAATATTGTTTTGACAAAATCAGAGTTTGGATAGAACATCACTACTCCTACAAAAGATAGAGAAAATTAAAACATCTACAATTTTCAACCTAATACAATATATTGTTATTTCAACATATTATCTCTTATTTCATTTACTTTACCACGGTGAATATTTTGTTCTAATATATACATATACAAAACAAACAAATATATTTATATGTTTTAAAAAAGTCTATGATATCACAGACGAGGAGAAATATAAATATTATCTATATATTCGATACTGACCTAAATATTATGTATTTCATATTATTATCTTATAAATATTTCATATAATCGCGCGAAGCGCGGATAGTTTCACTAGTTATACAATAAAAGTACTTCCCGCCCGAATCTCTTTTGTGTTTCTCTCTTTCTCGTTTTATACAAATTCAAATTGTATATAATTTCTCTCTTTCCCATTTTGTACAATTCGATTCAATTGTATATTCCTTACCCAAGTCTATTTTACCTTTCTCTCTTCCTCATTTTATACAAATTCAAATCTTATATAATCGTCTTTTACACTTATAATTATACATTCATTTTATATACTTAGTTTTATACACTTGTTTTATACAATTCTCTGCCCAAGTCTCTTTCTCTTTCTCGTTTTATATATTTTGTTTTATACAATTCGCTTCAATTGTATATGTATAGCGAATTATATATATATATATATATATATATATATATATATATATATATATATATATATATATATATATATATATATATATATATATATATATATATATATATATACTACGAAGCGCAATTATTTAAATGTTGCTATAACATACAAATATAAATTTTATGTTTGTTATACGTGAAACTTGCCTTGAATAATTTAATAACTATTTAATACCTCCAATTAAATAAAAAATAAAATAATTTCACATTTTGTTTCAAAACTATTAGTATATTTTATAGCTCAGATCAAAACAATCTACATGAAAATGTACAAGTGGACGTCCTTCAATTTGTTAGTAATGTTTCAATCAAATATTCAACAATCAACTCCGTGTTCCTTAAACTTGAGGGAAACTATTTTTAACCATAAATACGAAGAATATTTCATCAAATCCAATTAGTGCAATATAGAAAGTTACACTAAACACTAAAAAAGTACTAATAATAGCAATAATCACCTACACAAAATAAAAATTGCATAGTAAATATGTGAGTTTTCCATATTTTCCCTTTTAATGTTACAACAAAATTGTTTGTTCTTAGATCCCATAAAAGTATATTTTTCAGGCTAATCTTCCGGATTTCTCCCTTCCCAGACTCCATCTCCGGCAGCCGCCTTCCCCTTACAAGAAGCTCCACTTTTGGTATATTTTTTTGCTGTTACATTGATGATTTTGATATTTGGGGAAAATTGGTGTTACCTGCGTAATCATTTACTTATAGAATTGTTCAAAATATATTGCTTAGTTATAGCAGATTTAGTGAATATGATACGACAATTTGGGGTCATGTTAGGTGGGTTTTGAATGGGGAGAATTGGTTATTGAAATCAGTTTCTTCGTCTTTGTTGTTATATAAGAAACATATATTCGAAGAACAATAGAAATAGATAAAAAGATCCAATGCATAAGTAGATAATATCATCAAGTAGAAAAATTCAACCTGATGTTTATTTTAAGTTCTAACATATTTTTCCTATTCATGTACATACAAGTTTCAGAAGTTATTTTGTCACACCTACCGAGGATCTAACATAGTGATTGTGAACTCATTGTTTAAACTTCTTGTCTGCGACACTGATTTTGCTTCATCGAACATGTTTCGTTCTGTGAAAAATCCTGGTTCTTTTGCTTTTGGAAGTAGACTCTCATTAGCCAACATATGAACCACGGAAGACATGCTTGGTCTATCATCAGGATGTTGTTGCACGCATAATAAACCCACTTGAATGGACCTTAGAACTTGAGAAATATTGCAAGAATCAGTTAACTGCTCATCAGCTAGTTCCAAGGACCTATCCTCTTTGTAAAGCTTCCATGCCTGCTTGTGTTTAGATCATATGGATCATGACAAATTCTATTTTTGTAAAGAAAAAAATGAGTAGTGTGTGTAATTTAGGTTAAACAATGCTTACATGACCGAGAAGGTTAAGGTTGTGATCTTGATGGATAAATCCTCTATTTTTCTTGCCACTCACAATCTCTAACACCAATACACCAAAGCTAAACACATCCGATTTTACAGAGAAGATCCCATCTACTGCATATTCAGGGGACATGTAACCACTGTGCCAATAAAACAACACTATAAGAATTAAAGAAGAAAAGATATCATATGAGAGTACAATGTATGTTATTAGGGATTCTTACTGTGTCCCAACCACATTGCGTGTTTTTGCTCCCATCTCATTTCCCATAACACTTCTGGCCATGCCAAAGTCTGATATCTTTGGATTCATTGCTGTATCTAGCAAAACATTGCTTGCTTTAAGGTCTCTATGAATAATCCGTAGTCGAGAATCTTGATGGAGATATAATAAGCCACGAGCGATTCCGTTGATGATGTGGAAACGCTTTGGCCAATCAAGTAATTTGTTCTTTGTTGGGTCTGCAAATAAGCTTTCTTGTGAGCAGATTTTTTCATGTTATAACTACTAGATCAAATTATTACTCATTTTAGCTTTTGTAATAGGTTAGGAATCCAAACCAAATATGTATGAATCTAGGCTGTTGTTAGGCATGTATTCATAGATCAACATCTTTTCTTCCCCTTGGATGCAGCAACCCAGAAGTCTCACAAGATTTCTATGCTGAAGCTTGGCAATATAGATAACTTCATTCTTGTATTCATCAATTCCTTGCATAGAAGTCCTCGACAGTCTCTTCACGGCAATTTCTTCTCCCTCTTCCAGTACTCCCTAGAAATGACAAAGGTATAAAAGCAGAACATAGATTTTACAAAGACTAAAATATTGCAGAACAAAATCATTTCTAGCACTCTGATCTTGAGCATAAACTAGTCACTGTTCCAACAAATTTGCACTGTATACCTTGTAAACAGGTCCAAATCCACCTTCTCCAATCTTGTTGTTGACCGAAAAGTTATTTGTGGCTCTTGTTATTGTAGACAATGGGAACAGTGGCAGCTCAAAATCTTCTCTGAGTTTCAGCTTCTTCTTTTTCCGTTTGTACCACACCAAAATCAGGATTAGCAGAATTGCTGCCATCAACAATGAGAAACTCACTGCGAGTATCGTTGCCTTCTTTCTTTTCGAACCTGCCTCAGATTCTACAACTAATTTTTTAAGTCAGCCACCGCAAATCAAGACAGGTCACTATGTGTTGAAAAAAACAGTTAGAAACACTTTATCGGAAATTTCTTGAACAAGTTCTTACCTTCCTCTAAATAATCCATCTTGATGAAAATGTCTTGTCCTCTTTCTGACAGCTTTCTGATGTCAACCAATTCCCCAAACCATAATAAGCAACCTTTGTCTCCATTACTTATATCTAGACTTGAATAGGCTGTGCAGTAGCAGTTCGTGGAGCATACCTGCTCACACCCTTCTAGTGTCATGGTTTTATTGTACTGAGAGTGCTTAGTATCTGGCAACTTGACTCCAGAATATTTTATAAATACATGTTCCCTCTTGCAATCTAAGGGTATCCTCCGAACACACCCTGTTGTCCAATCTCCCTTTTCCCATTGTTGTGGATATTTAGGTACAAACTTCTCCAAACATCCACAAATAGGTTGAGTATCTATGTCACATCTCCCATGCTCACCACACAAACTATACGTATCACAATTATCCGCAGGTAACTTGTAGTGGGTACGCCATTTCTTTGTTTGCTCCACCCACATGAAGCGTTGTATATCACCATTGCTAGTGATGACTATTCTGGATAAAACTGAGCTGTAATTAGTGAGAGAAAAAATATAGGAAGCCTCCTCCTCATTGAAAATAAATTGAAATGCATAAAGTCTGCTTTGTGTTAGTAGTGGTATGGGTGCCCCACTCCATCGTAAACCATTCCATGGTCCTATACGATTTAATACATCTGTGCCACTTTTGCTGAGAACCTGTGGATATCCAGTAGGATCGATATTACGAGTGAATTCTCCTGGAGCTGGATCGTTATCGCTCTTCCATGCTGAAAGGTAAACCTCATGGCCAGTTTTGAAATTCTTGCCAAGCTTCATATCAGGTAAGTGCGTATCAGTCGGAAAATTGAAGCTCTGCCAGAGGAAATCTGCTGGATTGTTATCATTTGCATCTTTTACAACAAGATTACCAGAATCTAAGAGCACTGCAACTGGATTCTGGACTGATCTTGAGGTGTTCGTGGACCATATAGTTTCATTCTTATCATTGAAAAGAGCAAGTATTCCGGGCTTGGTCACCTTCAGTTGTACTGAAGATGTATTGGTGAGTGGTTTTTCTCTGTTTGCTACCCATACAACTGTTTGGATATGAGGAAGTATTTGCTTGTACCATATACCAATATATCGATTTGAGGAACCGCTGGGGTTGAAGAATCCCAGCTCAAAGGTTCCACCGGATGAAACAATAGTTTCACCATCTATGATGAATTGATTTGTACTGATTAAATCTGTTGTTGTAGTAGAAATAATATTGTGTATACAAGAACAGAAAACCATCAGAAAAAGCATGAAGAAATTAGCTTCCATAGATGATGCCATGCCTTTTACTTTCTGGATAGTGTGGCAAATACATTTCTGAACTTTGTATTTACTTCATATTTTATTCTGTTTGAATAATAGTTAACAATGGCGGCTGTACACAAGAATTGGAAGTTTGTAAGGTTCTTAATGTCTCTTTGACTAAATTTGCCTCCATTATTTGACTAGACTACCTCCGTTCCCATATCAGAAGGCTATGCTCAGTCCATAACCACCTGACTTTTCTTGATGATACTATTTCTGTAGTCTAGTATCCTCGATTTTGGTTCCAAAGTTTCGTTTCATTTTACTTGATACATCTTTTACGAAAGTTTACCTAAAGGTGTATATTACTAAATTACCCATGTTAGTTGATGCTTCCGATTTCCAAACTTTATATTTGACTACTACTATTATTAAATTATTTTAATTTCAAGAATTAAATATGTAAAAAATTGAAACAATAATGTTTTAGAATTGAGATAAGTAAAATAACTATTTTAAAATAGAAATCAAGTAATATGAAGCGGAGGAAGTGCAATCTTAATAAAGCTTTTCACAAAAGAAAATATTCAGTTATTGTTAAAAATGCACTTTATTTCTTCTTTTTTTTAACGTTTAATTAATATTGTGAAAGACTTTGGAACATCTGAAATTAGGAAATATTTTGGTCCAATGTTAGTTGCAGAAAGTCTTCCCTTGCGGCAACTTGTCAACACATGAACCAACCATCTTGTGACCAATATCAGAAGCCAAGAAATGGTATTATGGTGCACATATTAATTTATTACCGTGTTTTGACCAGTGATTTTAATTTTTATAATTAGATAAGAATTAAGTGTTTTAAGTGATTTCGTTAAAATTTGCTTCGGAGCTCGTTCTGAGATGGGGCTATAGGCTATAACATAACACTTTGAAATTTTGTGTGAGGTTTAGTTTTGTGAGACTTACATCTTAAGCACTGGATTGTACGTTCTTAAACACGCTCAATTATCATGTTTGACTAATGATTTTAACTTTTATAATTAGATAGGAACTCAGTGTTTTAAATGACTCCGTTAAAAATTGCTCTGGAGCTCGCTCTGAGATGGGTGCAATAGGTTATAACAAAACACCCTAAAATTTTGTGTGAGGTTTAGTTTTATGAGACTTACACATTAAGCGCTGGATTGTACGTTCTTAACACGCTTAACATTCAATGTGCAGGGATCATCTGACGGATCTTACACAAATTATGTGTTATAGTCTTTAGTTAACGTTATCAACCTTTATAATTATATTGTTTAATAAATAAATGCTATATGGAATAATTGTATATTTACTATTTAATAATATTGTAAGAGTGATAATTACTTAATATTTCTTTTAGAAATATTTAGCCACTTTTATTGGTCATGTTCTTTAATATATGTGTCAAATTTATTTATTATTTCACTATTTAAAAATAATTTTATTTATGTCTATGATGAAGTGATTTTTTTATCATAACACTAATAATTTTTATTAATTATCTTTTTGGGGAGGTGAATTGCATGGGATAACAATAATATATTTTTAGGAATAATGATTTTTTTATTATTTAAAAGTCAAGATATTAAAGTTGATTTCCGTCTTATTATAATTTTCATATCATATATTATTTATACTTGTAAATTCATCTTAGAAATTTTATTTTGTATGAGTTTTCTTAATCATGTTTTCAATTATTTTAAATTATTAATGTATTTTTATAATTTTATATTATAATATTATTTTTATTTAATATAGAGTAAAATTTTTAAAAATTCTCCATACCTCGAGACTTACACCTCGTTCAATGCTAAGTCAAATGTCATACCTCATGCATGTGCCTTTAAAATACCGAATAAGATAATATTGCGCTATTATATCATTGAAAAAATTACATAACCTTTCATAACTATTAATCACTTATAAAACTTGATATGCTATTTGTTTCAACATGTTTAAAAACATAGAAACAATTTTTTGTACGGTCAGGAGTAGTTGTTGATTATGAAAATAGTTATTCATATGTTAAACTAAAAATTAGAACAGTTAATATCATGCAAGTTATTTTTTTTAAAAAAAAGAAAATAATACATCAAATATAGTGTTTGATTATTATTTTACAATCTCACATAAATAAAATGTATATTACTTACAATTTATAAATCAACAAATATATTATTTTATATTTCTCAACGGATGCAATTAATACATATATCCTTCCTATTCAAATTCACACAAGTCTAAATTGTTATTTTGTGACACACCTACCTACCGTGGATCTAACAGTGTGATACTGAATTCATTTTTTGAACTTGTTGTCTGCGATTTTGATTTTGCTTCATCATACACATTCCGTTCTGTGAAAAATCCCGGTTCATTGGCTTTAGGAAGTAGACCCTCATTAGCCAACATATGAACCACACAAGACATGCTTGGTCTATCATCTGGATGTTGTTGCACGCATAATAAACCCACTTGGATTGACCTCAAAACTTGAGAAATGTTCAAAGCATCACCTAATTGCTCAGCAGCTAGTTCCAACGACCGATCCTCTTTGTAAAGCTTCCATGCCTGTTTCAGTTTTGATCTTATGAATTTCTATTGTTCTAAAGAAAAAAAAAATGAGTTGGGTGTGTAAAACAGTGCTTACATGACCAAGAAGGTTAAGGTTGTGATCTTGATGAACAAATCCTCTATTTTTCTTACCACTCACAATCTCTAACACCAACACGCCAAAGCTAAACACATCTGATTTGACCGAGAACTTACCATCTACTGCATATTCAGGGGACAAGTAACCACTGTGCCAATAAAACAACACCATGAGAATTCAAGAAGCAAGATGTCATATAAGAGTACATTGTATGATAGTAGAGATTCTTACTATGTCCCAACCACATGGCGTGTTTTTCCTCCCATTTCATTTCCTGTAACACTTCTGGCCAAGCCAAAGTCTGATATCTTTGGATTCATCTCTATATCTAGCAAAACATTGCTTGCTTTAAGGTCTCTATGGATAATACGTAGTCTAGAGTCCTGATGGAGATACAATAAGCCACGAGCAATTCCGTTGATGATGTGGAAAATCTTTGGCCAATCAAGTAATTTGTTCTTTGTTGGGTCTGCAAAATAAGCTTTCTTGTGAGCAGATTTTTTCATGTTATAACTACTAGATCAAATTATTACTCATTTTAGCTTTTGTAATAGGTTAGGAATCCAAACCAAATATGTATGAATCTAGGCTGTTGTTAGGCATGTATTCATAGATCAACATCTTTTCTTCCCATTGGATGCAGCAACCCAGAAGTCTCACAAGATTTCTATGCTGAAGCTTGGCAATATAGATAACTTCGTTCTTGTATTCATCAATTCCTTGCATGGAAGTCCTTGATAGTCTCTTCACGGCAATTTCTTGTCCATCTTCCAACACTCCCTGGAAATGGCAAATGTATATATATCTTACAAAGATGAGGATATTGCAGAATGAAAATCATCTCTATCACTCTGATCTTGAGCATAAACTAGTTACTGTGTCAACAAATTGCACTGTATACCTTGTAAACAGGTCCAAATCCACCCTCTCCAATCTTGTTGTTGACCGAAAAGTTATTTGTGGCTCTTGTTATTGTCAACAATGGGAACTGTGGAAGCTCATAATCTTCTCTGAGTTTCAGTTTTTTATTTTTCCGTTTGTACCACAACAAAATCAGGATTAGCAGAATCATTGCCATCAACACTGAGAAAATCACTGCGAGTATCTTTGCCTTCTTTGTTTTTGAACCTGCCTCAGACTCTACGATTAACTTTTTAAGTCAGCCATAGCAAACCAAGACAAGCTACCATCTCCCATGTGTTGAAAACAACTAAGTTAAAAAACACTTCATGGGATTGTTTAAAAAGTTCTTACCTTGCTCTGAAGAATCCATCTTGATGAAAATGTCTTGTCCACCTTCCGATAGCTTTCTGATGTCAACCAATTCCCCAAACCATAATAAGCAACCTTTGTCTCCATTACTTATATCTAAACTTGAATAAGCTGTGCAGGAGCATCTCGTGGAGCATACTTGCCTACACCCTTCGAATGTCATGGTTTTATCATACTGAGAGTGCTTAGTATCTGGTAATTTGATTCCAGGATATTTTATAAATATGTGTTCCCTGTTGCAATCTAAGGGTGTCCTCCGAACACACCCTTTTGTCCAATCTCCCTTTTCCCATTGTTGTGGATATTTAGGTACAAACTTCTCCAAACATCCACAAACAGGGGAACTATCTACACCACAACTCCCATAGGCACCACAAAGGCTATGTGTATCACAATAATCCGCTGGTAAATTGTAGTAAATATGCCATCTCTTTGTCCATTCCACCCACTTCAAATGTTGTATATAACCATTGCTAGTCAGGACTAGTCTTGCTAAGTCCGAGCTGTTAATGAGTGAAAAGCTATAGTAAACCTCATCGTCATTGAAAATAAATTTATAAAAGCAGCATTCTAGTAGTGGTATGGGTGCTCCACTCCATTTTAAACCATTCCATGGTCCTATACGAGCGGTTACATTTGTACCACTCTTGGTTAAGGCTTGTGGATATCCAGTAGGATCAATGTTACGAGTGAATTCCCCTGGAGCAGGATCATTATCGTTCTTCCATGATGAAAGGTAAACCTCATGGCCAGTTTTGAAATTCTTGCCAAGCTTCATATCAGGCAAGTGCGTATCGGTTGGAAAATGGAAGCTCTGCCACAGGGAATTTTCTGGATTGTTATCATTTGCTTCTTTTACAACAAGATTACCAGAATCTAAAAGCAGTGCAACTGGATTTTGGACTGATCTTGAGGTGTTCGTGGACCATATAGTTTCATTCTTGTCGTTAAGAAGAGCAAGTATTCCCGGCTGGGTGACCTTCAAAACAACTGAAGATGTATTGTTGAGCGGGTTTTCTCTATTGGCAACCCATACAACTGTTTGGACATGAGGAAGAATTTGCTTGTACCATATACCAATATATCGATTTGAGGAACCGCTGGGGCTGAAAAATCCCAGCTCAAAGGTTCCACCGGATGAAACAATAGTTTCACCATCTATGATGAATTGATTTGTACTGATTAAATCTGTTGTTGTAGTAGAAATAATATTGTGTATACAAGAGCAGAAAGCCAGCAGAAAAAGTGGGAAGAAACTAGTAGCTTCCATAGATGATGCCATGATTTTTAATTCTGGAAAGTGGCAAATACATTTTCTGAAATTTGTATTAAAAAAAGAATCTTGTTTTGTTCTGTTTGATTAGTGTTAGCAATGGCGGCTGCAGACAAGAATTAGAAGTTTGTAAGGTTTTTAACATCTCTTTGACTAAGTTTCCACCTTATATTTGAATAGCGCAACTCCGTTCCCATTTCACAAGGCTATAGTCTCTAATTTTCCATACCACACCTTAAAGCAGCTAATGGAAATTTGAAGTCCGAATTTTTATTTCATGGGTTTTAGTTCATTATTTTTTTTTTCAATTATACGTTTAAATAAATTTATAATATTATTTGATTTGACATATCCATAGAAAATTGTAGGTGTATTTTATTAAACTAATTTTATTAATGGTGTTGTTAAACTCTATATTTGATTATTAGTATTTTATTTAGTTATTTAATTTAACTTAAAAAGATCATGTAACTTTTTTGCCATATTTGTCACTAGAAAAACTTGAGACGCTGTTTGTTGAAACACGTTGAAAAAAACATAGAAACTTTTTATACTGCTAAGGGTAGCTAGGAAGGCAGTTATTTATATATTAAATTAAAAATTAGAATAGTTAATATTATGTTTGTTAGTTGTTTTATACATGTGAATAAAATGTATAGTATGAGTTTATGTGTTAATCTTTATATTATTTTATATATTTTATTTTCTTGATCGATGCAATTAGTTCACAACTGGATAAAACAAGAGCCAAGAAGAAAACACAAATTGTCGTACGCCGTTGATGAGTATAATATATAGGCGATCAATGAAGAATATAATGAAATGAATAAGATTTTTTTATGGTTATTCAGAAGTTTCAAATATGAGTGCTAGATATGATACAAATCATTAGAGAATTTTCTCCGTAAACAAGTCTTACACGTGCGAAACTGCACGATCGAATTAATACGAATTCCAAATATTGAATTACATTACTTGAATTTTCTATCCCAAGTTCCTACATAAGACTTCCATTATCTTTTTGAATTGTCTTAAATCATAATTCATCATTTAATTGCTAACGTTGTATTTTATATTAAATACATCTATAATCAGTGGCGGATTCAGAAATTTTTAACTATGGGTGCTCACCATTTTCAATTTATATCAACCAAAAAACGTAACTGCAAGCTAAAATTCGTCAAAATAGGTGTTATTTTTTCAATGCAATAGACAATCGAAATATTTGAATAGATTCAAAAAAAAAGGAGGAGAAACAATATACTTTCACATACAATTGTAGTTACCAAAAAGACAAACCAATGAAAGGAAGACTCTTTCGCTTTTACATTGAAAAACTGAAATAAATGCGCTAGAACACATGTTTTCCTTCCCTTTTATTTTTTCTAATTAGACTGATGAGAAAAAAAAAGTTAATAGTAATGGAAGATCATCACTTTTATATTTTTTTGGAAATTAAGTTACATAATAGACATGAGAAGTAAACGATTCAAGATTTTACGATCGAGGTTACTTTTAAAGCTATCTATCATAAATATAGATGTATAAATTTAATACTTGTCAAAAAAAAATTATATTTATATAAAATAGCCAAAAAAATCAAAAAGAAAAATAATCTTCAAAAAATAATTTTGTTTTAGAAAAATTAGAAATACGACAATTCGTGAAAGGGGGGAAAAGAAAAGGTAGAAAGAAAAGAGTTGATTTTAAAATAAAAAGAATGTAATTACAGGGAATTAAACCTGGGCATTTTTTAGCAATATAAGACCTTGAGAACCCACTTCCAACCACCATGCCAACTAATACATTCATTTATTATGTGCTCGACTTTTATTTTATACGGTATTACCTTAATTTTGATATAAATATACATAATTCGATATGAGCTTAATGGGTACTCGAGCATCCAGGCAGCCCCACGTGGGTCCGCCCCTGTCTATAATCTAATTCATTTATAAATATACTAATTTATATTTTAAAATCATACACTTAACCTCTTTATACTATGAAGTTTTTTCACAAGTACTAGTTTGAATAGAATTTTCATTTTACACGAGCAATTAAGAGACAAATTAAAATGGCAAACAGAAAGTTCCTATATATATTTACTTTCATGAATTTAATAGAGAGAAAAAATAGTTTTGTTACCCACTTGAAATCTTTATGATATATTTTTTCATTTCTAACATGTAAGCTAGTCTCTTTTTTCCTAGAAAAAAAAAGGCATTAAATATGTATGAATTTCTCATTTTATCACTTTTAAGTTTGAAGTTGAAGTTGAAGTGTAAAATTCTAAAACAACATTAGTTTGTAAACAATAAATCCAAATAGTGATCCATAAAATTGATAATAAATGAAGAAGCCAATAATTTGATTATGTTAATGAATAAATCGGACCAATGAAGAAGTCAATTAGTTGATTATATTAATCAATAAATCGAATCAATGGTCTAAGTTATTGAATATAATATTGAAATGTCAAGTTATTGCAAGTTATTGACTTCTTCATTTATTAGTCTACAAAATATATTCAATCTAATTTGTTTGAGTTTAGACGGGTTATTGACTTCTTCATTTATTAGCTCAATTTACAGAGAAAAATAAGGAGCAAGAGAACTAATAAATTATGAATTCTGATAGATGTTTGGATTTCTTGATCCAACAACACATTGCTTGCAGTATAATATCAACCATTGGAACATTGTCCCCGTTCGCCTTCTTTCCCATGGGGATTCTTCATTATCTCAAATTTCAAACAACATAGAACATTTTAATTAAAATTTGAGTAACTTAATTAAGTCTTTAATATAAGTAATTAAACTATTTTTAATACAATATTAATAATAAACTGTAAAGTAATTTTTATATGTCTTTTTTATAATCTGATATTTTGACATTATATTCAATATAATTTCATAAATGAAATAGAGATTCATCATCAATTTAATTAATATATAAAATATTTCACAAAGAATTTAAAATATTAAAAAGTTATAGAGACTCAAGCATACTATCGAGTAGAGCCGTCAATATGGGCTAAGCTCGTTGGGCGACTTGATCTAATCCGGGATTTAATAGGGGTGGGCTAAAATTTTTGAAGCCCGTTTAAAAAAAAAGTTTTTTAACCCCACCTGAATAATCTGCTAATTTGTGGGGTTTGAGAAATATCGGTACGGCCGGTCCGTGGGCCAATAAAAATTAATTAAAAAATATAATATAATATTAAAATTTTAAATTAAAAAAAGTTCAAACTCAAAATAATTAGGTTAATATTTCTATTTAGATATTTCTACTTTTGTTGATAAAAAACTTAATAAATATAATATTAGATAATTTTATTTATGGATTTGATTAACAGTAGTAATATTAACATCATTTAATATTGTTTTGTCGATATTTATGATAGTATTCTTAAATTATAATTTATAATTTAATTTAATAATTATAAAAAATATATAATTTTTAATAAATGGACTGGCCCGACAAGCCTGTAGCCCACATACTTGTAGGCTGCACCGACTATTTTCTGGCCTAACCAAACATGGGCTAGCCCGCCCTGACCCGTAAAATGTTAAAGCATGTATGAGTTAGCCCGGATTGGATGAGTTAACCCATATTGACAGCTCTACTATTGAGTATAGTTCCAAATAGGGTAAATGAAGAACTTCTAAAAATGAGTGATTAAATCCTTCTATATCTACCTACAAATAAAGATAATCATTTAAGTTATAACAAGTAAATAAGCAAAAAAGCGAGTGATGAAAAAATAAAATAAAAGAGAGTGGCTAAAGTGTGAGCACTAGACATCTGAGAGAATGTTTCCGATACATAGAAACTATTTATGATATACAATAATACCCCTATAATACAATTTGATATTTTGGCTTTAGATGTTCATTTTGAATATAGAAAAAATCTATTTCACATTTCATACCTTATTTGAACTTTAAAATATCTATAATCATTTGAACTAACACACATAATTTAACAAATAATAATAAATACTCACAAAAAAATTTGATCAAAAAACTACAAGCAATAAATGTGTAACTCTCTTGAAAGCAAACAATGTATACTACCATATTTTTTAGTACGCAATGAATTAGGTGAATCATGACACGTCAAATTGTAGGTAATGAGTGTCCTTTCAAAAGCCACCAATTTTGTATAATTTACATTTAAAGTAAAATATTATGACCATGTTTCGAGAGACTAGAACAGTTGTAAATAAAATAAACTTCGAATGTTCATAATTTTGACTTTAGATATTTGTGTCAGGTATAGAAAAACTCTATTTCACGGTTCATGCCTTATTTGAACTTATAAATACCTATAATTACTATTTTGAACTAACACACATAATTTATTAAATCATAACAAATACCCACAAAAAATTTTAGTCAAAAACCTGCATGCAATCAATGTGTGCCTCTCGTGAAGGCAAACAAAGTATACTACAATATCTTTCAGTATATAATAAATTAGGTGAGTCATGACACATGAAATTGTAGGTCAATGAGCTTTTTTCAAATGTCATCAATTTTGTATCATTTAATGTTTAAAGTAAACCATAATGACTATTTTACCAGAGACTAGTCTAGTTATATAGATAAGAGAAACTTTGAACGTTCATCATTTTGGCTTTAGATGTTTGTTTTGGGTATAGAAAAATTCTATTTCACGGACCATACCTAAATTGAACTTATAAATACCTATAATTATCCATTCGAACTAACACACATAACTTACTAAATTATAACAAACTTTTGATCAAAAAACTACATGCAATCAATGTGTCTCTTTTGAAGGCAAACAATTTATACTATCATATCTCATAGTACATAATGAATTAGGTGAATCATGACATATGAAATCGTAGGTAAATGAGTTTTCTTCTAATGTCACATATTTTGTACCATTTAATGTTTAAAGTATAACATTATGATCATTTAATAAGAGACTATTGTAGTTATAAATAAGAAAAATTTTGAACGTTCATAATTTTGGCTTTAGTTGTTTGTTTCGGGTATATAAAAACTGTATTTCATGGTTACATACCTCATTTGAACTTATAAATACCTATAATTACCCATTCAAACTAACACATGTCATTTATTAAATCATAACAAACACCCACAAAATAATTTTGATAAAAAAGTTACATGCAATCAATGTCTGTCTTTCTTGAAGATAAACAATGTATACTACCAATCTTTTATCATGTAATGAATTAGGTGTGCCATGACATATGAAATTGTTGGTCAATTAGTTTTTTTCAAATGCCACCAATTTTGTATCATTTCATGTTTAAGTAAATCATTATGGTCATTTTATCAGAGACTGATATAGTTGCAAATAAGAGAAACTCTGAATGTTCAAAATTTTGGCTTTAGATTTTCGTTTCAGGTATAGAAAAGTTCTATTTCACGGTCAATACCTCATTTGAACTTAAAAATACATATAATTACCCATTCGAACTAACACACATAATTTATTAACTCAAAACAAACATCTATAAGAAAATTTGATAAAAAAATATATGTAATCAATGTTTGTCTCTCTTGAAGGCAAACACTGTATACTACCATATCTTTTATTACGTAATGAGTTAAGTGAGTCATCACATATGAAACTGTAGGTCAATGAATTTTCTTTCAAATATCGTTAATTTTGTATCATTTAAAACATTATGACCATTTTTTATTGAAGACTAATGTAGTTGTAAATAAGAAAAATTTCGAACGTTCATAATTTTGGTTTCAGATGTAGTTTCGAGTATAGAAAAACACTATTTCAGGGTCCATACCTCATTTGAATTTATAAATACCTATAATTACCTATTCAAACTAACATATATAATTTACTAAATCATAACAAACACCCACAAAAATTTTTGGTTAAAAACTATATGCAATCAATGTGTGCCTCTGTTGAAGGCAAACAATGTATACTACCATATATTTTAGTACCTAATGAATTAGGTGAACCATGACGTATGATATTATAGGTCAATGAATTGTCTTTTGAGTGAAAAAGGACAAATATACCCCGAACTATTGTAAATGATATATAAATATTCTTCATTATACTTTTCGGACATTGATGCCCCTGTTGCCAAATAGAGGATATATACCTTTTATAGTAACAAACATACACGTGTTGTAATCCAATCCATCGATCCGACATTTGTTAAATATCGGATCGACGAATAAGATAGCGCCAAATATCCTATTTAGTTTTCCTTTAGAGTAAATGGCATATATGCTCTAGTTTTTGAACGGTAGGAACACCAATATCCCAAAAATATGACAAAAAATATCTACACACTATTTAAAATAGTTCAGGGGTATATTTATCTTTTTCCCTCTTCTTTCAAATGCCAAACACTTTCAAAAGTATTATTAAAAAAAGAGAAAAGACATACAGACACCATCAAAGTTGTTCCGTATTTGCATAAAGACACCTTAACTTTTAAAGTGTTCTATTACCCCACAAAACTATTTAATTTCTTTGTAAATGGACCAATTTGACCCATTTCGTAGTGTGAGTTGTTACCACGCACTTGAGGCGCGTCATGCATTATTTTTACTGTCATGGACCAGTTTAAAGGTGCCATGTGTCATTATTATTCTTTATTATTAATTATTTTATCAATTTTTGTCATCTTCCCCAAATTTAAACCCAAAATAATTATTGTTAGCCCTAATTTTTCAATTTCATAGTTTTTTCCATAGCAAAATCAATGTTTATACTCTTTATTTGACCACTTCATCATCTTCTCTAAGAAAATAAGACACCACTATTGGCGAGAAACTTTTGGATCAATGAAGAATGTGATTTTCTTGTTCAATAAATTCAAAGTAAACACTTCCAAGCTATGGAAGCTCTTGTCTGCCATAAGTTGGTCAATGGAACATGATGAACAAGAAAATGGTTAATGGAGGAACTGTTGTCAATTGAATCTGCATTAACTTTTCTTGCAATGTGCAAGAAAGTGTTATGCATGGGTTTTGTTCTAAGTTAGCATATGAGTTATTTAGGTCTGAGT
This sequence comes from Solanum chilense, assembly GCA_032847665.1. Lineage (NCBI taxonomy): Eukaryota > Viridiplantae > Streptophyta > Magnoliopsida > Solanales > Solanaceae > Solanum > Solanum chilense. Next base: position 67,819,182 of record CM064966.1, on the reverse strand, counting down.
TTTGCTACCAAAAGGGTTGCAACTAATAGCAATCCTACATTCAAAATTTTGTTGTCACCTAACTCCATAGCTGAATAAAAAAAATCCGAATGAAGAAAAATTAACGAAAATTTCTTGAAGGTGCAAGCAAAATAGAGAAGAAAAGAAATGGAGAAGATGACTTCTCTTTAAAGAATAGGGTCGGGTCGGGTCGGGTCAGGTTGAACAGGGAGTTGAGCAACACGCGCCACTACATCGACGAGAAAATGGGTCAAAATGGCCCATTTACAAAGAAATTAATTAGTTCTGTGGGGTAATATGACACTTTAAAAGTTAAGGTGTCTTTACGCAAATACGGAACAACTTTGATGGTGTCTGTATGTCTTTTCTCTTTTAAAAAAAAATTAACTTTCTAGTAGTGACAAAAATACTTCTCCAATAATTTAGAAAAAAAACTTTTCCAAGATCACTTCCCAAAATAAGTAAATTCTTAAAGCTTACCCAAACAGACCATAACCCTCTGTTGAAATTTCCTGGAAAATAATTTCTTACCCTTTCCGCCTCCACTTCTCCATTCATCCGTGCAAGTCCTTTACGAACGATGCTGCAAGAGTTGTAGAAGAGGAATGGGGAAAACTGAATATCTGCTGCAATTAGATCTGAATATTGAGGTACGAGTTGTTAATCCCCTGTTTTTTTTATGGATCTGATTATTGAGGTGCGAGCATTGTAATGCTGATAGGTTTAGAAGTTAAACAATGAAATCTGATACGTTGATGAGTTTGATTGCAGTTGTGGAACTATTTAGGAGAAGCCATGAATTGATGGAATACTCAGCAGACTTTCAGCAAAAAAAACTTTACTTGTAGGAACAGGTAATGTAATCTCCGGTTAACGTAGTAATGTTCGGCAAATAGCATTTTCTGTTATAAATGTTTCTGAGGGTCTATTGGGAACAGTGTGCATACACTCTATCCTCGGCAGATTGATATTTGGTTTGAGATGAGTGAATTTCTGCTTAAATTTTTTTAACAATTTTATACCGTTTTCTGAATATGTTTTAACTAAGAATGGAGTATGCAACGTGAAATTTCAACGATTAGTATGGATTTGTGGTTTCTGATTACACGACAAACTTTGTAATAGCTAATGGTTTGGAGAACAATTGAGTAAACATCTTACGAAGTTTTGTTTTATGAAACATATCTAAGGTGTATTTCAAAGAGCAACCGTAATAGAAACAAAATTCATCTATAAAAGTTTCTAAAAACAAGTTATTTATAAAACTAATACTCATGTGGCTATCTGCAGCAATAAAATAAGATATGTATGCCTAATAACGGCTACGTGTACGAGAAGGTTAGAAAAATCATCTATTTCTCTTGCACTTAACAATCTCTAAAACTAAGATGCCAAAGCTAAACACATTATGGGGAAGATCCTGTCTACTGCATATTCTGGGGAATGTAGCCACCATGTCAGAAAAAGAAAAATAACCACAAACACCAATTGCATTAAAGAAGTGAGATGTTATACAAAGGCAATCTGTTTGATATTAGAGATTCTTACTGTATCCCAACTACTTGGCTGATGTGTGCTCCCATCTCCTTTCCTGAAAAAATTCTAGCCAACCCAAAATTTGATATATTTGGATTTATTTCTATATCTAGCAAAACATAGCTTGCTTTAAGGTGTCTATGGATAATTCGTAGTTGAGAATCTTGATGGAGAATGGAGATACAATAAGCTACAAGCAATTGTATTTATGATGTTGAAATGCTTTGGCCAATCAAGTAATTTGCTCTTTGTTTGATCTACAAAAGAAGCTTTCTAACGAATCAGTTATTTTTGTGAACATGGCCTTGACTAGGTCTAGATGTACACATTATGACTAATATAACAAAGTTAAATACATTGTTTTAGCTTGTTTAGCTGGTGAAAGATCGAAACTAAATAGTATGTATAAGTACTGGCCTTTGTTAGGCACATAATCATAGATCAACATCTTTTCTTGCCCTCAAATGCAGCAACCTAGAAGTGTCATAAGATTTCTCCGCTGAAGCTTTGAGATATATAACTTCATTCTGAATTAATCCAGTCCTTGCATGAAAGTCCTTGAGAGTCTCTTCATGAACATTTCTTGTCCCTCTTCCAGTTCCAGGACTCCCTAGTTAATGGAAACAGTATATCAAGAGGACATAGATTTTGCTGAGAAATGATCTATGTCACAGATCCCATAGGCACCACATAAGCTATATGTTGTATTAGGAGGTAAACTGAGGTAAAGCCAACTATTGGTCTGATTCATGTACATGAGGCTTTGCATATAACCATTGCTAGTCAGGACTAGCCTTGATAGCACCAAAATGTTAATGAAATAAAAACTACAGAAAGTCTCCTCCTTATTGAAAACAAACTGAATTTTATAAATGCTGCTTTGGCTTGATGATGGCGCGTGATCCCCACTCCAATGTAAACCGTTCCATGGTCCTGAGTGACCTAATACACTTGTGCCATGTTTGACGAGGGCTTGTCTGTATCCAGATTCCAGTAGGATCAGTGTAGAGTGCATTCCCCTGGAGTTGAATCACTGTTGTTCTTCTATGCTGAAAGGTTAACCTCCTTGCCAGTTTGAAAATTCTTGCCGTGCTTCATTTTAGACAAGAACGTATCAGTTGAAATATTGAAGCTCTGCTAGAGGATTTTTTTCTGGGTTGGCATCATTTGCATCCATTAGAGGAAGATTACAAAAATCTAAAAGTAGTGCAACTGGATTTTGGACTGGTCGTGAGGTGTTAGTGGACCATATAATTGCATTCTTGTCATTGAGAAGAGCAAGTATTCCCGGCTTGAAGATGTATTTATGAGTGGTTTTCCTCTGTTGACTTAATGGTCAGCATAGCAAGAATTTGCTTTTACCATATCCCAATATATTGCTATGAGTAACCTCTGGGACTGAAAATCTCATCTTAAAGGTTCCGCCGGAGGAAACAATAGTTTCACCATTTGTGACGGAGTGATTTGTAGTGATTTTATCTGTTGTAGTAGAAATCTTGTGCACAGAAGAGTTGAAAGTCAGTTGAAAAAGTAGGAAGAAACTAGCTTTCATCTGTGATGCCTGAGCCTTTGTATTAGGTGTGAATGATCAAGGACAAGTTATCTCGTGTTGACCCCAAGTCTCACATAGAATAATATCTAAGACAACTTGGCCAGGATTTAGATATTGAGGAAACCCAATTGTCAGACTAATAAATGTGGTTTCTGGTGTCCTTAGTAGCTGTATGCACTTCTTAAAGAAGAAAAATAAATTGTCAAAGGTTTATACTATTTCTATGTGATAGTTGGTCACACAAGAACTGTTGAAGTTATATATTGAGGACCATGTCCAACCGCACTCTTAGATTTATGCTTTGGAAGTCATCAAACTGCTCATTACAGTGATGAGCTTCTCTCTTGGGAGACAGTGATTTGCAGGAGCAGGATTCAAGATTGAATTTTATGAGTTTCCACGTATAATTACAAAAACCTCGACTTAATTTACTGTCATAACTGAGTTCATCATCAAATATTTATTTATTTAATAGATTTCTCTTTTTTTTAAGACCTTTATTTAATAGATTTTTTAATATATATACATATATATAGGGGCTAGACAAAAGCTACTGGGTTTTCATGAATCCATATATTATATTGTGGATCAACACCTGGTGATTTGGCACCGAGTTAACTTTGAATTGCACATGGATCAACTGGCATAAACAGTTCTCTTTGAGGGAAATATCTTCAGTTTTTCCTTACCAACAGTTCTCTTTGAGGGAAAGATCTTCAGTTTTTTCTTACCAACAGTTCTCTTTGAGGGAAAGATCTTCAGTTTTTTCTTACTTTTTTATCAGCTTAAAAACCCTGTAGTATATGTGGCAGTACAATATCCTTTTTTAAGAGTATATACTCCACACTAAATATGATTATTTGAACTCTATAACTTCAGTTTAAGTTTTATATACCGTTAGTCCTTTTTCTTTTATACTATTAGGGTATTTAGAAAGATATCTACTGGTAAGCTTTTCTTAAACACTAATCACTTTCCACATATAACAGTCATTTGATTTATTGTTTACTCCCATTATTTTCTTTACAGTTAGATGGTGAAAGATTCAACAGCAAACATTGAAATATTCCTACTCTGATTGTCGATCAGAGATCCTAATTTTGACTATTCGGAGAATACCCGTAGAATGCCTCAAAGCTCATCGACAAAGAAGCACGACCAAGATTCGACGGACATTACCGGACCCACCCTAAAATCACAGCGTACCAAAATGGTGAATACTTCCGATGACAGTGAAAAAAAGAGTTCTGGTAAGAAGCTGAAAGAGCTTGAAGTTGGCGTTCCAATAGTGTATGGAAATGTTGCATTTTGGCTTGGTAAGAAGGCAAGCGAGTTCCAGTCTCATAGATGGACTATATATGTTCGTGGTGCAACTAATGAGGATCTGGGTGTGGTGGTGAAACGTGTTGTTTTTCAATTGCACTCAAGTTTTAACAATCCTACAAGGGTTGTGGACAACCCTCCTTTTGAGTTATCAGAATCTGGATGGGGTGAATTTGAAATTGTGATGACCCTTCATTTCCACACTGATGTTTGCGATAAGCCATTACACTTATATCACCATTTAAAACTATATCCAGAGGATGAATCTGGGGCTCTATCCACTAAAAAACCTGTTGTAGTAGAGTCATATGATGAAATTGTGTTTGCGGAGCCTTCAGAGTCTTTTTTTGCCCGTGTACAGAACAATCCAGCAGTCAATGTGCCTAGACTACCTCCTGGCCTAAATTTACCTCCTCCTGTACCTATAGAAGATTTTGATCGAAGGAAACATGGTGACACCAAAGATCATCCTCTAAGTCAATGGTTCACAAATTTCTCTGAAGCAGATGAATTGTTAAAACTTACAGCAGCTCGGCAGCAGGTGCAAGGTCATATCGCAAGATTGAGAAGACAGTTGAGCATGGTAGATGGTCAGCATCAACAATTGAAGCCTGCCTCTGATCTGTGAATGTGTGTCATCGTTATATCTACAGTTGTCCATCCAATTTTTCTCTGCAGACAGCCCTGATGAAAGTGCTCGTCCAGTTTATTCTTAAAATTGGGGTTGGGGAAGGGGATTACAAGGTGAGGAATTAAACCCTCACCTACAAGGTGAAAGCTCACATAGCCAACCAACTGAGCTACTAAGATTTCCCTTCCCGCTTTTCTTCTCCTTTTGCCTTTTTTTCTTCTTTGGTTATCTTTGACAGCATCACAAGAAGAGATGCAATAGATTCATTTCGTAATAGATTGATACTGAGGTTAGTCCATTAATGGTGTTCTGTTACCATAATGTTTTTAAATACTATTTCTGAATGAAAGAAATTCATAATAGCTCAATGAGACATAATCAAGTGGTATAATTTTTCTTGACATTTATGGCTTGTGTTTCTCGATATTGTCTTTACAACATTCTTTAAACATTTTGAGACTGACCAGAAACTTTGTTGATTCTAGAGGTACTACCTGACCACAAACATTTTGTCACTGACCACAAATTTCTTCCTTTCTAAAATTACCACCCATGTGCACACAAGTCAAAATAGTTGTATTTTTTTCACTCTACCGAGGATATATAGATGTGATTGTGAGTTCATTCTGTGATCCTGACTTGTCTGCCTCAAGTACCTCTCTTTCTGGGAAAAATCCTGGTTCTTTAGCTTCTGGCAGTCGACTCCCATGACTGTTACCCAACATCATAATGACAGAAGACATATTTGGCCTATCTTCAGGACATTGTTGCACGCATAATAGACCGACTTGGATTGACCTTAAAACTTGAGAAATATGGCAGGAACCAGCTAGTTGCTCATCAATTAGTTCCAAGGACCTATCTTCCTTGTAAAGCTTCCATGCCTGTTTTGAGTGTTGATCAGAGATTATAATAAGTTCCATGTATTGTATAGAAAGAAAATGAGTTCTATATGCCTAATAAAGACTAGTTAAGTGTGCCTACATATCCGAGTAGGTTAAGGCTTTGATTTTGATCGAAAAAGCTTCTATTTTTCTTGCAACTCACAGTCTCTAAAACCAAGACGCCAAAGCTAAACACATCAGATTTTACGGAGAACATCCCTTCTACTGCATATTCTGGGGACATGTAGCCTCTGTGCCAGAAAGAAACAGAACACAAATCGAATTAAAGAAACGAGATGTTAAAGGAAAGTAGTACTTTGTTTGATATTAGAGATTCTTACTGTGTTCCAACCACATGGCTTGTGTTTGCTCCCATCTCATTCCCTGCAACACTTCTAGCCAACCCAAAGTCTGATATCTTTGGATTCATTTCCATATCTAGCAAAATATTGCTTGCTTTAAGGTCTCTATGGATAATACGTAGTCGAGAATCTTGATGGAGATACAGTAAGCCACGTGCTATTCCATTTATGATGTCAAAACGCTTTGGCCAATCAAGTAATTTGCTCTTTGTTTGATCTACAAAATAAGCTTTCTAGTGAATTAGCTGTTTTTGTGAACATAATTTTGCCTAGTTCTAGATGTACATGTTATGACTAATATAACAATGTTAAGTATTATTATTATAGCTTGTGTAGTAGGTGAGAAAACCAAACCAAATATGTATGAGTCCAAGCTTTTGTTAGACATGTATTCATAGATCAGCATCTTTTCTTCCCCTTGAATGCAGCAACCAAGAAGTCTCACAAGATTTCGATGCTGAAGCTTGGAAATATAGATAACTTCGTTCTTGAATTCATCTAGTCCTTGCTTGGAAGTCCTTGATAGTCTCTTCACAGCTAGTTCTTGTCCCTCTTCCAGGACCCCCTACAAATGGCAACAGTATATCAAGAGAACATAGATTTTACAAAGACAATAATATTGTAGAATGAAGAATTTAAGCAAAAACTGGTTACTGTTTCCACCAAATTTCAGTGTAAATACCTTGTAAACTGGTCCAAATCCACCCTCTCCAACCTTGTTGTTCACTGAAAAGTTATCTGTGGCTCTTGTTATTGTTGACAATTGGAATAGTGGAAGCTCAAATTCTTCTTTGAGTTTCAGTTTGTTCTTTTTCCATTTGTACAACAGCAGAATAAGGCCTAGCAGAAACATTGCCATCAATAGTGACAAACTCACTGCGAGTATCTTTGCCATCTTTCTTTTGGAACCTGCCTCAGATACTACAAGCAATTTTTATTATCAGAAACAACAAATCAAGACAGGCCACTATTGTTTGCATTGCATTGGAAGTTTCTTAAACACAAGTTCTTACCTAGTTCTGAAGAATCCATCCTGATGTAGATGTCCTGCCCTCCAGATATCTTTTTGATGTCAATCAATTCCCCAAACCAAAACAAGCAACCTCTGCCTCCATTCCTTATATCTAGACTCGAATAAGCTGTGCAAGAGCAGTTCCTCGAGCATACTTGCCTACACTTATCGAGGGTCATGGTTGTATTGTACTGAGAGTACTTAGTATCTGGCAACTTAATCCCAGAATATTTCAGAAACACATGTTCCTTGTTGCAATCAAAAGGTTTCCTCCGAACACATCCATTTGACCAATCTCCCTTTTCCCATTGTTGTGGATATTTCTCGACAAACTTTTCTAAACAACTGCAAACAGGGGAATGATCTATGTCACAGCTCCCATAGGCACCACATACACTATATGCATCGCATGTATTAGGAGGTAAACTGAGGTAAAGCCAAGTCTTGGTCTGATTCACCCACATGAGTCCTTGTACATAACCACTGCTAGTCAGTACTAGCCTTGGTAACATCAAACTGTCTATGAAATAATAACTATAGGAAACCTCTTCCTTATTGAAAACATACTGAATTTTATAAATGCTGCTTTGGTTTGGTGGTGGCACGCGATCACCACTCCAACGTAAACCATTCCACGGTCCTGAACTACCCAATACACTTGTGCCACGTTTGACGACAGTCTGTGGATATCCAGTAGGATCAATATGAAGAGTGATTTCCCCTGGAGTTGGATCACTTTCATTCTTCCATGCTGAAAGGTAAACATCTTGGCCCGTCTGAAAATTCTTGCCAAGCTTCATATTAGGCAAGAACGTATCCGTTGGAAAATTGAAGCTCTGCCAGAGGAGTTTATCCGTGTTGTCATCATTTGCATCTTTTACAACAAGATTACCAGAATCTAAAAGCACTGCAACTGGATTTTGGACTGATCGCGAGGTGTTTGTGGACCATATAGTCTCATTCTTGTCATTGAGAAGAGCGAGTATCCCCGGCTTGATGACCTTCAAAACAACTGAAGATGTATTGGTGAGTGGTTTCTCTCTATTGGCAACCCATACAACTGTTTGCATAGGAAGAATTTGCTTGTACCATATCCCGATATATCGATTTGAGGAACCACTGAGACTGAAAAATCCCATCTCAAAGGTTCCACCAGATGAAACAATAGTTTCACCATCAGTGATGTTGTGATTTGTAGTGATTACATTTGTTGTACTAGAAATAATATTGGATATAAAAGAGTAGAAAGACAGTAGAAAAAGTAGGAATAAACTAGCTTCCATTTGTAAATTCTTGAGCCTTTAAATTTTTGTGCCTATGAAAGTAAACTACCTTCTATTTGATAAAATTTGATTATAACTTCTCTGTTATATATAAATGAAATTAGCCTATGTCACGGTGTAGGGTACGTTTGGGAAGTTAGCAAACTATGTGTGGGATTTGATACAGTAATCGACCTTGCTCTGATACCAATTGTTAGAAAGAGTAGGCCTAATTGTCAGAATAATTAATGTGGCTTAATTAGTCGCACATACCTCTTAAAGAAGAGAAGAAAATGTCAAAGTTTATATACTATAGTATTTGTGTAATAGTAGACCACTCAAGGACTTTTGAAGTTATATCGAGGACCATGTCAACCAACCCCACTCTTAAATTCATGCTGTGGAATTCATCAAACTGATCATTAGAACGATGAGATTTCACTCTTCGGAGACAAGTATTTTCAGAGACGTATTCAAACATTAAGCGATCGTTTGGTAGAGAGTATTAGGAGAAATAGTTCAAATATTATGCGTGGTATTATTTAGTACTATGTTTGATAGGAATTTTGGGTCTATGTATAATCAATCCAATGATTAGCCTATATGGTATTAGAGGGGGTATAACTAATATATGAAACTAATCTAGGTAAAGGCAAAAATACCTGATCAGATCCTTTGTCATTTTTTTTTTTTTTTTGATTTTATATTTTATATTTATACTAATAAATTTATTTAAATAAATTAACTTACAAGTTTTATTATTTAGGTATAATTTTTTGTTTCTAAAATATGAGTTATTTAATATTTTTATTATTAATAGGAAATATTATAATCCGACTAATATGCTAATGTTGAAGTATGAATTTAAGAACAATTCATAAGACAAATATTATCTCTTAACGGAAGGCCATTAAGCATATATATATATATATATATATATATATATATATATATATATATATATATATATATATATATATATATATATATATATATATATATATATATATATATATTAAAAAAAATAGTTTAGTTTATTTTGCTATATTTATATTTTATTTTTATTTTATTTTATTTTATTTCATGATAAAGATTTTTTTAAAAAAATTATTTATACAAAACAAAGTTCAAAAAATTTTCTTTATAAATTATTATAGTTGTGTGATCTTTTGAGATATGAACTCCAATTATTAAGATGACAATTATTTATTCTCAAATAATTTATGTGAGAAAATAGTGAACATGACAATAAAAAAAAAATTCTCCTAGCTAGTTAAAAATGCTATAAAAGATAATATTGTTCGTCAATTATCACCTTGAACCAATTACATGAAATAGAAAATCTCATAATAACTAAAGAATATAATTGGAAAGAACATTTTTTATAAAGTTTTAAACACTACATAAAACTAGATAAAAAACAATGATCAATTACTTGATAAAAATAATTCATGCTATGCATTACCAAATTTTACATTATTAATCTCTATATTACTAATCCTTATATTATTGATCTTAAAAGATCCCTAAATGTTGTGAGATCATATCCTACAAATTACAATAACCTCAAATCAATATTAATGATAACTGGGTTAATCAAGATTTGGCCTCAATTAGACATGCATGACCAAGATACATAATTTTTCGTGCGACTCTATTCTTAATTTTCACACACTTTTGAGGAGTAGTGATTTGACAATTAAGATGAAGGGAATTAATGGAATCTAAAGATATTCTAGCCTTAGAAGAAGTCGTTCCTCTCTATTAAAATGAGTTAAGTTAGAAATATTATATTTAATTTCAGGCGTTATGACTTGATAAAAAATTACTATATATAGTATATGTATATCTAAGGTGATATATTTATTTTGAATTTTCTAAATACAAATTTAAAAGTAGACTTACTGGTTCAGTTGGTTCAATATTTATCTAGAGGTTTCAACATTTACTAGGAGTTCAACATTTACCTTAAGGTTCATATATAAAATTTGAGTTATTATTGAGGTGCGCGCAAAGCTAGCTCAGATATGATGATTATATTCTTTCCGTTCACTTTTACTTGTTATATTTTGATTTGACATATTAATTAAGAAAATAATTAATGATATAGATATTTTGTCAAATTATTCTTAAAATGATTTGGAAAATAAGTATTTAACGCTGAGAATAAAATATAGAGAAAAATTATTATCTTTTCTTGATATGTTAAAAAAACAAATAAAAATAATAATAATTTTTTTGGAATAAATAAAAAAAAATGAATGGATGAAGTATATGATTGAAGTGTATATAAGAAGTAGACATGTGTGTTTGGAATTTTTGTTGTTCAAATTTTAACCACTTTAAGCCTTCAAAATACGACTCAACGTCCAAATTTACTTCAAACAAACTCAGATATATAACATCAGTAGTATTAATATATCATAAAGAATGAACTTCAATCACCAATTTATTAAAATAACAATAAATTTAAGAAATTCATTTAGCATCCTTTTAACTTTTTTCCGTGTAAATATGGATTTCAATCATACAGGACTCTAACTAAAAAGGAGGTCAAAATTGGCTAAATTTTAGTTATGTGTCTAAAATTTTGTATCAGTAAGTGCAGGTAAAAAATGACAAAAATTACCGTCATATATGCTTTAAACTTCTTCCTTTTTTTGGGCCAAATTAATTTTTTTTTTCTTCACTTTTCAATACTCAAACGCACGACCAACGCCTAAATCTACTTTAAGTAAACTTCAATTTTAAACATAAATTTCATATACTATGATGAATCAACCCCAATCATTGAAATATGAAAATAACAACTTTAACATATCCATTGTAATAATGTACTCTTGTGGGAGTGGAAGTTTAATTTATGTCTAAAACTATCCTTTTGCATCTGTATAATCTCCTTTGTAATGATATACACTATTACAGAAATAGAATTATCATAATAATATGATTGAGCTTATAACTCTCTCATTCTTTCCCTTCACTTTGTTCTCTATGATTCTATTAAGGTCCATCATATATCTCTAACAAGTTAATTAATCATTATTTTATGCACTATATGGTTGCTTCGTCGATATATGGAATAATTCTTATGTATTTTGAGATATTTATCAGGGTTATCGCCTTTTTAAGGTGAGTGATTTTGAATTTTTGACTTTTTCATAAATAAAATTTTAAATTTGACAAGCTTTAACTTTTAATGACCTTAAAAGTTTGCGCAGGGCGAGTATCAAACGTTCAAAATCATCCCATTTTCATAATTATTGAATATATTTTCTAGATATATACTATTATTATCTATACTTAGAAAATATTATGTATCTTACCACTAATTAGATATATGTATTTTTGCTACTAGAATACACTGTAATAGGGAGAGAGGCGAGCGACATTCATTATGTATTCCAGATACATGTGGACAACAATATATACTTATTGTATATATATGTATCTGATGTAATTAGCATGTAAGGCATCAAAATTTAGAAAGGTACGTAATATTACAAACTAAAGTATGTCTAAATAATTAACTCGTAAACTAGAGGAATTTACGTAAATTTTCCCATCACAAATAAAGTGTTAGGCCCATTCAAAGAAAAAAAGAAAATAACATAACAATAATAATATACTTCATCATTCCCATTTTAACTTTGACTGAATATTTATGTATTGAATTTTCAAATTTTTTGAAATGAAATTTATATATTTGTAAACTACGTAAAGAGTACTATAAGTTATAATAATTGATAATTCAAAATGTTAAAAGAATTTATAAAAAAACTTACGATCAAAGATAGACTTCTTTCAATCTCGAAATGCTAAAAGTGTCACGTTTGAAATGGAGGGAGTAATAATAAATGGAACCACATCTCATACTATGATCAATTTTTCCTTCACCTCTTTCTTGGGTAATTGATCTTAGCTTAAATAATGTTTTCACTGGACACTGTTAAGACTGATAAATTATTTTGTCAAGTAGTAGTATCAAAAACCAAATTGACGTGTAAACACTTCAAGATTCCTTCTTAAACCACCATGTTTTCTTTTAAGAACAAATTTATTACTTATTAAAATAAAATAATTTAGCAGCCTTCATTTTCAGGTCATTGGATATGACAGATCTCAACCAATTTCTTTATTCTTACTCGTGTCACCAACTTTTGTTTCAATATATTTCCATGTGGTCAAATATATATAATTATCTTTTAGCCTCGTCAAATTTGTTAGCCAGATCTCAACCAATTTCTTTATCTTACTCGTGTCACCATCTTTTGTTTCAATATATTTCCATGTGGTCGAATATATATAATTATCTTTTAGCCTCGTCAAATTTGTTAGCTTTGACCATATAGTTTTGTTTTTTATTATATACAAATCTTTATTGGAGCTATAACTAAATTTGGATCGTCCTATTCGGAGGTACACTCCTAATAGTATTTTTTCCGTACTCTAATTCAAATTTTGTGACCTCTTAGTAAGAGTAAAACTATCCTATGACTGTAGTACAACCAACCTATGTTGATGCTTTGACTATATAGTTATTTTTAAATGAATGTCCATATTTGCACTATATATGATCTAGAGCATGTTTAGATTCCAATTGTTAATTAAAGGGGTCCAACATTGTTTTCCCAACTAGCTAGCGTTTACTTAATTGGCGGTATATGTATTTCTCAGTAATTTCATGGAAGGTCATACGTTCATATCATAAAAATCAATTTTCCTAAAATGTGAAATTTGAAAATAAAATTTATCACTATATATACTACATGTAAAATAACATGATAGCATAAAAAGTTGTCTCCGCACCATATTACTTAAAACTCTTCTTGTATGAAAATTGAAAGTCTGCAAGACGGTGTATATGGCAAAATTTTAAAACACCATATGAAGGCGTTTGGACATAAAAAATTATAGTTGAAAAGAAAGTTAGAAAATTAATATTTGAAGGTTGAATTTGTGTTTGAACAGAAAGTTAACTTGAAAAAACAAAAAAAAAGTAAAGACTTTGTGAGTACATTTCACTTTAAAATTTAGTTAAAACAGGTTCATATATATCAATAATAATATGATTCACTTTCATTTTTAATTCGTTTAAAAAAATGACATATTTCTATATTAAATAACGATTTATCTTTAATATAATGATTTATAGCCCAAGACATGTAAACTTTCATAAATTTCAAAAGTCTTTTCTTTTTTGAATTCTTTGTCAAGTCAAACTATATCATATGAATTGAAACAGAGCGCAAAGGAGATTAAACCATGCCGACACCATTGATTAGTTCAAGCAATTATAATAGGTTGTCAATGCGAGTTGTCTCTTTGTTTATTTTTAAAAAAAAAATTGTTTGCGCAACGACTACGAAACGTAGCAACGTCACACATTCTAGTACAGAGCACGTATGGGCCAGTCAATAGCTAGTTGCATAATGCAACAAAACTTTGTGACCAAAAGTCAGGCCATGGTGGCTTAGCTTTGTGAGTTGTGAGGACTAAGGAATACTTCCAAATTTAGGCAAAGATGTCTTATTTACTTATGTCACATCACGATTAAGAAATTTCCCTCTTCTTTCCGTCAACAAGAGGCACTAAGAAACTTCGAACAAAAAGTTTTATGTAAATATCAAAAGGGATAATATATAGGGGACCAAATTTTGAAAGGGCTTAAGCATCAAACACATTGATGGAATCTAAATGGTTCATACTTTTCTTATTGTCTTTCTACTGTTTTATACAGAAGATTAGTTCTGCTACGACAAATGTAATCAATACTAATCAGTTCATAATAGATGGTGAAACTCTTGTTTCATCTGGTGGAACGTTTGAGCTGGGATTTTTCAGCCCGAATGGTTCCACAACGCGATATATTGGGATATGGTACAAGCAAATTCTACCTTATGTGCAAACCATTGTGTGGGTTGCAAACAGAGAGAAACCACTCACCAATACATCTTCAGTCGTTTTGAAGGTCAACAAGCCGGGAATACTTGCTCTTCTTGATGAAAAAAATGAAACTATATGGTCCACGAACACCTCACGATCAGTCCAGAATCCAGTTGCAGTGCTGTTGGATTCTGGTAATCTTGTTGTGAAAGATGCAAATGATGACAATCCAGAAAATTTCTTATGGCAGAGTTTCAATTTTCCAACGGATACTCTCTTGCCTGATATGAAACTCGGAAAGAATTTTAAGACTAGTATTGAAGCAAACCTTTTAGCATGGAAGAACGATAACGATCCAACTCCAGGGGAATACACTCTCCTCATTGATCCTACTGGATATCCACAAGGCGTCATTAGACGTGGAGCAAGGGTATCAGCTCGAGCAGGACCATGGAATGGTTTACGGTGGAGTGGAGCACCTGCACCACTACAAACACAAAGCAGCATATATACATTTCAATTTGTTTTCAATGAAGAGGAGGTTTACTATAGTTTTTCTCTCATTAACAACTCGGTGTTAACAAGGCTAGTCCTGACTAACAGTGGTTATATACAACGTTTGACGTGGGTGGATAGGACAAAGAGTTGGCATCTTTACCTCAATATTCCTCTGGATACTTGTGATACATATAGCTTATGTGGTGCCTATGGGAGCTGTGTCATAGATAGTTCTCCTGTTTGTGGATGTTTGGACAAGTTTGAACCTAAATATCAACAAAATTGGCAAACGGGAGATTGGTCACAAGGGTGTGTAAGGAAGACACCTATCGATTGCAACAAGGAACATGGATTTGTAAAATATTCTGGAATCAAGTTGCCAGATACTAACAACTCTTGGTACAATAAGACCATGACACTCGAAGGATGTAGGCAAGTATGCTCAACAAACTGTTCTTGCATAGCATATTCGAGCCTAGATATAAGCAATGGAGATAAAGGTTGCTTGTTTTGGTCTGGTGAGTTGATTGATATCAGAGAGCTCTCTGGAAGAGGACAAGACATTTACATACGAATGGATTCTTCAGACCTAGGTAAGAACTCATGTTAAAGAAATTTCTAATGATGTGTTTTTAAAGTTGAATATATGTAGACCATATTATATATGCAAAAGTAGTGTCCTATATCAATTCGAAGAAGCTAATTTAGAAAATGGTTGTAGTATCTCAGGCAAGTTCAAACAGAAATAAGACAGGGATACTCGCGGTGAGTTTCTCAGTTTTGGTGGCAATGATTCTGCTAGGCCTGATTCTGTTTATGTACATACGTAAAAAGAGGAAACTAAAACTCAAAGAGGATTTTGAGCTGCCACAGTTTCAACTGTCGATAATAACAAGAGCCACAGATAACTTTTCGGTCAACAATCAGATTGGAGAAGGTGGATATGGACCTGTTTATAAGGTATAAACTCAAAAAAAAAATTGGAATAGTGACCAGGCGTCTTTGTAAAATCTATTTCCTTATTCTGATATATATTTTCCATTTCAAGGGAGTACTCGAAGAGGGACAAGAAATTGCTGTGAAGAGACTCTCAAGGACTTCCATGCAAGGAATTGATGAATTCAAGAATGAAGTTACCTATATTGCCAAGCTTCAGCATAGAAATCTTGTGAGACTTTTAGGCTGCTGCATTCAAGGGGAAGAAAAGATGTTGATCTACGAATACATGCCTAATAAAAGCCTGGACTCATACATATTTGGTTTGGATTTCTAACCTACTATTAAAAAGCAAAAATGAGTAATGAACCATGTTTGCAAAAGCTGCTAACAACAAAGTTTTTTTATTTTTCTTTTTAATTTGTAGATCAAACAAAGAAAAAGTTACTTGATTGGTCAAGGCGTTTCGACATTATTAATGGAATTGCTCGTGGCTTATTGTATCTCCATCAGGATTCTAGACTACGTATTATCCATAGAGACCTTAAAGCAAGCAATGTTTTGTTAGATTCAGAAATGAATCCAAAGATATCAGACTTTGGCATGGCTCGAAGTGTTGCAGGAAACGACATGGGAGCAAAAACATGCCATGTCGTTGGGACACAGTAAGAATCGATTATACAAAAGTACTCTCACATTAAATCCCCCTTATTAAATTCTCTTCTTTTTTTTGGAACAGCGGTTACATGTCCCCTGAATATGCAGTAGATGGAATCTTCTCGGTAAAATCAGATGTGTTTAGCTTTGGCGTATTGGTGTTAGAGATAGTGAGTGGCAAGAGAAATAGAGGATTCGTCCATCAAAATCACAACCTTAACCTTCTCGGTCACGTAAGCACTCTATCTATACATTGTCTATATTACCTATAGAATATTAGTCATGATGTTAAATTACTTAAAACAGGCATGGAAGCTTTACAAGGAAGATAGGTCCTTGGAACTAATTGATGAGAAGATAGCTGAATCTTGCCATATTTCTCAAGTTTTAAGGTCAATTCAAGTGGGACTATTATGTGTTCAACAAAGTCCTGAAGATAGACCAAACATGTCTTCTGTTGTTCAAATGCTAGGTAATGAGAGTTTATTAGCAGAAGCTAAAGAACCAGGATTTTTCATGGAAAGAACAGTACATGATTCAGATAACTCAGGAATGCAAACAGGAAGTTCAAATAATGAAATGACAATGACAATGTTAGATCCTCGATAGAAATTGATCTTTCCACGATAAAGTGAAATATCAATTATTTTTTGAGGACGACATTGAAGCGCTCGAGCATCACCTCAGGGATTATTAAGCGTGCCTTTGAGTATTTAGAAAAATGGTTCATAAATCATAATTGACATGCTATTATAAGCAGTTATTCAAACTTGACTTTCTTTTTGCATTTGTTGTGAGATATACAACTGGATTTTCATTTGTATCTTATCTTAGAAAGAAATGTAAATTATAGTAAGCAAAATTATATAGCCTATGATAATACATAAAATCAAATTAAAACGACAGATGAATGAGCTATCGCTCTCGAATATCTGCATGGAAGAGTCCAATTTGTTGTTGAAATTAAAGGTCACAAACTTTGGATTCCCACGGGCTGAATTGGTTCGGGTGTTTCAAATATCAAATCAAATTTTTTTATGTCGGATTTTTAAATTTATAAATCAAACCAAACCAATAAAAGTCGAGTTTTTCAACTTTGGATTTTTTGGGGTTTTCAGATTTTCGGGCTTTTTCGACAAAATATTCATATAAACATATAATTTACTTCTACTTCAAATATTTCTTTAGTCTTACCAAAATGCAACTATTTAAGTTATTTCTTAAGAAAATAACATAAACTATGAGATGATTAATGACACTAAAATATCCAACAAAAAAAATAATAATGAAATCACGTAAAACAAATATTGCAAATTAACAAGTCATAATGAAATTGATCATACTTTAAAAGTACTAAAATAAGTTTAATAAGTAATTAGTTACCTGACTAAATATTAAAAGAAAGTAAAATTAGATTATGTATTTTAATTATCTAAACCAATTTAAACTAAAGAACAAATATTTAATATTATTGTCATTCTTAGTGCTGAATTGATTTTCTTTTTGCATTAGTATTAATTTGATTTTCATTTAAACTTTCTTGTAATTACCAACATGTATGGACTATAATGTTTATTGCATTATTAAGAATTCTGACTTTCAAACATGAAATAAATATATTAAAAGATAAAAATTATGAAAAAATATAATAAATATTTAAAAATTATATCAAAGTAAATATTTTTGAGTATAAAATAAATTTTAAAAATAATTTATATAATGTCGGGTGTTTTGTTTTCGGGTTGTTTTTTTTTAGTTGAACCAAACCAACCCAAATATAGTCAAAATTTATTTTCCAATATCAAACCAAAACACTGATCAGGTTTTTTTTTATTTGACTCATTTCGTAATTTAATTTGATTTTTTTATTCGATTTTGTACACCCCTACCACTGAGTAAAAAGATGAAGATTGGAAAAAGAAAAAATGACAGAAATCCTACTTTAAAGTTTTCTTATTACCATTATCCCCTATTAGTTTTACAAATCCCGAAATCCCTCATTTTTGCGCATCAGATTAATGTACTAATGCATCATATTAATGTGTCTCGAACATTAGATTAATGTATTTAGCGCATCAGATTAATGTATTTCGCTCATCAGATTAATGTATCTTGCGCATCAGATTAGTCTATCATGTATAAAATGTACATCAAATTAGTGTATCATGTATAAAATCTAATGTATCCTACTTAACGATTAATGTATCTCGTACATCAGATTAGTCTATCATGTATAAAATGTACATCAAATTAGTATATCATGTATAAAATCTAATGTATCTTACTTAACGATTAATGTATCTCGCGCATCAAATTAATGTATCAATGCTTATATTATTGTATCAGTTAAAGAAACTTCTTTATTTATAAACTTATATGAAACAAATGGTAATTTATCTTAAAAGTACGTGATTTATGTTCTTTGCTCTTAGAAAAAAGGCCATAGGCCCACATTGACCGTGCACGGCCTTTCATATCCATCTCGGCCCATAATGAGGGACAGTAAACTAATCGGGTATGAATAGACAAGAAGGTGATTTGAATCCAACCCGGCCCATAGTTAGATTCGAAAGTACTCTTGCTTTTGGTTTTAGTCCAATTTTTTAAAAAATAAACGCCTTTTTTTATAACTTTTTAAATTTTAACTTATCATTTGACATATTTAAAACCATAAATTAAATGTCATTTTAATACATTTGAATATATTTTCATTTAAAATCACGAGATTAATGTGTTTTTTTATCGCACAAAATTCATTCTTGTATTATAATAAACAGATCTTTTCGGTTCGAGTTATATCGTCACATGTATATCATAATTTTTTTATGTATTTGTTAAGTAAAATCAGGTTAACACTGTATTGAAGACATAATTAAGTCTATTTTAAAATGTTATTTCTAACCATTTAAGACAATAGTACCAACAATTATTTATATACTTACAGGTACAATTACAAAAATGGATACTTTTTCAACAAATTATTAAAATAAAGAACAGCCTTTTTTTCAGGTCATTGGATAGGACAAATATTAAGGTTTTTTTTTTTTTTTATCTTAGTGAGTGTCACCATCTTTTGTTTAAATAATCAGTGTCAATTTTAGACATTTGTTTTCTAGAATATATTAGATATGTTGATGTTAACTTTAATGTATATTTTATTTAGGTAATCGTCGTTTGGTTGTTGTCATTGCCAAGGAAATTAAAGACCTTAATCACGGATATTAATTTTGGTAATTATTATCGTCATCAAGTACTGTTGACAGATTGTGATTTCAGTATGATAATTAATTTTAATTATTTTTTTTCTTAATTAAATTGGGGAAATTTTGGTTGTTTGCTTGAGGCTTTTTCTGTGTAGTTCTTTCTTGCTGAGGATATTCTTTTCTGACTTTACAGAAAGTTAGGCGCTTATAAGTTTGTTAATTTAAAATTTTAAAAAAAGTTAATGCAATTGCTACCTTGTGTATTTTAAAATGTGGAATTATTTATCTTTATTTATTTGTCTTTCTTGGCCCAATATTTAGCTTAATTTGTTCAGTATTTACCAACCATTTTAAAAGAAGCATTCTTTCTATCTATTCTTTTTTTCCCCTCAAATTCTTTGTAGTACTATTTCCTCTGTCACTAATTATTTTTTTCTTATATAGTTGTCGCTAATTACTTGTCTTTGTGATAAATAAATAAAAGATAATTTTTATTTATTATACCCTTAATTAATTATTTAGAAAAAAAGGTAGAACTTTTTGAAAATCTTAATTTTTTAATTCATCCACTTCATAATTAATAGGGGTAAAACAGTAAACTCACTTTGTCAATAATTATTTTCTTAAATAGATGTGTTAATTCAAAAATAGATAAATAATTAAGGGGAGGACGAATATTAATTACTCCCTCCAATCATTTTTACATAACCATAAATGAAGTGTATATTTGATCATGATATTTGTCTTAACGGATGAATAGTAGTCTTTCTAATAGGTTGTAATTTAGAATTATGAGTAGTTAATACGAAGGTAAAATAAAAAAGAGAAATTGCTTTTTTTCTCGTGAACAAATAAAAGTGAAAATTTATTTTCAGTACATCGTAAAAGCGAGTGGAAAATGGACGGAAAAGTTTCTATAAACTTGCGGCTCAAAAAAAAAACACAAAATTCTGTTTAGATTTTATTAATTATGTCAACGGAGTTTTAACAAACCACGACCTTAGCTTACCAAACAAAAGTATCAATGAGGAACAAAAGTCAAGAGCTAAAAGATTATATATCAAAGTCAAAAGTATAGCATGAACTGTAATCAACTTTCTTTTTATGTGTTAATTGTCAGTCTGAAATGATAAACTATGTTATAGCACTTAAGTTCTTAGTTAGAATTTCTCAAAGTCTTTAGTGTGACGATATCGTGAATTGATAAAACTAATCATTATTGCATAAAGGTTGATCTAGAATATATAATACTAAAGAATTTTTAGCATTGAAGCTATTACTATATTTTTATAAATTATGAATTCATGCCTATGTTTAATTATAGTGTATTTGTTACGTATAAATTTATATTCAGCTAAAAAAGTAGTGAATAATTAACTAATTAGAAGTGTATCATGACAATAGATTTTTTTAGTGGTTATGTTTTTTATCATAAAAATATTTTGTGCGGTAATAGTTAATGTTACTGTATTCAAATTTTTTGGAAGTCTTTAACGATATTTATATATAATGATGGTATTTAGTAGTCATATTTATTATTGTCGCTAAATATGATATAGTGACAATTATATTATTACCGTATTAATTGTCGCTAAATCTTTTATTTCTGGTAGTATGTGTATGGTATTCCTTTCTAATATATGAGTTTTGATACGAAGTGATCATACACTTCAACATGCCACTATCTTAATATCAAAATCGAACATATCTTTTAATAAATTTTGCATATAATATAAGTGGACAAAGTACACATGAAAAATCTTGATTTAACTTTTTCCTTGAGGGAATTGAGTTAGATTGGACAATTCTATACGTTCATTGCAAATTATTTCTGAAAAAATGGATAAATCAACAGAATTCTTAAGGGTGGAATCATGTATGAAATATAATCGATCCCATATTGTTAAAGAATGACAAAAGTCTCACATCGGTGGTTCTCTTTATAAGGCTTGGATAATCCTCCTTCCTTTGAGCTAGCTTTTAGGATGTAAGTTAGGCCTAAGACCTAATTTTGCATGGTATCAGAGCAGGACTCGTTCTACATCGGTGGTTAATGAAATAGGTAAAAATAAAAAGCTTAGGCATCCTCCTCCCTTTGAGCGGTGTGAGTTATGCATAAGACCTAATTTTACACATATATTTTTAGACATAAAAGAATCTTATCAAATTAGTATTAATATTGAAACATGCACTTGCACGCTAAAAACCAGCAAGTTGTGTCCAAAGAGGCCAGAACTTGTTGCAACAGGAATATTATATTATCTCGAAATATGTGAGTTGTGACTAATATCTCCTCTCCTCTGAGCATTCACAAATAAGGTGAAACATATGTATATATGAACATGACTCTGAAAAATCAATCAAAAGAAACAAGAAATTCAAGAAAGCTAGCTCTAAAATACTATACGTAATCAAGTCACTTAAAAGGTAATTATACGTAACTACATACATTGATTAATAACCTAGAATAATTTTAACTAACATATATAACAAGTTACATCAATACTGATAGTATAAGAATTTATTTATACGTATATCATTTAATTAGTTAACATTACTAGTAGTGCATTAAAACTCATCAAATTAAAACATCCCTAACTCAGACCAATAAACTTGAAGGAATTAAAAAAGATGTAGTGATAATAAAATCGACAAAATAAAAGAGAAGATGCTAAAATATAGTAATGAACAAGTTTATTAGGGTTCTTCAACCTAAAAAATCATCCATCCCTCTCCCTTCACAACAAAAATTTACAATATAATAAAATGTACGTACAATAATATTATTATTGTTCCCTGGGGTATCTTAGTTCATCATCAAGTGTACCTTCTTGAAGTATAACACCTTGTTGAAAATTACCTCCATCAACAATAGGAGGAAAAGGAAGCACATAAGGATTCATCGATTCCCAGTCTAAATTTCCTCCAGAAGTAGACGCTGATTTATCGATAAATACATTATCCTCGTATAAAAATTCAAGACCATCTAATTTTTGTTGATGATTATTTATCATATGCTCAAATTCAGCTGTAAAATTGCTAGCTTCCCCATCCATGTTGTATAGAGGCGCGGTACTCATGTTGTTGAAGACATTGTCTATTGGAGAAGAAGAGATTAAATTGATATGATTTTGATACATTAGTTGCATCGATGAATTATCGATAGGATGTTGGGAATTTGGTGACACAACATTTGTCAATTGGTCATTTTCTGAGAATTTACCTCCAAGCTTGATTAATAACTTTCTGATGGATGTATGGTCATTATTTGAGAATTGTATTGGTTGTTGCATGATGAGAGGCTCAGGCCAACAAGGGTTTTGGTTCATGTTGTTGATGTTATTAGAAATTGATGAGATGGAGTTAATTTCTTTTCCTTTTCTTGATCCTTGCTTTTGACGTTGTTTCCCAAATAACTTCTTCTTTAGCTTAGTATTCCAATAGTTTTTTATGTCGTTATCAGTTCTTCCAGGAAGTTGAGCTGCAATTATTGACCACCTGACATAATATTCCTTATACAATTCAGTAATATAGCTAGATGTAACGAACGAGGTTCAATTGAATTTCTTTCGTCTGAACATTATAGTACACAAAATAGGGTACAATCAAATTAAATATTTTTGTATATACACAAAAAAAAACACCTATTGGTATAATAAGGAAAGCTTTCAAAAATTATTTTAGGTCACAAATTCAAGTGTCAACCGTACGTAATATTCCTATATTTTCTGAATCTCTTAAGAAAATTTCTGACTCCGACTCTACTCTACTCTGATTCTGATATTAATAACTAGCTAGTATTTCTAGTAAGAGAGAGAAGAAAAAGTTATTAGTGAGAAGAGGAGGATAAAGAACATAATTTGAAGAGATTAATTAAGGGTCTTAAATTAATTACCTGCTTCCAATACTTATGTAGAGGCTGCAAATGATCCTATCTTCTTCTTCTGAAAATCCTCCATGCTTGATGTTTGGCCTCAAATAATTTAACCATCTAAGCCTACAACTCTTTCCACATCTCTTAAGACCTAAAATTTTCACAAAAACATGATTAATACTATTAATCATGGTATATATGCATAAGAAGACACATCAGAAACAACTATGACCCTTGGTCCACACTGACCATCTCATCAGTCACACACTTCAACGTGGTATTAGAGCAGACAGAAGCCCCGAAATCGTATCTCATCTATAACTAAAAAAAAATTAGATGTGCTTGAATGAGGGAGCGTGTTGAGTATACAAGTAAAGAACAGAATTGTTTTTCTCTCTAATAGCTTACGTTTTTAGATGAGATGATCACATACTTCTAACTCACACAACATCGTATAGAGAAAAAAAAAGGAAGGTGGAGTGGAGGGGGAATAATTTGAACTTTTCATACCAATTTTTTGAGGCAAAGCAATCCAGTTTCCACCAGTTCCATTTTGCTCAATATATGACTTCAACTTAGCATCTTCTTCAGGTGACCATGGCCCTCTCTTGACATTATTTTTGTCACAACAAGGAGCTCTCCCCATTTCTTGATATTTTCACTAACAATATTGTTTTAATTAACCTAATTATATCCCCTTCTTCTTGTTGTTGTTGAGTGTTGTTTACTTTAATTTGTGTCTAGAGAGAGAGAGAGAGAGAGGGGAAAGAGAAAGGGGAATAATAATAGAGAGATTAATTATATAATTATAAAATAGAGAGGATAAACATGTTTTAAGGAGCAGTCAGAAAAGTAGAGTATGGCTAGATAGAAGATGATTAATGCCAGAAGAGAAAACAAGGGTTTTTTCTTCTTGTCTTTCTCTAAGTCGAATCATTAAATATACACTAGACTTTTTTTAAAGAAAAAACTTGAAAGTTTATGTCATGTACCTAAAAGAAAGTTGGAACTGTATGTCTAATAAATTTAAAATCTTATTTATAAGACTATAAGTACCGTTCATTTCAAAATCATTGACATATGTATTGTTGCAAAGTCTACAAATAATAGGCGAGCTAATGATACATACATATTTTATTACTATCGAGAAATCATATTAGCTCAGTTAGTTATTTTGTGAGTTTTCACTTTTATTGCTTAGAGTTTGATTCCTTATGTTCTACTTCTCAATTTCCCGTTCCAATAAAAAGATATACCTTTATTAACCTTCAAAAATGTTTATCACGTGTTGGGCTGATGAAAGTACAGCGTGATCATGTCATTTAAAAATTTAAATTATTCAAAAGAGTATTTTAATTATATTTTCAACATTATCCCTCACGCGTAATTTTGATTATATGTAATACGTGGTTTAGTCTACACCTAATTAGTTCCTTTTTCATTTTTTTTACTAAGTACTTATTAAATTTCCTTCAAACAGTAAACAATAGTATTGAAGTAACTAGGACGCAATCATTGAGAAATCATGAAATTACAACTTCCTAGAAAGTACATATTAGCTAGGCGGGTTAGGGCTATAAACAACGAAGTCAAATTGATGTCCGATTATGAAACACTATAAAGTATAAACCATCAAAAAGTTCTAGAAGCAAAGTATGTCGAGACTGTGAAATCAGGATTCCGGAACCTAAAGGGTATAAAATACTAACAAAACTTCTAAAACGGTATATAAAAAATTATATTAATCAAAACGGCAAAATTGCTGGAACAACAGCGATTTTCTCCACCGGAAAAAGCAAAATCGCTGCTACTGCAGCGATTTTGCAAAATATAACTTTTTCTAAAAAAAAAAATTCAAATCGCTACCTAGGCAGCGATTTTGCTTTTCCGGTGGAGGAAATCGCTGTTGTTCCAACGATTTTGCCGTTTCGGTTAATATAAAATTTTATATAACATTTTGAAATTTTTGTTAATATTTTACACCCTTTAGTCTTCAGACTCGTAAAATCAGCTACAAAATTTATCGATAATTCTTAGCTAATTTATTGCTAAAAATTTTACAAGTAATTGAATTTTTTTATATTCATCGATAATCCATACCTGAGTGAAATTAGCATCAATTTTTATTGTTAAGCTCTGTCGCTAATTTTTTATTTTCTTAGTGAAAATAGATACTTACGGAAACACAAGAAAGATTTTTCGTTAGGGTAGGTGACCAAATGACCACCAAAGTTAGAAATGCAAACACATTGGATTATATAGCAGTTTCCAATTTTGATTAGTTCTCTCTCAAATTTAGCAGATACAGCTAATTAGAGTATTGACAAAGGGAGATGAGTAACTAAACGTTTTAAGTTCCAAATTTGTCCAATTAAGGAGGTCTCTCTACGTTTATGCCAAAACAATAAATAGAAATTAAGGATTAATAAGCAAATGTACTCTTCACAAAAAGTTTATTTTGATCCCCAAAGGACAATTAAATTATCGTGAAACCAAATTACACGAGTAAATTTTTTTTCTAATTTGTACTGTTCAAATCAGATCGATGGGGTGATCTGATTTTCTTACAAGGTCAACAAGCAAATTCTCGTAATTAATTATAAGCTAGCTTTTTAAGTTGAAATAGATTCAAGATTTATTTGAAATTATTTACACATTTTATTTTTTGTTATTTACTCGATGCTGGAACTTCATATTATACTTTCTTCCTCCATATATTCAATTCTGGGTGTGAGGGGATGAAGCCTTAAGCTTTCACATCAAATGAAATATAACATTTTGATTTTTTTATATGATTTTGAACAATCACTTTATGAATCAATCGGTGAGATTCGAGAATGGAAAACAGGAGGAACGGAGGGGGGTGGGGGGTAAAATGAGGCCCCACCAAAGATGGATACATTGCAAAGGTACAGAGAACTTGGCCGTTGGGAGATAGTCCTTACTGTCACATCATTGGACTTGCATACTTGACCTTATTACTCTTATTCTAATTTAACAAATCTCACACTTTTTTCCTTAGATTAGTCATTAGCATGTGTTACACTACCATCTAATTTGACTAACTATTGTCTATTTTGAACTTTGTACGTCTTTTATTGATATTTAGTCCTTAGATCTTAAAAATAATTTAAAGAATAAATAACTAGCGCTAAGAATAATATATAAAAAATTGAATGCACTAAATTTAATAAGTAAAAATGAATAAAAAACTATATAGTAAATAAGTAAAAATAAACGAAGAAATTATGCAATAATGTTGCCACTATTTATGAAGGCTAATGCGCGACAGATCTCCTGGCTTAATTCCGTTGCTGGCGGCTACATTTTTTTCTAATTGTACATGCTTCATATATATCATCGAAATGAATCCAAATTAAATTATATTGCACCCTCAATAATATTATGGGCTGTAAAATTGAGTCAAACTCAAATGATTAGTCCAGATAATAAATATGGACAATATAGAGTGACTTTGATAATAAATTAATTTGAATTATGCTCCACTAAAAAGCAGCATCCAACTAATAGTGATTTTTAACCTTTATAAAATGTTTTAATTCGTGAAAAAATGTATTTTTGATATTATACTTGCTCATTTGGTGTTGAGTCTAACAATTAATAACACATTCAAATCATTATTTTATAAGTCTGTTATATTAGTGGAGTCATGGAATAAAAGTAATTAGGAATCGTAAAAAGTTGGTTTGGTTCTTATATTTACTCATATTATGACTCATTGTGATTTCTTGACTCAACCTATTTTTGTCTATGTTAACTTTGGATATAGGATGATTGAAATGTACAGATATCGTACATATATAATTAAATGTAGTTTCTTTTATTTGTATATATCTAAAGTTATTTTGAATTGATCAATGAACGTATAACAGATAAGAGAGCCAAAAAATTTTAAGTAGGAACCATTCATGTATGAAGTAAATGTAGAACAGAAAATTTGATTGAATGAAGCCAAAGTCAGTTGTAACATACAACAAACGTTTTGAACAGAAATAGAAGGATAAGAATTACATTAAATGAGAGAGAAATTATAGTTGAGACAAGAAGACCATTGGGCTGACTTTTCTAACACAAGTAATTATCAAGTCTTGCTGGTACCCACTTAGATTGAGTATAGTATAGTATGTCTTAGATTTGACTTAGTTAATCAAAATTATGTACACATCAAAGACAACACCCTCTCCAAGAAACTTATCTTTTTGCTCTTCATTTTCTAATACAAGTACGTATGTACAATAATTATGTGACTAATACTCTCTTGTTTTTATCTATGTGATCGAAGATAGATTATATAATAAGGTACGTACTTAAATAATGAAAAAAAGATTAATAAGAAATATTGGGCTCCAAATTATTATGGAAAATGATGCTAAGTGTGAATTAATTATATCCACATAATCAAACAACATTAATTTACAATTAAGTGGTCAATTCATGGAAATTAAGTTGTCATAAAAAAATTTATATAAAAAAATAAAAAAAGAAGCTGAATGACCTACTCATGATAAAAATCTTAGGTAAGATAGACGAATTTTGTCAATGTGTCATCTATTTTTATAGAAATAATGATTAATACAAACAGGAAAAATAAATAATGATGTGAAAGGAATCCTACGTTGATGAATGAAGTGGATACATACATTATGGTAAATTTGTCAAAATTATCCCCTAAAAATATAATTCCACAAATTCATCCTAGTAATAACTTGCACATTTATTATCTTAACGCATTTTAATTCATCAAAAATCAAATTTTTAAATGACTCGTCCCTATTTTAGAGCGATCTTTAATTTTTATCTCTCGAATTAATAATTTTTAATTTTTACCCTTGTGTCAACGAGGCTGAATCGAGCCACGAAAATGTAGCCCTGGCAGTTGGGGAACGGGAAATGGTGGCGGAAACCAACTTCAACCCAAAGGTATAACCACGTTAGTTGGGTCGGGTTTCGTTATTTATTTTTTTGACAAAAGACAGAAATCACATATTTTTAAGGTAAAATTACAATTTGTTTCTTATAAGTTTATAATTACAGAAATCCCTCAAACTGATATAATAATATAACCGCTGATACATTAATCTGATGCACTAGATACATTAATTGTTAAGTAAAATACATTACATTTTATACATGATACATTAATCTGATGAACATTCAATACGTGATAAACTAATCTGATACGCGGGATACATTAATCTGATGCACAAAAATGAGGGATTTTAGAAATTTGTAAAACTAATAGGGGATACTAGTAATTAGAGAACTTAAAGGTGAGATTTTTATTATTATTATTTTTGCTATATACTAAAATAGCTAAGAGAAATCATTTAATATTGAAAACTATTGGCTTAATTTATTACTAGTTCTTTTAAAAAGAGAATGACTTATTGTAATTTGACACAGAATTTAAGAAAATAAATACAACTTTTAATTTTGTGGTCTTAAATTGAGGTTATGTCAAAGATAGTCTTTGATCTTGTGGCCGTAAATATGTCAAATGGAAAGTTGTAAGTAAAGTGTTGTAAAAAAAAGAAAAAAATCATTTTTTTAAAAAGTAGACTAAAAAGGAAAATAGGTCATTCCTTTTTTAGACGGAGATAGTACTTATCTTGAAGATAAAAAATTGATGACCACCGGAAATTAAAGGAGGTCACAGTGATCAACATGAGTTGTGGTGGAGTAGTAAGACTGCTTCACGCCTTCACCCTTAGCTAGAGGTCTTTGGTTCGTGTTCTGGATATGAAGTATGTTGGAAGTGTCCCATTTAAATGATGCAGTGTGTCATTCAAATTTAGTCAGGGCTCCAACGTGGGCTCTTGACACCGGGTGTGGGGCGGGGGAGGATGGAGGCAAAAGTGCAAAAGACCCTACTTTTTGTCATTTGTTAAGTAAGACCTTCCTTCATCTATTTTTGGCCCAGTATGAGCTTTATTTTGGATCTATAAGTTGTCAAATGCAGGCTGCATCATACATAACGGGCCCTATTCAGTAGGGGATGATTAGTGACATAAAGCCCAACTTTATTTTTGGTCCTCTCGGCTTCATTAAGTTTTGGTGTTTATGAATTTTCAAAGGCCAACTTTCACATAGCAAACAAAAAATTCATATTTATATGGTATAGCAAAGTTTGCATAATTGCTCCATAGCAAACATAAAACTGTATAATTAGCTATACATATACAATTGTATAATTCGCTGACCTAAATTGTATAATTCGCTGGCCTATTTCGCTGCAATTGTATAATTTGCTTTGCATACAGTTGAATAGAATTAAAATGTATGTATATTGCATAATTGTAAGTGTATAGCAAGAAGATATATGTTTTTCTCGCTTTATACAAAAACAGAAACACAATATATACACTTCTGTTGTATAAAGCTAGAGAAAATTGTATTTCACTGCAATTGTATAATTCGCAATTGTATAATTCGTTGGCCTTTTTCTCTGCAACATTTGAAGTAAAATGTTTGTAAATTGTATAATTAAGTGTATAACACAAAGATATACATTTTTGCATGTGTATATACAATTTTCTCTCGCTTTATACAAAACAGAAACAGAATTATACACTTCTGTGTATAAAGCGAGAGAGGCTAGCGAGAATGGAGAGTGGCGAGCGAGATTTTTGGGAGAGAGACGCTGGCAAATTTTAGCTAATGTTTGCTATGGAGCACAATTAAATCAAACCCTAGCTATTCCATTTAATTTAGGTTATTAGTTTGCTATTATATACAATTTTCCCATTTTCAAATAGCTATAGTCATAATATTATATAATATACTTAGTCAAAATAATAACACATCGAATATTTGTTAAAAACATCTCAATATTTATAGACAATAATAGTTTATCATAAAGTCATGTTTTATGAAGCATTATTAATTCATTACACAAAAATTAAAACAAAAGAGATGCATTGATATACTTATTGAATTCTTGCGATGGACACAACTCACACAACTATTTCTTCCACGGTGGACACGTGATAAATTAGATATTACAAGTAAAAAAATTCTCACGATCTTTTTTTTTAAATTTAAATTAGAGCACCTTCAGAATCATTAATAATTTTCAATTAAACACTTAAAAGTTTACTGAAAGACAAATCATACACATTCTTTCAGTACCAATTTGCATCCGCATTGCGCTATCTTCTGGACGGAATAAAAATATGCCTCCATTTTCTCTTCTATACGCTTTTATGCCTTCAAATAAACCCTGTTTTTTTTTTTTTTTTGTAAATATATTAAAAATTAATAAATTCGAATTATTTTCATTATTAATGGATATAAGGAATTTATATTATAATAGTCTAATTTTTCACCACAACTTCTAGACATCAACATGTCCTCCATAATAACCATTCTTTCTTGAACCCCAAATTATCCCAATCAATCTCCGTACAATCGTGTTCCCTGATATCTAAATCATCAAAAAGTGTCGAGCTATCATTTCAAAATTCAGCTCTGAAATCGACTTAGAAAAACGTCACTGCAACATTGTATATCATGTGTATATATTATGTATATCTCATACAGACGGGTGTGAATCCACGGTGATAGTTATGGATTCGGCAGAACTCAGTACTTAACTTTGAGTTATTGCATGTAATAATTTTTTTTTTATCTCAATGCGCAAATAATCAAGTCAAGCGAGAATCTTAGTACTAGTTCAGTTGGTTGGCTATTTAAACTTTTGCCTTGTTAGTGAGAGCTTGATTCCTCAACTTATATTTCCCTACGTCCAATTTTTTTAAAAAAATATTATATCCAAAATTTAGTAAAAGAAAATAATTTTAATCTAGAACCTATAAATTAAAAATTTTCATTTCACCTCTATGAAACATATATATAATATATGGATATACACAATACACATTGAATATACAAGGAAATTAAAATATACTTTTTTTTCTTTCAAATGACACTCACTAGTAGTAGAAGCTTGTTGTAAAGAAGTTGTAGGTGGTGTAGATAAGAGGGGAGAAAGAGAAGATTGAGAAGAAGAGGCAATATTTGTAGAAGCCATTTAATTGGAGGAGTAAAAGAAGAATAGAAAATTAAAAATAAAACAAGTATATGATACTTGTGGAAAGGAATTCATGCACATATTATAAAGTGCTTCCTCAGGACGTGCGTTCCTCCCGTTGTATTATCAAATCTTATTAATAATTAATAGAATAGTTTATTTTTTCTGATTAAAAAAAATTGCTTCCAATATAGTTTTTTAATATACACCGTTCACTTCTAGTTGTTATAGTTTTCTTTTTAGCATCAAATAATAAAATTTTTGACTAGTATTATATCATATATTTTTTCATCATATTGAAATGCAAAAAATTTGCAATTTATGGGCATTTTCGTTTAGATTTTTAAATATCTACATTTTCGTTCAACTATCGAATTAATGTGTTCTTAATTAACTTTGAAAATTGATCAAATTAACTTTCGAAAAGTGCAACATGACAATTAAAGATGCACGAAGAAAGTACTAAAGAATAAGGATCGGAAAAAAAAATAATATGAAATAGAGGGAGTACGTGTTAATTAACTACCATTTAGGCATAATATTGTAGCCGTTGTCAAGATTAAGCACTTAAGTGAATATTGTTAAGATATATACTATTGTTATGCGTTTAAATTGTTTGCAATTGTGCATACATATTTTCCAACACCTTCTAATTCAGTCAGATTTTCTCTAATAAAGAGGATTACTACCTTAAATGATGTTAATGATCAAAATGGAATTGATAGTTATACTGTACACAATTTTGAATATAATAACTCACAATTGGTCTGGATACCTACATTTAATAAATTAACAAATATTGCCACGAGATTTCTTAACTATGCGCTTTTAATTTAATTCAAATATAATTCCCAAATATATGTATTATATTGAAAGTGTACCACGTGATTTCTCAACTATGCACTTTTAATTCTTTCTTGTATTCTAATTTCCACAAGTTATTATATTTTAAAGAAAGAACGAAGACAGCTTGCTTTTATATCTAAAAGTCTTCTTGATTATGAAAACTTGAAAAGTGAAAGAGCATCTAAGTTGGAATAAATATATTCCCCAATGAGATGGATTGGACTAAACGGTTTATTACAATCGCTCTTTTTTTACTTTTTCGTTCTTTAATAAATGTCGTGAAATTCATCTATTTCAGATTTATATTACATAGAATATCATTCAAATGAAAGCGATTCTTATTTAATTATCTTAATTATACGTCATTTGTTCTATATTACTTGTCAATATTATTTAAAAGATATTTATTTTATTACATTACAAAAATCATGATTGGATTAATTTTAAAAATAAACTCACATTATATTTTAAAATCGATAAATTTTTAAAATAAACAACATTAATCACCACAGGTAAACTCATTTATATATATATATATATATATATATATATATAATATAGAGAGCTAATTATTTAGAACAATATAAAATTTAAATAAAAATTATTGAATTTGATTCTAAGCGGCAACGTTATACTAGCTCCGCCTCTTGTATTCACAATGCATGGATATTATTATATTGTAATTGTAAATTTGAATAGTTCAAAAAGGTTATTGTTAACCTTATCCCTGTACATATATAGTCAAAAGTGGGAACTAAATATGCATAATGGCTAATATATATATACTAATAAAAGTAACTTTTGCTTAGCAATAATGTAGGTTTCTTATTTTGAGATATTCTTTCAATTCATTTTATATTATTTGGGTCATATTTGACATGATGTATTTAGTTTGGAATTTTTTTATTAGAAGTGTATTTTAACCTTATTAATTATATATTGCAATTTTAAATTTAACTATTATTATTTAATGTAATTATTTGATGTTGCGAAAGAAAATAAATTTAAAGAGTACTAATTTAACTATAGATTAAATAAGAAAAATAAAATATTTATTTTTATAGAGCTAATAAGAAAAAGAGAGTATTTTATGTTGATGAATAAGGTACATGTATACACATTCTATTTGTAATTTTTCTAAAAGGTGTCTAAAAAATGTGATAAAAGTAAAAGAAAACGGAGAGAGAACTAGCTTCACTTTGATATTATCAAAGTCATTTGTAATATTTGTTAGTATGGGAGGCTATTAATAATTTTTTATTCTTTTTCGGTTTACGTGACACTATCTTATAGATTCTGTTAATTTGTTACTGTACGAATGAATCCATGGAAGCTTGCTCTTCCATGTATGAAACAGCTTCCATGTATGAATCACACCAATTTGCAGAAGAGAGAGAATTTTATTATTATTGCTTTTTGATTGTGCTACAATGAATGAAGAGTGTCTTCTTTTATAGATCACACTTATGCTACCTAATGTCACATGGGAGTTAGTTACACAACAAACTAGTAACAAACTAATAACTAACTCTTTCTAGAATCTTCTACAAAATCTTCAATATCTAATATTCCCCCTCAAGCTTTAGTCTGAATATATGTTGAAGACTCCAAGCTTGGACAACATGAAATGATGTGAGGCTGCACCTAGTCCTTTTGTTAGTATGTCTGCCGGCTGTTGTTTAGTGTTAACATAAGTAGGTAGTATCAGTCCATTCTTGATCTTCTCTCTTACAAAGTGACAATCAATTTCGATATGTTTGGTTCTCTCATGGAAAATTGGATTTGAAGCTATTTGAAGTGCTGCTTTGCTGTCACAGTGTAGTTTTACAGGAATTTTCACATTAACTTTTAGTTCATTCAACAGTCCAACTAGCCATGTGACTTCAGCAACTACTCCAGCCATGCTCCTATATTCAGCTTCTGCAGAGCTCCTACTTACTGTATGCTGCTTCTTTGACTTCCAGGATATTAGTGAATCCCCTAGTTTCACCAAATATCCAGTCATAGACCTCCTTGTGTTGGGGCAAGCTGCTCAGTCTGCATCACAGAATGCTTCAAGTTCAAGGCTTCTCTTGCTGCTTAACAATATGCCTTGACCAGGGCAATTCTTGACATATCTAACTAGCCTCAGAGCTGCTTCCCAGTGTGACCTCTTAGGACGTTGCATAAATTGCGATAGAACCTGAACTGCAAAGCTGATATCAGGTCTAGTTATGGTTAGATATATCAATCTTCCAACTAGCCTCTGATAGCTTGTGATGTCTTTGTGTATAGGATCATCAGTAGTTCCAGTAATTTCATCATACTCCATAGTTGTAAGTTTAACATTTGTCTCCAAAGGTGTGTTTACTGGTTTTGCACCACTGAGACCAGTATCTGAGATCAGCTCAAGGGCATATTTCCTCTGATTAAGCAAAATGCCAGACTTGGATCTCATGATTTCAATGCCTAGAAAAAACTTGAGAACACCAAGGTCCTTCATTTTGAATCTGCTGTGAAGAGAATCCTTTAACTCCTGTATCAACTTGTTACTATTCCCTGTTATTAGCAAATCATCTACATAAATGAGAATCACAGCTATATCCTCCCCATCCCTCTTGGTAAAGAGGGAATGATCATATGCACTCTGGGAATATCCAGTAGTCAATAATGTGTCAGTGAGTTTTTTGTTCCATTGCCTAGAGGCTTGCTTGAGCCCATACAATGATTTTTGCAATTTACACACTTTATTTTCCCCCTGCCTTTGAAAACCTTGTGGCATTTCCATGTACACATCCTCAAGAAGGTCACCTTGTAAAAATGCATTATGCACATCCATTTGATAAAGAGGCCATTCATGCGAGGCTGCAACACCAATAGTGGTTCTAACTGTCACCATCTTGGCTACAGGTGAGAATGTCTCATGATAGTCGAGGCCCTCTTGTTGGTTGTAACCTTTAGCAACCAATCTTGCCTTGTACCTTTCAACCTGTCCATTAGCTTGAAGCTTAACTTTATATATCCATTTCGAGCCAATAGCTTTCTTTCCAGGAGGGAGGTCCACCACAGTCCAAGTTGCATTTTGTTCTAAGGCATTAACTTCATCTTGCATTGCCTTGATCCATTCTGGACAACCAGATGCTTCCCTGAAAGTAGCAGGCTCCTTTATTGAGGATAATGCAGTTAGAAAGGACATATAAGAAGGACTAATCTTTGAATAGGCTGCATAGTTAGTAATAGAATAAGGCACATCTTTATGTGACTGTTTGGTAGATTTAGACACCAAATAATCTTTGTGCCATATAGGAGGCTTGATGGATCTATTAGGTCTAGTATGTCTAAAATGTGTAGATTCTTCAGGGATAGACGTGTCAGCAGTGACTTCATCAATAGAATCCATAGCTGCATTATTATCAGAAACATTCATTTGTTCTCCATTATTTAATGAGTCTGTGAACTCGTTTGAGCAATCATGATGAGCAGCATCTTGTAATAAATCATCATGAGGCAAAGAAATAGGTGCATCATTACTTAACTCCTGGAACCATACTGATTCGGGTACCTTAAGTTGTTGTGAAGTCAACTGTGTCTTGAATGGAAACTCATCTTCTATAAATGTGGCATCCCTGCTGACATGAAATGTATGAGACTCCAGATCCAACACCCTATATCCCTTTTGAGTTTCTGCATATCCCATGAAGACTCCTTTCTTTGCTCTAGGAGCAAACTTTTCAGATCTGGGAAGTAGAGAAACAAAGCAAAGACAACCAAACACCTTCAAGTGATTTAGTTGTGGCTTAGTACCATATAACTTTTCATGTGGAGACTTTCCATGTAATACAGCTGTGGGGATCTTGTTAATCAAATAAACTGCAGCCTTTACACAGTGTCCCCAATAAGAAATAGGAATATTAGCCTGAAATCTCAAAGCTCTGGCAGTATTTAGTATATGTCTGTGCTTTCTTTCTACCACTCCATTTTGTTGGGGTGTGTATGCATAAGACCTTTGATGTACAATGCCTAGAGAAGCAAATAACTCACTGCATTTTGAATTCATGAACTCTGTCCCATTATCAGATCTCAACACTTTCACTTTCATGCCAAACTGAGTGTTTATCATTAAAAGAAAATCCTTGAGTACAGAGTAGACTTCAATTTTTGATTGAATCAAGCAAGCCCAAGAAAACCTGCTGTAATCATCTACAATTGTAACAAAATATTGCTTTCTATCATATGTGGGAGTCCTGTAAGGACCCCAGACATCTACATGTATCAACTGAAAAATAGAACTAGAATTATGAACTCTGTCAAAAAATATAGGTCTATATTGTTTAGCTTGAGGACATGTGTGACAACATGGAAAATCAGTTAGGTGATCTTTGATATCTGAAATGTGTTGCATTGCAGTAATAGAGGGATGTCCAAGTCTTAAATGCCACAATGATGTTGTAGTCCTTTTATCCTTTATGGCAGCATTGGCAACAACTTTTATTGGATTTTTTTAACAAGTATAAACCATCATGTTCTCTACCAATCCCAATCACCTTGCCATTTGAGAGTGCCTGCATTACACAGAAATTAGGGAAGAAACTGATACTACACAATAGGTCCTTGGTCAATCTGTTAACTGACAACAGATTAAACTTGAAGTCAGGCGCATGCAATACATTCTTCACCTTATAGCAACCCAAAATAATGGAATGACCTGTATTAATAATTTGAGCTTTATTTCCTGTTGGTAATTGGACAGTATTTGACCTCTGATTATTCATATTGCTTAATTCTGCTAGCATTTCCTTAGATGATGTGATGTGGTGAGTTGCACCAGAATCAATTATCCATCTGTAATCATAAGCATCAGATGTCAAAGATACATTACCTGCTAAGTTTGCTTTGCAATCACCACTATCTCCAGTATTTGTATCTCCAGTATTTGTATAATTACTGGTATTGTTGTGTCTGAGATTTCGTATATGATTGTATTCCTCCTCAGTAAGATTGAATCCAATATCTTGTCCTTCAGTGGCAGTACAATTGGCATAAGATCTAAAACCTGAACCATTTTGCTGATTATTGGATCTATAACTGGTTTGACCATTACCACCCTGAGAGTCACCATAGCTTTTGAAACCAGTGTTGCCATAAGAATCACCTTGCCCTTGCTTCCTCTTGCTTTTGAAATCTGCAGGATAGCCAATGACCCTATAGCAGTCCTTTGTGAGGTGATTTTTGTAACCACAGTGCTCACATGCAGTGTCAAATAGCTTCCTTCCTTTGAAACCTTGCTTCCTGTTGACCATCATTGTGAGAGGTTCCTTGTTAACATCCATAACACCTAGTAACCTCTGACTTTCTTCCTGTATTACTGTGGCATAGGCCTGATTAACAATAGGAACAACCTCCTTAAGTAAAATATCACTTCTAACATGGCTGTAAGATTCATTAAGGCCCATTAGAAACATTAACAACCTTTGCTGATTTAAATGCTCAATATAAGGCTTAGATTCATCACAGTTGCATAAAGGAGCTGGAACTAATACATCTAATTCATCCCATAGATCCCTTAGTTTTGAGTAGTATGCTGTGACTGAATCAGTACTCTGTTTTAAAGATGCCACTTCTGTCCAAAGTTGATATACTCTAGTGAGATTAGATTTGTCAAACCTCTCTTTGAAGTCATCCCAGACACGTTTAGCATTAGAAGCATATACAATAGTAGTAAGCAATTCCTGAGCTACAGTACTGCTGATCCATGAAAGTACCACAGCGTTGCATCTTTCCCATTGATTTGCTAAATCCCCTTTGAACGAGTTCTTTAGGCAAGTTCCATCTACAAATCCGAGCTTGTTCTTCACCAATAATGCAAGCCTTAATGATCTGCTCCATAATCCGTAGTTGGTTGGACCTGTGAGTTTGACAGTAATCAAGGCTGTTCCTGGTGCATCAGATGCAGAAAGATATAGAGGATGAGAATGTTCAAGAGTTGCTACTGTTAGATTCGCCATAACAGAAACTTATAAATTGTGATCTGATTTTGAAATCAATACGCAGCTTGAGATTGTATCCCAATGTCGCTGCTTTGATACCATGTGAAATTAGGTCTTAGGCCTAACTCACACCCCAAAAGCTAGCTCAAAGAGAGGAGGATTGCCCAAGCCTTATAAGGAGTCCACCCATCTCATTAATCACCGATGTGGGACTTTTGTCATTCTTTAACACCCCACCTCACGCCCAGTGCTTAGCATCTGGTGCGTGGGCAATTTTGATTTTGGGGACCCAACATCGGGTGAGACGGGCCCTGCTCTGATACCATGTTAATTTGTTACTGTACGAATGAATCCATGGAAGCTTGCTCTTCCATGTATGAAACAGCTTCCATGTATGAATCACACCAATTTGCAGAAGAGAGAGAATTTTATTATTATTGCTTTTTGATTGTGCTACAATGAATGAAGAGTGTCTTCTTTTATAGATCACACTTATGCTACCTAATGTCACATGAGAGTTAGTTACACAACAAACTAGTAACAAACTAATAACTAACTCTTTCTAGAATCTTCTACAAAATCTTCAATATCTAATAGATTCAATGTTAGTTGATTTTTTTAAAAGTTAGTATCACGTAGACCGAAAATGGATACAAAATTACTTATAAAATAAGTTCAAGTGTTATAGAACCTTAGTATAATATAAAAGTGTCTCTAGAATTTCGGACATAGATTAAGAAGAACTTGTACATTATTATTTTGAAATAGACAAATATATATATAAAAAGTTTATGTGCTACGAATACACTTTAAATGGTGATCATAAAAACGGATTTGTAAGTACTTTAACTCTACAATTCGATGTTTATATTTTGGGCGGTTGAAAATCACAAGCTACAACTTTTTTTCTCTTAGTAATGCAAACTAATAATGACATTAATATTATCGTCTTATTGACATTTTGCATATATTTAAATGACTTTTTAAGATTCAAGATCAGTAGAAGATATAAATGAGTTTGGAAAAATAAAAATAGGTCAATAATATTAGATTGAGATAAACTTAAACAATAAATTTGACTCACACAATGATAAAATTTTTATATAAACGACCAACAATTTACATATATTATATATTGTCACAACTAACAAGTGTATATATATATATATATATTAATATTATTATTATTATTATTATTATTATTACACACAACTTGCTCATGCATTAATATAATCGCAAAAAGTTTTGTTAAAAAACATTAAAATCATTCGATCTCCACGATCCAATTCCTCTCATCCTTGATAACACCTCTTTGTATCCCTACTAATCTTGAATAGAATTGCTTGCACGACAGATCTGAGCTTATTTTATACTCAATCCTGCACCACAAAAATTAAATACTTACAAAAAGGGATTACATATTGAAAAGCAATGGCTAATTAGTCAATTTTTTTTTTTATCATATTTACTAATAGTTCCAATAGTTTGAAATAACAACAATTTGTCTTATCATATTGACTAATTGTTCCACTAGTTTGAAATAACAACAATTTGTCTCACTAATCCAAGTAAAATACACCTAATCCTTTTACTTTTGCTACCAAATACAATAAATTAAGGATAGAGGCGAGAGATAGAAGAGAGGCAAGGGAGATCCCCAAAAACATGTGAATCATCCCTAGTTATACGTATTTGGGATATAGGGAGAGAAGCGAGCAAGAGAAGAGAGATGCGAGCGAGAGGATGAGATACATGTGAATTCACTTTAGATACAATGTATCTAGAACAAATGAAACCTAATTTTGACACTATGTATTCGAGATATATATATTTGGGCGCGTCAATACATGTATTCAAAGTCTTAAAATCGGATAATATTCATGAAACTACAAACTAGTATAAACTAAATAATTAGCTCATAAACTAGTGAAATTTCTATAATTTACCCTCGAAATATATAGAAAGATCTTATAACATTGACTAATTAAATTTGTATAGTAAAGGGAATTTTTTTAAATATGGTAATTTACCTTTGGCCTTTATATGTGATACTTCCAACAGGAGCAACACCAACTGCAGTTCCCGTACAAAATACTTCATCAGCACTAATTAATTCATCAGCTTCAATTAAACGTTCTTCAACCTGTATTTTTAAACTATATGATTAAAACGCTTAATCAAATCAAGCTAAGCATAAAGTGTTGCATCTGATTTTATAAATAAACAGTTACGTAACGTTATAATGAAATTGTTTTTTTTAATTTACCGTATATCCAAGATCATGTGCAATGTCCATGATGCTTTTTCTTGTTATTCCTTCAAGAATAGTTCCTTTGGCTATTGGAGTTGAAAGTACATTTCCTTTTACAAGAAAAATATTGCAAGAAGACACTTCTTCAATATATTTCTTATTTACTGCATCAAGATATAATACATCTGAATATCCATTTGCCTTCGCATTCTTCATAGCTTTTAAAACCTACATTTAAAAAATAATAATATCAGTACATAATTATTATACGCATGAAGAATTTTAACAAAATACTATATAGTATATTTATTTAATTACCGGAGCATAGTTAGTAATGCTTTTGACTCCGCCAGCTCCACCACGTGAAGCACGATGAACATCTTCTTCAACGTACAAGTTCAATGGCGCTGTTCCTTGCTGCAATTGCAAAATACATTAATTAATATTCTAAGAAGAATTATGTATGGATATCTTTTAAATAAGGAACTAACCTTGAAATAATTACCAACGGGACAGGCATAGACAAGAAAAGTGTACTCAGGTGCTGGAGCCAAACCAAAAATAGGACCACTGCCTATTAAAAGAGGCCTAATGTATAGTGCCCCTTTTCCAAAAGGAGGAATCTGCACATTTAATAACAATCCCTCAATTTAATTTTTAAAGTAACAAACTTATTCGATTGGTAATAAATTTCACGATAAATAATTAATTTACCCAACGCTTGTTAGCAATAGCCGTTTGCTTAACAGCCTCAACAAATTGATCAGTGGAAGGACATGGCATGCACATCCTCTCCGCACCAATTTGCATTCTCATCGCGTTCTGTTCAGGACGAAATAAAAATATTCTACCATCCTCTCTTCTATACGCTTTTGTACCTTCAAACAACCCCTGTTTAAACAAAAAAGAAATCGTTAAATATTATTCGAATGATTTTTACTATACTTTAGATTTTGGCCATATAATTTATTTATTTATTTTACCTGTCCATAGTTTAAGACACCAGCAGATGGGCTCAATTGGATATTGCCGTAACGATTAAGTTGTCCTTGTCTAAATATTCCATCATCAGAGCATTTTGTAACGTACATATAATCAGTTTGCATCAATTTAAATCCAAGATTGTCCCAGTCAATATAAGCAGACTCCTCATCGCTACTGACATCACATAAAACAATAATATAAATGAATATTTCCAATTACAATTAAAAATGCTAACACCGCCTCTACAACATGTTATGTGGGTATACATATAATATACATGGGTGATATACACAAAAAAAAATTGTTTCAAATGAAACTCACCTAGTAGTAGGAGCTATTTGTAAAGAAGTTGTTGGTGTAGAGAAGAGGTGAGAGAGAACAGATTGAGAAGAAGCCATTAATTTTAGAGTAGAAAACTAAAGATTGAAGAAGTATATGATATTTTGGAAGGAATTCATGCACATTATATACTAGAGTTAATTGTGGGAAAAGAACGGACCTCGCCCTTTATTATCTTCAAAATCTACTTGGATTCTCTTAGTTATCATCAGAAAAAATAAAAAAAAGTGATAGAGCATATAGTTAGTGCTAAAATACTTTAATATTTTTAGACGGTTGTTACTTATCGTTTTATAATGTATTGTATTATGTTGTGTTGTAGTATTATTTTTATAATTAGGATATTTGAATAGATTGTATGGTTCTCTGTTGTTACATAATCTCTTGCTAAAATAGAAAAATGATAGATCATTATAGTTAGTGCTAAAATACTTTTTTTAAGGGAAAAATGTTATAAATTCATTGAATGAGTCGATTGTCCACTTAATTAATATATGAACTACTTAAATGCATCTATATATATATCCTAGTTCTACGAACCATTTTGGATAAGAATGTATCCATTAATTTGGGCATTTAAAATATATAGTGACTTTTAAAGTGTTTTCTTAACCTGTATGGAATTGTTATAGTATACTGATTATATTTTACTATAAAAATAATAAAATTTAATTTTGCCTCAACTATGAAAAATAGGATAACTATACCCATCCGTCTAATTTTGGTCCCTAAAAAGTCATGGCCGTTACACAAATAATCCAATTATAACTTTCAAAACTAACGTACTTTAATTCACGAGTAATTAAAAAGGTAAAAATACTAAATTTATTTTAGAACTATGCAAAATACAATGATTTTATCCAAACTTAATTCGTTAGTGAAAAATGACAAAATCTATGTGAGAGTGTAATTTGTCTTATTTCTATATAAGTTAATAAAAAATAAAAAGGAGCAAATTAATCCTTTTCACTGTTTTAAGAGTACCAAATGCTATTTATATGATTTTTATAATTTAAATTCTAATTAGGCATGGATCCATGTCAGAATTCATATATGAATTCAATAATATTTAAATTTGAGATACCTTGATTCCAGCTCATTGATCTTGATTGTTGATTCTTGATTCTCAAATTAAATTGTTTTATTACACTCTTCTTCTTCATTCTTTAAGGCATTAAAATTGTATGTTCGAATCATCGAAAGAAAAAAAAAGTTTAGAAACTCTCCAATAGAGATTAAACAAAAGAATAACATTGATTATTTGAGATATTCTGTCCATTTTATTTTAATTGTATCTTTAACTTTTCTTACAATGATCCATATTTAAGATATAATTTTTGAAACTATGAACTATATTTTAAGTGATCCATAATTACGTCTTAACTTTAAGATGGGAAACTATTACTAACTTAAGTTTTTTATTTTATTTTAAGTGATATTTATTCTGTTCGATCGAACAAGTCTAGAAGCAATTTATATATTTTTCCTAAGTATTATATTGAAAGATTACCCTGTGACTTCTTAATTAAGCGCTTCTAATTATTTTTTCTTAATTTCCACAAATTATCCTAAAGAAAGAACAAAGACAAGCTTGCTTTTGTATCTTAGTTAAATATATTATGAAAAAAATAAAA
This sequence comes from Solanum chilense, assembly GCA_032847665.1. Classification (NCBI taxonomy): domain Eukaryota; kingdom Viridiplantae; phylum Streptophyta; class Magnoliopsida; order Solanales; family Solanaceae; genus Solanum; species Solanum chilense. Next base: position 67,775,496 of record CM064966.1, on the reverse strand, counting down.
GAGCATCTAAGTTAGAATTAAATATATTCCCCAATCTTCTAATTATTTTTTCTTAATTTCCACAAATTATTCTAAAGAAAGAACAAAGACAAGCTTGCTTTTGTATCTTAATTAAATTGATTATGAAAAATAAAAGAGCATCTAAGTTAGAATTAAATATATTCCCCAATGAAATGGATTAGAGTAAACATTACTCTTTTTTTCAAGTATGTGTTTGTTCACATTATAAATGATACCTTATGGAATAAAAAGGAGTGGTTGTAATAAAATGTATATTAAGAAATAACGTGGCATGGACTGATGATAAAACGTGCAAATTTCATTATCTAATACTCTCTCCCTCTTATATTACTTGCAAATATGAGTAAAAATATTCTTCCTAAAATATTTGTTAAATTACAAAAATTAAAATAAAATAAAATTTTTAAAAGATAGATTATACCTTTTAAAATTAATTATTTTAAAGGTAAATAATACTAATCACCAAAACTTGTACGTTAGAACTTAATGGATTCAGAATTTTTAGTCTTTTAAGTTACTATGATTTTTTAAAATTATATAATTTATATATATTAATAAAAATTTTAATATAATGAACTTGACTCTATTAATCACAATGCATAATAAATTTTATAAATTTGAACAGTTCAATAAGTTATTAATAACCGTATTTCCGTACACGTAGTCAAAAGAGGGAAAGCCTGCATTAAGAGCCCGTTTAGATGGGCTTAAAAAAATAGCTTTTAAAAAGTATATTTGAAAATAAGTAGTTATGTGTTAGATAAAAGTGCTGAAATTAAAAAACAAGTTGTTGATGTGTTTGACAAATAAGTGCTGATAAATACTTTTTTAATCAAAATATCTGAAATACCCTTAAAAGTTGTTATAACATGATAAAAGTTGATTAATTTAAGATTTTTATACTTAAAAAAATGAAACAAAATTAACTTATATTTTACATCCATAAATAATTATATTTTTCTATCATTCACATATTTCTTTATTATTACAAATTGTTTATAAATAATAATTATACTAATAATAATATATAATAATAATAAATAATAATAATAATATAATAATATGAAAATAATAATAATAATTATTATTATTATTATAATTATAATGATAATATATAATAATAATAATAATTATACTAATAATAATAATACTAATGATAATATATAATAATACTAATACTAATAAATAATAATAATAAAATAAATAATAATTATAATAAATAAAATACAAATAATAATAACAATAATATATAATAATAATAATAATAATAATAAATAATAATAAAATAGTATGAAAATAATAATAATAATATGAAAATAATAATAATAAATAATATATAATAATAATAATAATAAATAATATATAATAATAATAATAATAAATAATAAAATAATAAAATATTAATAATAATAATAATAATATATAATAATAATAATAATAAAAAAGATAAAATAAATAATAATAATAATAATAATAATAAAATATAAATAATAATAATATAACAATATGAAAATAATAATAATAGTAATAATAATATAATAATAATTATTATTATCATTATTATAATAATCATAATTACAGTAATAATGATAATATATAATAATAATAATAATAATAATAATATATAAACAACAACAACAACAACAACAATAATAATAACAACAATAATAATAAAACATTATGAAAATAATAATAATAATAATAATAATAATATATAATATATAATAAAAACAATAATAAAGAATAATAAATAAATAATAATAAAATTATAAAATATTAATAATAATAATATGAAAATAATAATAATAAATAATATATAATAATAATAATAATAAAGAATAATAAAATAAATAATAATAAAATTATACAATATTAATAATAATAATAAAAATATATAATAATAATAATAATACATAATAAAATAAATAATAATAATAATAATAATAATAATAAAATATAAATGATAATAATAATAATAATATAACAATATGAAAATAATAATAATAATAATAGTAATAATAATATAATAATAATTATTATTATCATTATTATAATAATTATAATTACAATAATAATGATAATATATAATAATAATAATAATATAATAATATATAATAATAAACAACAACAACAACAACAACAACAAAAATAATAACAATAATAATAATAAAACATTATGAAAATAATAATAATAATAATATAATAATAATATATAAAAATGTATAATATATAATAATAATAATAATAAAGAATAATAAAATAAATAATAATAATAATAATTAAATATTAATAATATATAATAATAATAATAATAATATAATAATAATATAATAATAATAAAATTAATAATAATAATAAATAAATAATAAAATATTAATAATTATAATAATAATAACAAAATAAAAGAATAATGATAAATAATAATAATAATAAAAATAAAAATAAAAGAATTAAGGGTAAAAAGCTAATATACATAGTCAACATAAAATGACTTTTAAGTTGAAAAAAAAAGTAACCCTCACCTTCCTTTTAGCTTTTGGCTTAAAATAAGTCATTTTTTACTTTAAATAAGTTACTTTGATATTTGTCAAACACTCTAATAAGTCAAAAGCTGTCACGACCTAAAACGAGCCGCGAGTGGCACCCACATTTATCCTACTATGTGAGCGAACCGACCAATCTAAACCCCAACATTTCAACCATAAAAACAGAATATAATGTAGAAGACTTAAAACTCATTAAGGAAATCAATTAAATAACTTCTAAATTTATCAATTATTATCCCCAAAATCTGGAAGTCATCACCACAAGAACATATATCCTCAAATCACTAAATCTAAGAATATCTAAGAGCTAAAATAAATAAAAAGCTAGTCCATGCCGGAATTTCAAGGCATCAAGACATGAAGAGGAAGATCCAGTCCAAGCTAGAAGCAATAGCTCACCCTGAAATCTGGCTTGATGAAGACTGACTAGAGTTGCGGTTGAGTTGAAGACGATGGCACGTTTGCTGCACCCCATAATTATCAAAGAAAAACAAATACAAGTAGGGTCAGTACAAGGCACAAGTACTGAGTAGGTATCATCGGCCAACTCGAAATAGAAAGTAATATATATCAGATAATAACATAAAATCAACTAATATTCTTAATAGGTGACAACAACAATTACCGTAACCCTTGGTCACAACACCAAGCACATCAATAAGGACTCAAGCCTCCCCATCATACTCATTTGGGAATTAGTTCTTTAAAATTTAGTATATTATCATAATTCAAGATTCATTATCTTTATTCCTCTTGTGTCGGTACGTGACACTCCGCTCCACTACTACTATCCTGGTGTCGGAATGTGATACTCCGATCCATATACTATCCTGGTGTCGGAACGTGACACCCGATCCATATACTATCCTGGTGTCGGAACGTGACACTCCGATCCATATACTATCCTGGTGTCGGAACGTGACACTCCGATCCCTATACGTGTGGTGTCGGAACGTGACACTCCGATCCATATACTATCCTGCTCCACTACTACTATCGGAACGTGGTGTCGGAATGTGATACTCCGATCCATATACTATCCTGGTGTCGGAACGTGACACCCGATCCATATACTATCCTGGTGTCGGAACGTGACACTCCGATCCATATACTATCCTGGTGTCGGAACGTGACACTCCGATCCATATACTATCCTGGTGTCGGAACGTGACACTCGATCATATACTATCCTGGTGTCGGAACGTGACACTCCGATCCATATACTATCCTGGTGTCGGAACGTGACACCCGATCCTCTATTACTATCCTGGTGTCGGAACGTGACACCCGATCCTCTAATCTCATTACTTTAGTTCATCAAGCCTTCTTTTATACCAAGGCATCATCATTAACAAAGTAAATTTAGGATTTAAGATTCAATAGCCTCATCATGCTAATTCATCAAAATTATATAATCACATCATGCAAGCACACAATTAAGCATATAGAAGACTTTATAATACTACCCAATACATATCATTCGCTATTAAGAGTTTACTATAAGATAGCATAAACCATAACCTACCTCAACCGAAGAATCGTGATCAAGCAAGCTAGTTCCCCAATGCTCTGCTATCCTCTTCGTTCCTCTCTCTCTCGATCGATCGTTTTTCCCTTTCTCTCTCTGTTCTTTTTATTTTTCTTATTCAAAACCCTTTTTCTTTTACCCTAATTGTCATATAATTAAGTATAAAAGATGATAAAATAACCCACTTTTTATTTCAAGGTTATCTACTTTAACCCCCAAGAAATTGAATTATTAACATTAAGCCACTAACTTTATAATTATAAGCATGAATAGTCCAAAACGCCCCTTAAAAACTTTTAACAGAAATCCGACCCAGCCAGGGTTACGCAACCTGTGACGGTCCGTCATGGCTGTGACGGTCCGTCATGGCTGTGACGGTCCGTCCTGCAGGTCCGTCACAAAGTTCAGAGAGTTAATTCTGTGGAAAGATTTGTGACGGTCCGTCGTGCCAACGACGGTCCGTCCTGCCATTCTGTCACGAAGTTCAGAGAGTCGATCTCAGTACCCAAATTTCAGAATTCAAAGTGTTTTGGAACGAGACCCCCTCGACGGTCCGTCGTGCCCATGACGGTCCGTCGTGGGATCCGTCGACCCAGACAGTGATTTTCAGAAATAAACTCTGCTGCTCAAAACGTCTAAACAGGTCGTTACAAAAGCTGACTTTTAAATCAGTTTGATCAGTGTTTTATCGAAAAAATACTATCGTTATTATTTATGTTTAAAAAATGGTGAGAATTTGACTATGTTTCGAAAAATCAATTAATCTTATTATTTAAGAAAAATCGACTTTCAAAAATTATGGAGTCGCCACTTGATTTTTGACAAAATCAAGAAAAAGTTTCAAAAGATTTAAAAACAGATTAAAAATCAATTGAAAAGGGTTCGAAGTTCAATATACATCCCGAGAAGGTATTAGGCACTCGGAATGTCCGCTAACTTGCGGTTGACCGGCGATTTGACTGAATGACTTTTTAAAATTTAATTTTTCACTTAAGTAAAGAGAAAATTCATTTTAATATTTTTATTTCATTTTTTATTTATTCCTAAAGGGAGATACTTAAAGGGAATTAATTTGAGGAAAACTAAATAGTGATAATAGTAAATAAAATAAAATAAGTAAATAAAGTAGTAGAATTTAAAATAATGAAAAATGGCTACCCTTTAGGAGATTATTTAAATTCTACCAAAAAATAATTAACTCAAACAAATAATAAAAAAAAAACATTTGAACTTGGCTTGATTGCCCAAATTCTTTTAATTGGGCTTTGGCCCACCTGTCCTAACTAATTTTTGTAAAATTGGGCCCTTTTCAACAATTCAAATCCTGCAAAACAAATATTTGGCCCCTTGGGCCTGAAGAATCTGCTGAAGGGCCCTGGCCCATTTCCTGAAAAAAGAGTTATAAGGAGTATACACAAAATGTATATTGCTGTATACAGTATAAATCCGATCCATTTTGGACCTTTGAGCCCTGCATTCGTTTATATATCCATTTGTAGCTATTTCCCTTGTATTTCACATTGCTCTAAGGTATACCGTTCCTGTATATCAGTGTATACAGGATGTATATCAGCCTGTTTTTCAACTTTCGGAAGTTGAAAGTTCCCTTTCAGCAGTGTATTTTCACTGCTATCAACCCAGATTTCAAATGTGTCCTCCTGTACATCTTTTGGCCCGTATATCAGTGTATACACTGTGTATATAGCTGGTATACAGCTTTCTGCAAATTCGATTTTTCAGCACTGAAGCTGCTGGTTTCGCAACCTGTACGCCAGTTTTGAGGAATCTACGACTCGAGGAGGATGTTTTGAGCCTTCATGGCTCAGCGAGGAATGCGAAAATGGAATCCAAAATGGACTCGAATCGATGTCACACAAGGAAACAAAAATAAAAAAAATTAGCAAGGTTGAATGACAAGATCTAAAAAAGAAGAAAGAAAAAAAAAAGGATTTTACCTTCTTCGGGGCAGCGAGCTGGAGACGAAACGAGCAAGGGGACGACCTTCCACTACACAACTTCAAATTCAAATGACAAATAAAAAAAACCCGCAATCCTTCTGTTTTTAATTCAATTTTAATAGATATATAGGTGTGCTTAAACTATTGTAAAACCTTCCTATGAATAAACTCTTTCAATAATTCTTTTCTTTTCTATCACAAGATGTAAAAAAAAAATTCTCTCCACAAACCCATCCCTTTCTTTCTTCTTTTCTCCCCCTTTTTTTCTTTCTCTCCAAAAAAATCCCCTAACAATGAAGAAAATGGAGATTATTTATAAGCCAAATTATGGCCAAAAGAGAGGGGGAATTTATTTAAAATTTGAATTTTGAATTTTGAATTTTGAATTTTAAAAGGGGTAATGTTGGAGGGAAAGAGGAAAAAGGGAATTGGGTTGGGAAGAGAGTTTGTGGGCTGGGTTTTTAATTAGCTGAAGTGGGCTGGGAGAAGTTGGGCTGAGGGGTTTTTATTGGGTTGTATGCTTTGGGCTTCGGAATTAATTGGGGTTGGAAGTTGGCTGCTGGCAATGTTGGGCCTGGGAATTAATTGAGTTCTTGGGCCGGAATTATTTGGGAGTGGAGAAAATGAAGCCTGAGCCAATAGAACCAAAGGGAAAAAGGCCCAAATTTGGTTTTCTTAAGGATGAATTTGTATAGTTTAATTAACGAGCTCCTCTATTTAGTAATATAATCGTAAAAAGTGATTCAAAAGTAGTTATAATTTTAAACTAAATTAGCTAAATTAGAATACTTACTAAAATTTAAAATATTTTGAGAAATAATCGTAAAACTAATTATTTTTAAATTGTTTGGAAATTTAAGAAGCTCGAGAACTAATTTATACCGGGGAGGGTCAAAATTGGGTGTCAACAATCAGCTTTTAAGTCCATCCAAAGAGGTTTTTAGTGTCAGTTTGAATTGACTTATTTTAGCTATTTTAAAGTTAAAATACTAGCTTTTAAGCAGGTTTGAAGCATTTGAGTAAAGTTAAAAAATGTTTATAAGCATCTATTTTCAAGCTAAAATAACAAAAATAAGTCAAAAATCATAAGTTAGAAATCCTAACTTATGACTTATAAGTCATAAGTCAAAAGTCAATCCAAACAGCCCCGAGAAAAGTAACTTTTGATCTAGGTTATAAATTTATTGAATTAGTGAATTCTCTATTTCCTTAATAAATGAATCATTTTGAATAAAAATGTATGAGTATTGAACATTTGATAATGTGACTTTAATTTGATCTAATTTGTCAATTCATTAATTTACAATTGATAGAGAAACTTAAAGCCATTATATAAGATGATCTCCACATTCACTTTTTTATATCTCTTGTATATATTATTTGTAGTATACTACTTATATTACTGTGAATTTTTTATCTTGGTTCTTTATGATATGTGAAACATATATTTTAAATTTAAATTTATTTAACATATATTGTAGTGTTGAATTGTTGAACTTTAAAAGATAAATTTCAGCGCATTTTTCTATATATATATAAGAGGCTACAACAGCAGTTTAGGGTTGTCCTGCTTGCTTTACCTAGCTGATTATAGAATAACATTTCATGTAAAAAGTTCCAAAATCAAACCCAATCAATGTCACTTCTTATTTTTACATATATTTTAATAATGTATGATAAGACGCACACATACATATAAAGATATAAATATACATGATCAGAATTAAGTTTAATAAATTCTTACATGTACCTCAATAAAAATGTCTAAATCTTTACAAGCCATACCACCTATTAGGTGAAAACATTTAATATTTGACTTTCACAAGCCATACATTTAAGATATTCAAGTACCAAATGTGATTGTCTGATTTTTTATTTTTTATTTTTGTATATTTAAACTATATAAACTTGCAAAAACAAAAAAAAAATATAGCTGTACTATTAAATGATGACCCCAAAGATGGGTATTTGTTCACTTCCTCATTTGATCTATCTGTAACTTACATAATTTGGGCTTATTAAAGTAAAATTAAGGACCAAGATATACCATAGTCGTAAATTTGTATTAAAGTAAATTAGGAGTTATTTTTTTCAAATATCGTTATTTAAGTTGTACATTATAGGTAGCCATTTTAAAATACATTCAGATTTATGATATCTAAAGTTATATATGACTAAGTTCAAATAAATTTGTAATATCACGTATATGATACTATTTCAAATAAAATAAGTTTTATACAATTTTAATGGTGATTACAAAAATAGATATTTGTCTACTTTAACCTTACAACTCTGTGTTACTCTTTTCATCCTATTTTATGAGGCACTTTCTGAATTTTGAGATTCAAACATGTCTAACTTTGACTATAAATTTTTCATAAATCTTTTAAACAGTTTGGAGTATTGTTTCGGGCTCCCGTCCAGTGTATGACAAACTTAATTTACGATATTAAATTTACAATTTTCTCTCAAATCTAGATCACTCTTGTAGAATATATATACACACAGTGGGTTTATGATATTCACTTTCATATATTACATATACACTAAAAAAAAATATAAAAATTCGATTTTGTAGTTTTTTCAATAACTTTTTTAAAAGATAAACCTCACAAATTGGTGGAGTAGAAGTCCGATGAATCGGATATTCTCCTCCTGAGCCCAAATTTACCCGTACAGGAAAAGATCTCAATAGGCCTAGGACAGGGGCAAGTAGTCTCTCAATTATTTTTTAAAAGAATTGACACCATTTTGCAATGTCATGTAAAAAGAGAAGAGTGTTTAAGATTGTTAATATTTTGTGGACAAAATTAATAATTTTTTTCAAGTTTATGAGAATTTTCAACACATCTCTCGACTTTTTATTAAGAGTTTCACATTCTTAAAAAGGTTTGAGACAACTTGATATACCATGTGATAGATCAGAGAGTATTTAATGTTCATATAGTTAACTAAAGAGGGTGATTTTAAGACCATCGATAATTTATAGAAAATGAAATTAATTATTCATACTAAAATTTATAGATATTTTCATCACTTATTTCTTAAATAACCAACCAACAATTTACAATTTATTGTTACAATTAGTGGTGTGCACTATTTGGATTAAATCGAAAATCAAACAAAATCTAATTAAATTCTATTTTGGATTGATTTTTGATTTATTAATTTGGTTTTGAATTAATGATTTACTTTGTTTGATTCAGAATTTAGAGAAAAATAAGAATCGTAAAGTAAGAAAATTGAATATATATATATATATATATATATATATATAAAGTGAGAGAGTAGAGTTGGAGTTAATTAACTATTTTTGTCCCATTTAGGTATTGTTTTTCATTATGACTTAACTTTTAAGTAGTGTTTTACATTTTACTTGTGATTTATATGGAAAAAAATAAAAATTTAATATTATTATTTTAATTCGAATTGAACTACACTCCTTTAAAATTAAAAACTAAAAAATTTAAATCAAACAATATTAAATCAAATCAAAAAACCAAACATTCACACCCTAAAATCTTATATATATATCATTAATGATTACCAGTAAAAGACAAAACCAAATGCACAATCCCTAGTTAGAAGAGTTTGCAAAAGCTTTTATCATTTATGATTACTAGTAGTAAAAAAATATACTATATTGCTCAACAAGCATTAATATAATCACAAAAGATTTGTTAAAAAACATTAAAATCATTCAATCTCCACGATCCAATCCCTTTCATCCTTGATAACACCTCTTTGTATCCCTACTAATCTGGAATAGAACTGCTTGCACGATAGATCTGTGCTTATTTTATACTCAATCCTGCAACAATAATAAATACAACCATTAAATTTGATTATTTAAAAGTAATGCAAAAGAAGTGGCTATTAAGTAACATTAAATACTAGAATTTTATATTTGATTAAAGTATTCCAACAGATCTTTCAGCGTTGACTAATTAAATTTGTATATTTGAAAAAATAAAATTACCTTTGGCCTTTGTATGTGATACTTCCAACAGGAGCAACACCAACTGCAGTTCCCGTACAGAATACTTCATCAGCACTAATTAATTCATCAGCTTCGATTAAACGTTCTTCAACCTGCATTTTTAAAATATATGATTAAAACGCTTAATCAAATCAAGCTAAGCATAGAGTGTTGCATCTGATTTTATAAATAAACAGTTACGTAACGTTATAATGATTTTTTTTTTATTAATTTACCGTAAATCCAAGATCATGTGCAATGTCCATGATGCTTTTTCTCGTTATTCCTTCAAGAATAGTTCCTTTGGCTATTGGAGTTGAAAGTACATTTCCTTTTACAAGAAAAATATTGCAAGAAGACACTTCTTCAATATATTTCTTATTTACTGCATCAAGATATAGTACATCTGAATATCCATTTGCCTTCGCATTCTTCATAGCTTTTAAAACCTACATTTAAAAAAAAATATCAGTACATAATTATACGCATGAAGAATTTTAATAAAACCATATAGTATATTTATTTAATTACCGGAGCATAGTTAGTAATGCTTTTGACTCCGCCAGCTCCACCACGTGAAGCACGATGAACATCTTCTTCAACGTACAGGTTCAATGGCGCTGTTCCTTGCTGCAAATGCGATACATTAATTAATATTCAATACGAGAGTTATGTATAGATATCTTTTAAGCGACTTAAATAAGAAACTAACCTTGAAATAATTACCAACAGGACAGGCATAGACAAGGAAAGTGTATTCAGGTGCTGGAGCCAAACCCAAAATAGGACCAGTGCCTATTAAAAGAGGCCTAATGTAAAGTGACCCTTTTCCAGAAGGAGGAATCTGCACATTTAGTGACAATCCCCCAATTAAACATTGATCATTATCATATAACTTATTTGAGACTGAGACGATGAATTGAAAAATAATTAATTACCCAACGTTTGTTAGCAAGAGCGGTTTGCTTAACAGCATCAACAAATTGATAAGTTGTAGGAGATGGCATACACATTCTCTCCGCACCAATTTGCATTCTGATTGCGTTCTGTTCAGGACGAAATAAAAATACTCTTCCATCATCTCTTCTATACGCTTTTGTACCTTCAAACAACCCCTGTTTAAACAAAAAGAAAAGAAATCGTTAAATATTATTCGAATGATTTTTACTATACTTTAGATTTTGGCCATATAATTTATTTATTTTACCTGTCCATAGTTCAAGACACCAGCAGATGGGCTCAAATTGATATTGCCATAACGATTAAGTTGTCCTTTTCTAAATATTCCATCATCAGAGCATTTAGTCATGTACATATAATCAGTTTGCATCAATTGAAATCCAAGATTGTCCCAGTCGATATCAGCAGACTCTTCATCGCTACTGAAATCATCAAATTAAACAATAGTTCAGTGATTAACTAATTAATTATTTTTTTTTTCAAGTTGTTGACGCAATTATTTCATCTATAATTTACCTGTAAATAGCAGGCTGTACAGCCGCCTGAGCTGTATAAAACCTTGCTGCAACCTGCAAATGCCAATAAAAAAAAATTAAATTATTTTTCACTAAAAAGGAAAATTCAATAGTGAGCCGAGCCAGTATATGTAACAATTTATTCGATCGATAAAATATTTTCATCGAGATTTATAGATGAGAACAAACCTTTGAAGATACAGCTGAAGATTGAAATAATTTGCGGAAACATGCGGCTCCTCGAATCATTTTTGTAGGAAAAAATTTAATTAAACCTTAGTGTTAGATCTTTGGAGGAAGAAATTAGGGCGCAGAGAAAAATTTCTTCGTATCGTAAAGCAACAAACGAATGTGCGAAATTTAAAGGGAAGGCAATGCAAGTTTTGAGGAAGTTTGTTAGTTGTGATTTGGATTCAAGAGAAACGTGTGTTTATATAGAGGATTGGAGAGAACAAAAGGCTTATTATAATACACGTGGCATTATTATCATTATTTTTATCGACATAGAAATTCAGATTATCTGAATTTTAATTAATATTTTAAACGGAAATTGTATATATAATAGCAAATTAATAACCTAAAATAAATGAACTAGCTACGGTTTGATTTAATTATGCTCCATAGCAAACATTTGCAAAAAATTGTCAGGCGCCTCTCTCCCAAATATCTCGCTCGCTTCCTTACTTTTTATACAAACACAAGTGTATAAAAATTGTTTCTAATTGTATAAAGCAGAGAAAAGTGTATAAATACATATATTTTTGTTTCCCTCTCTCCCTTCTTCCAGATCTCGCTCGCCACTGTCCCAAATCCCACTCGCCACTCTCGCCTTTCTCACTTATACAAACAGAAGCGAAATGTATAAATTGTGTTTCTGTTTGTATATAGCGTGAGAAAATTGTATATACACATGCAAGTACATATATTTTCGTTCTATACACTTATAATTATACAATAAAAATACTCTCCTGCCCAGTTTCTTTTGTCTTTCTCTCTTTCTCGTTTTATAAAATTTTTAAATTGTATCTAATTTCTCTCTTTCTCGTTTTATACAATTCGATTCAATTGTATATTCCTTGTCAAGTCTCTTTTGTCTTCTATCTTTCTCATTTTATACAAATTCAAATTGTATATAATTGTTCTATACATTTATAATAATACAATTCGTTTTATCCACTTTGTTTTTTATACAGTTCTCTGCCCAAATGTCTTTCTCTTTCTTATTTTATACACTCCGTATTATACAATTTGCTTCAACTGTATGTGTATAGCGAATTATACAGTTTCTATGTTTGCTATGGAGCGCAATTATACAAACTTTGTTATAACATATAAATATGAATTTTTTATTTGTTATACGTGAAAGTTGCTCTTTTTTAAAATATAAATTTTTTAATATTAAAATTTTAAAATTTAAATTTTGATAATATTGAATGATTTAATAATGTAAACTTTGATCAATATGTTAACATATATATTGTCGTAAATATAGTAATTTTTAAAAAAATACTGATAAATAAAAAAAGTACCAATAACATATAAATTAGACGACTCGATAAAAAATTAATAATACGCCGAAATATAAGAGAGATCGAGATGGGGACAGAAAAAATCTGCCTCCAAATCCTCCTTATTTCACTATAGACTACATTCTTTTCTTTTATTTTTTTTAATTTTGAACTTTAAAAGTTGACCCAATATCAAGTTGAAATGTTGAATATATTAACTCTTTTTTTTTTTTTTAGACTTTTTTCAATTTTCAAAAAAGTTGAGTTATTTAAAGCTTAAGATAAAAGTTAGCCTATCTAGTCTAATTTGAATTATGTTATAAAGAATAGTAATATCTTGTTATAACTGATTTTTTTCGATTATATATCCTTTCGCAACATCCAACAAAAAAATAAAATTTCTTTTATTATGTGAATTTATGAAAGAATAATAGAAAACTATTTGTATTTTGTATATGTTGCTTATTCATGTTTTGCTATTTTGTGAAATCATCAAAGATTCAAAGTAGATGAGAAAATCATTGAGATCATATCATATATAAACATTGAATAATGTAAGTAACTCTTTGGTATGAAAGTAATTTGCCCCTTTAATTAATCTATTTTCCGTAAAACAAAATTAGTCTATTATAGAGCTTCTTATTTTATTTTTTTTAAGCACACAATTGTTTTTTTGAAATGATTATGTTTAGCTCGACATAACCATCATATTTTGTAAAACAAAGAAGTCATAGCCAATTAATTCTTTCGTAGCAAACAAATTAAATAGTCATAAAAAAATGAAAACAATATTAAATGAAATAGACTCCTTTTAGATCTAAGTTCCACCAAATTAATACTCCATATGAAAAATTATGAAGAATTGTTATTAAAGAATTTTATCAAAACTTAAAATCCTTTTAGATCTAAGTTCCACCAAATTAATACCCCATATGAAAAATTTGAAGAATTGTTATTAAAGAATTTTATCAAAACTTAACATTTGATAGTATTAGAGCCTGTTTGGCTCAGCTTAAAAGCTGGTCAAACTGACTTAAAAGTTGGTTTTTGACTTATTTAGCTGTTTGACAATACTCAAAATAACTTATTTTAAGTTAAAAAAACTTATTTTAAGCCAAAAGTTAAAAGCTGGAGGTGCTTTTTTTTTTAGATTATAAGCTGTTTTAAATTGACCACATTTTTATCTTTTTGCCCTTAATATTTTTATACAATCTCCAAATTACCCATATAACCCTAACATTTATTTCTTCCATTTTTCCCTTTTCACGTTTGACACGTAACAACTTCAACACTTTTATCCAAACACATAACTGCTTATTTTAAAAATAAGCTTCAACACTTTTAAAAGTATTTTTTAAAGCTACTTTTATTAAGCTTATCCAAACGGGCTCTTAATATCATCACGTGGATTATTGCATAAGTCTGTAACTCATTAAGACGGAATGATTTATTCCTTCACCCCTATGTAAATAATAAATATTAATACCATAACCGACTATTCTACTACCTTTTCCCTTTGGCCAATTCACATTTTTGTGCTAGTTTTTTTTATTTGTGTTATATTTGTATAAATTTTTTTTTATGATATTAATGTTTTTATTTTATGAGTATCGTGTAAAGTTATATTATTGTCTTGTTGCATAAAGTTGTTGGAGAAATCATATATGAATTAATGAGTATTTTTTTATTGATTAAATCGAAAACTAAATCGTCAAAAAAATTGATAAAAAAAATGTTCCATTTAATTTAATTATTAAATAGCATATTTAGTAATAATCATCAATAATACAATAAAATCAAATCAACGCAACCTTCACATGCTAACCCTTCTTTTGTAATTATGTGAGTTGTTACATAATCTAATATAAAAATGACTTAATTAAATGTATTATTCTCATACCTAAACTAAATAATTAAGCAAACCAAACTCATGAGGAACGTGTCAAAATGCCATGTTCCCACTTCCCATCGTGGTATGCGGCTTAGCTCTTCCTAGCGTGGTATACATGCAAATATATATTAAAAAAATTAATTTAAATTTTAATTATAAAGATATTAATATTATTATTCCTTTTGAGACAATATTTCTAGAAAATTAACTATGTAAATGCCCTTTTCAATTTGCCGGTTAATATCTTTTTTTTTTTCTCAACTGAATTCGCCAAATAAAAACTACTCCTCTCTATTTTTTTAGAAAGCTATTTTATAAATAAAAATAAAATAAAATAAATAAATTGTTCAAAGTTTAAAATGAATGTTTGAATTTTTTTTCCCCCTTCACTTACATAATTTAGGTGACAAGTTCAAAATAGTTAATTGTTTGTATTTATAATTTTACTTTAAATTATTTATATTTTCAAGAATAGTTTAACAATATTTTAAAGGCAAATACATAAAGTGATGTTTAATTTAATTACAAAGAGAGTAACATCTCTTTGCGTATAATATTTATAAAATATGTTGCTCTTTCATTTCTTGGTTTTGTCTAAAAATATCACGCGTATAGGCAAATTAATATTTGCCCTTTTCTTCCGCAAATAAATAAATAAAAAATTAATTAAGAGACATTATGTTAATTATTTATAAGGAAGAAATCAAGATCCAAGTAAAAGGATATATATAATAAATATCAATATAAAAATTAAAATAACATTATAAATATAGCTTGTTGCTTGCACGTACGACTTGGACTCCTTAAGCATATCTCATCAATCGTTTTCACATATCAAATGTACTCAACATTTTTAAAACATGCACTCCTTGTGTCGAATTAATATTTTTTAATTCTATAATCCAACTCGATTTTTCATTTCTAGTACTAATAAAAAATTAGCATAAAATCTGAAGTGTTTGCCCTTCAGATCAAATTTAATAAAATATGAAATTAGTGATCAACAAAATCTTTTTAAGAAAATAATTTTCCATGGCTGTTGTAGGTGTCCAGTGTGAATGGTATTTTTAAGAAACGTGGTATGCATGTATATATGAAATATTAAAAGAGAAACGAAGAAAATGGCTAATATTTTTTTCTTCAGATTTTCCTTTTTATATCATCCATAATTGAGATGCTGCAAAATATATACTGAAGAACAGGATTAAGAGCTTGTTTAGTATTGCTACTTAAAATTACTTATTCTTAAAAGTATTTTTTCTATAATAGTATTTTGGAAAAGTGTTTTTTTTTTAAAAAAAAAAAAAAAGAATTATTTATGTGTTGGTTAATTCATTTGAAAAGTACGTTAGACAAACAAATTTTCTATTTAACTAATTCTTTTTATCTGAGAGTAAAATTATGAAAAAGAACAAGTATCAATGTAATTATTTTACTAAAACAGACTATCTTAAATATCTATTATAAAAAAATAATCAAATTTTATTTTTAATAAATTGTACATATTTAAATTTTCTATCAATATTATATCTTTTTGGGGAGTTCAAAGATCTTTAATTGTTACTTTCTTTTCTTTTTTCTAATCTTGCAAAAATATTGCTGTTATTTTTTTCTTTCTAATTTTGCCAAATAATACATAAAGTAATATTTAAAATATAAAATAATAAAATATAAATATAAAAAAATAAAAAATAAAATTCTTAAATGAAACTTAACTAAACTTATGCGATATATCAATTAATTAATATGAAATATATTAATCGGTATATATATATATATATATATATATATATATATATATATATATATATATATATATATATATATATATATATATATATATATATATATATATATATATAAAGAATAATTAAGTTTGGAAAAAATTAATTCTTAGCTTCTACTTCATTAACTGATTTGCCAAACATTTACTTTTTCTTAAAATAAATGGTTTTGGTCTCCCGATAGCAGTGCCAAACAAGCTATAAGAAAAATATATAGATAGTTTCTACGTAAGTATTAAATGACATTTTAAATAAAAATACTATAGAATTAATTAAAGAAATCTTGCTCTTTCATTTCTTGATTTTGTGTTACTTAAATGATTTTCTTACCCTTTTCTTCCCTAACTAATATACGAATATTATAATAAAGAGATATATGAATAATACTAATATAAATTAACATTATAAATCTAGCTGTTGCTTGCATAGGACTGGACCCTGGACTTATTTCATCTATTTGTACAGATAATTCAATCATTTTCACGTATCAAATGTACTAAATTTAATATTATTTGAGTTAATAGAAAGCATGCACTTCTTGTGTCGAAGTAATATTAATTCTATAATCCAACTCAATTTTTTATTTCCAATTTTATTAATAAAAAATTAACATAATATCTGAAATGTAGCTGTCAAATATTCTGATCCTCTAAAAATAATTAAATGAAAGGGAGAAAGATTGCCTATTAGTCCCAATTTTTCTAGCTGGCCACGAAGTGTTTGCGCATTTGAAATTAATTATCAAAACTCAAAAGTTAGTAAAGAGAATAATATAAGATGGATTTTGGTGAATTGAAAATACCCATTATATTTGATACACTTCAGACATATATATTATACTAGTTCTAATTTATTTTTATTAAAACTAAGATATTTAAATTTGAATATATAATATACTTTTTTTTTATACAAAAAGCAGTAAGCACCTAAACATTTTTTTTATTCATTGAATTTCATAAAAAAAGATCAAAAGTACAAAGGAAAAATAACTTTTTTTAAATCAAAATAATGTTATATAGGTCTGGACACACAACCTAGGCTATAGAATTTGAAAGCCTAACCAAATGAGGTACGTAAATCTTTTGTCTAAGATGTATCAATGTACATTATTTATTTTTGGGAAAAGTGTTAAAAATATCCTTAAATTATGTGAAAGTAATGAAAATGTTTTCTGTTTATAGAATGATTCAATAATGTCCTTATTGTCAATATTTTGGTTCAAAAATACCCTTAAACTATGTAAAAAGAAACCCGTTTATAGTTTGGTTCAAAAATGTTTTCGCATCGATACTTGGTCGAAAAATGCCCTTATTATTATTTAATGGGTCAAAAAAGCGTATTTTCCAAATAAATATATTATTATTTTCTTTTAGACACATTTTTTTTCAATTAATTTTTTTTTTTTAGAAAAATAACAAATGTTTATGTTACTTTAATTCAGAAAAATAAAAATATTTTTTATTTTATCATCGAGTATTTTTTATCGTTATATATATATATATATATATATATATATATATATATATATATATATATATATATATATATATATATATATATATATATATATATATATATATATATATATATATATATATATACGTGAAGTTAACTCTGCTACGATAATTGTTATGATTATGTTCACTATTTTGACTTTGATCATACATTTTACATATATTGTTGAAATTTAATTAGGTGAAGATAAGACTAATACGATGATAAAGATTGAAAGATGAGAAGCTGGTTCCTTGTATTGCTTTTCAAAACCATTACGCATTATTTATTTTTTATTTATGCTGCTAAATTAATTCAACCTAATTATAGTAAAACGTTAATTAAAGAGAAAGAAAAAGTCATATTCATACCGATCTTGAAATTAATTTACTGTAACGATCTCTCACGTTTTACGTATTTAAAAATTGTCGGTACGATAAAGTTTAATTTAATTTATTCATTTTGATAATATTTGATATGATTAGAATATATAAAATTTCTATACTAATTATATTTATTATATACAAATTATGTATATTGTATAAATATAAAATTTAAAATTAATTTATTTACTAGTTATTTTATAAATTATAATTACTCCAATTATTTTAGGTCGTTGACCATGCAATATGCAAAATTGAGCTACTGTCCGTTTAGAGTTAATAGAATAATTTTTTTTTTAAAAACACACACACCGTTGACCATGCAATATGCAAATTATGTATTTACTAGTTATTAAAAACACACACACCTTTTATTTATATACAAAAAGTCCAAAAAGGTGTGTGTGTTTTTAATATAGTTTGGCAAAAATTAGTTTATATTATCTTGAGAGGCTGGATGATCTAATATTGTCAAAATTGAGCTACTGTCCGTTTAGAGTTAATAGAATATTTTTTTTTTTTTTTGTCTTTCTATTGAATATTTGACTCGATATAATACTGGTCACTAAATGTAGTTTTGACTCCTAATTAAAAAAAACTTTACTAACATTTGTTCATAGGTAATACATAAGGACAAATTGAACCTCAATAAAAAAGGTCTGCGTCACTTTTTTTATTACTTCAAAATAGTAATGAGACAGTCAGCATTAATTGCAATCGCTATTTACTCCCCTTCTCATTTTTTTAATAGTTATTTCTAATTATTTATCTATTTTGGTAAAATTAAAAAAAAATAATTTATTTGTTATATCTTTAATTAAATAATTAGGTACTTTGAAAAATGTAGAATTTTTCATTCACTTCATAATTAATAGAGTTAAAATGATAAACTCAATACGTTATTAATAATTTTTTTAATAGGTGTGTCAATTCAAAAGAGGACAAGTAAAAAGAGACATTGGAGGGAGTACTTGTTTATATTTGCTCTTTTGGTTATTCTTATATATTTATTTATTTTGACAAATCAAGAAAGAACAAAAAAATAAATCTTATTATTATGCTCTTATCTAAACTTCTTGAAAATTTTCAAATTTTAATTCAGTCTTTTTGAAATCATAATTAATAAGGATAAAATTGTAACTTCACTGTGTTAATTATTATTATCTTAATATGTGTTATATTTAAAATGGACAACTAATTTTAAAAAAATACCATTTAATACTAATGAATATATATCTTGAAACAATAATAACATACACATAATTTCATAAGTAAAAGTGAAAGTATATAATGTGTAAAACATCAATTTAAAAGTATGGGGAAAAAAGGAATAAGAAAATAAAAGCGCTAACAACAATGAAACAATGTAATAGGATAACCGATACATAACATTCAGAAAATAGTAACAATAACAAAATAATGTTATAAGAAATATTATGAAACAAAAGATTGTTTATTAACTTGATGAATTTTTTTCTTTTTTAAAAATTATAACTTTAATTAATATGTAGTGTGGTAGTAGTTAGATGTGGAACTTAAATTGCAGGTTGCTCACTTGAAATCATCGTAGCAGCTCAAAAGAGCTTAGTATTATATTTTATAAATGTTAGTAGGAACGATTATTAAACCAGAAAAATTGGAAAAATTTGAACAACAATTATGAATTATAACTAAAATTTGAAGTTACCGTTTGTATTGAAGACGACTCTGACTTGGGATGGTTTAATTAATCATTTTTTCAAACCTACCAATTTTAGACCAAATAAACAAACTTAATTATATAAATATTTTATTTTAAGTAAAACTTTTTAAATTTAGAACTATAGTAACGTTAGAAAAAGAATGCAGCACAAACTAAGCCCCATTACTTGTGGAAAAAGATAGATCCTAATAAGTGCGAATTTTAGAGTTTAGACTAAAAATTTAATTTAATATAATATAAAATGTCACGTGTTTACCATGCAAGTTTAAAAACATTTTTTGGTTTATTTTACAGAAAAATTGCATCGTTTTATAAGGTAACATTTCCGGCTGAGATAATCAAATTTTTAAGCTTTCTTCAAATAAAATGAAAATTATGGGGGAAAATAAGACATCATGAGCTCAAATTGTAATTCGGCCCATAAACTCATAGCCAGCCCTTATGAAGAAGATTGGGCCAACTTAACCTATAAAGGTATGGGCTCTTGAAGAAAAACTGCTAGGCTGGTCTGTGGCCCATGGGTATTGGATTATCTTGTGCAGTTGGACTATTTTTGTAACATTCTGAAAATAATTTAAGGAAAATTTTTCAAAATTTCAATATTTTAGCATTTAAGAGGACTCATTAGCAACAATTTCAATATTTCGTAAAAATGTCATTTTAGTTTGTTATGTATCTTATTTATGTTTTTATTATTTATTTTTATTTAAAGAATATAATTATTTAATAACAAAAGAGGGAAAATTAAGGGGGGGATTATTTCAAAAAAAGGCAAGCATCCTTAATTTTCTCATCAGTTACATTTTCAAATATAATTTAAATTTTGTTTTTTTTTCTCTAGAATTTTTACCTTTTTAAAATTATATTCATTCCACAATATATTCTATTTATATTTATTATAGTTTTTTATTAGTTTGTATTCATTCCAATAGGTATGCCGAATTTATCTATATAGTCATTTAAGAAATATATTTGTATTTTGTATTTTCATATATTTTTTCCCTATATAGTTATTTTTTTCTTCAAAAATCCTGTATGTATTCATTTCAATATGTATTTTATTTGTATTTCTATTTATTCTAGTTTTTATTTAGAATTTTGTATAATAATATATAAAATACAAAAAAATAGTATGATGAAAAAGTGAATGAAATATAAGATTGAAAAGAAATAATTGAATATTTGGTGTACTCATAGTTTGTATTCAATCCAATATGTATGTCAAATAAAATGTAGCTATTTAAGAAATACATTTGTATTCTGTATATTTTTCACTGTGTATTTATTTTTCTTTTCAAAATCTTGTTTCCTTTTCTAAGTCGTATTCATTCCAATATGTCTATTATTTGTATTTGTATTCGAATACAAATAAACTAATAGAAAGTTGTTCTTCTTATAAATAAAATACATAACTAGTTAACATACATTTGGATGAATACAAATTAAGGACAAATACAAGATTCATAAACCATGCAACATGAAATTTTTAATAAATACAAATATTGATAGTATATATAGTGATTTGAATACAAATTAAGAAAGCATACCAAATTCTAAAAAAGAATTATAAATACAAAACAAACTAATAGAAAATTGTTCGACAACTATCCGATCTTCGTCGTTTTTTTCAAGATACTCATGAGTAGACAAAGATTCTACATTTGCGTTCTGAATTTGAGGAAGGTTTTGCACACCAATGAGTCTTGTAAATGTTCTTACCCTCTTTCTTCCCTCATTTTAGCAGCGGATCATACATTATACACTATTTATTAAGTAATAAATAAATTAAAGGATGAAAAATCACCAGAAATTGGTTGATTAAGATGAATACCTCTAGTAAGCCTCTTGGATTCAGCCATTGAAGAGTAAATCATAACGGAAATTGAAAAATACAAACAACATTTTTTTTAAGATTTAAACAAAAATAAAATTAAAAAAGAAATCTGAACATAGGATAAAGATTAGAGATACCTTAATCAAAGGGATTCTTGTTGATTCAATTTTGGATTAAAAAAAAATCAAAATATATGACAAAAAAATATTTGCAACTTGAATGTTGGAGGAAAATCAGAAAAGATAACCATGAGAGAGAAAAAAAATTAAATGGAAGAGAGAATTAACAATTTGAAAAGATAAATATGAGAGAGAATGATTTTTTTTTAAAAAAAAGGATATATATAATTAATTGAAAAAGAGAGATAAAATAGGAAGAAAATTGGGACACATAAATTTTTTAAAATAATGACATTTTTGACATTATTGTTAATATTTATAAAGTATGGATATTTTTACTAAATATGTTAGTTATTTTGACTAGTTTACTAATTTTTCCATAATTTAATTCATTCTAAGTTCATAATTCTACATGCTTTATGTTCTTTTCTCTAAAGCCCTAAAATTGTAGAAGAACCAAGCCACCACTTAAAAGATTTGTAACATATAAATTAAAAGATGGGCAACTTTCACATATAACAAACATAAAATTTATATATATATGTTATAGTAAAGTTTACATAATTGCGATTCATAGCAAACATATATATGTATAATTCGCTATACATATACAATTGAAGCGAATTGTATAAAAAAAAGTGTATAAAATGAGAAGAGTAAAAAACTTGGGCAGAGAATTGTATAAAACGAATTATATAATTAAAAGTGTGTAGGACGATTATATACAATTTGAATTTGTATAAAATAAGAAAGAGAGAAAGGCAAAAGAGACTTGGGCAGAGAATACACAATTGAATCGAATTGTATAAAACGAGAAAGAGAGAAAATATATACAACTTGAATTTGTATAAAACGAGAAAGAGAGAAAGACAAAAGAGACTTGGGCAGAGAAATGTTCTAAATTAAAGGGAATTTATTCCTAAACCCTTTTATTGTTTTTTAGGTGTTGACATATTCAACATGTCCATTATTATATATGGAGAATAACACCACCGAACTTTCTTAATTCATTTTTTCCAAGGGTATAAATGCTTCACCTGCTGATAACAAATTTTGAAACTAAATGGGGACGACACTTGTCTATTCTTGGTATTCCTTTCATTCCCCATTAAAAAATGTGTTATCGAACGATAATAAAAGGTTCATTTATGATATTCGTCGAAAATTTAGTTTATTTATATCTTTTTATTTGAGAAAAGATTTATGATATTATATTTTAATTAAAAAATTGAAATCCGGTGAAAAATCGTTTTTTAATACATGGTCAATATGATTGGATCAATGTTATTAATTAAATCATGTTTTATGGAGAAAACTCACAAAAATATTTAAATATGTCATCAAATTTAAAAAAAAGACTCATCTATAACTATGCTATATGTTAAAAATTTAACTTATTTATATCATTCGTGAATAAATTATAACACGAATTAGTCTTTTCTCAAATAAAAATAGCATAGGATGCAAGTTGAAAAGAACTTTATTTTCCTGGGTGGAAGCATACAAGTCGTTGGAAATCATAAGAGATAATAAAATTAATTAAAAGAATCTCAACTTGTCAACGTGTTTACAAGCCCTTAAAATTCAACTTGGAACACTTCTTTTTTGCTTACATGTGGTATCAAATAATATACTTTTCCTGTCCAAAAATATTTATAACGTGAAATCAAACTTAAAAATTATAATGGAACTTCATTAAGGAATTTTTTGCTTACGAACACTTTGAAAGACTTTGAAAGAGTATAATGTACTCATTATATCCCTAAAAATATTTGTTATTTAAGATTACTTTTTCCAAAGTCAATTTTGATTAATGTTAATCACGATTTATTCAGAGCATTCAAAATATTTGAATCAAAATTTTAATTTTTCAATATCTAATGTGCATTTTGTGAATATTTTATATACCTTTTTCGATATAGAACACTATATAAATTCAAAAGTAACAAATATGATAATCTCCATATCTTAGGTTAAAAAGTATTAACATTAAAAGGTAATCCTCTAGCTTCATAGTGGACTACATGGAGATGAAGCGATGTGCCCCATTATGCTATGAAACGGTAGGGTATTAAGGTAGATAGTGATAAAGTTAAAAATTTTATTAATATTTTAAAAAGTTATGATTATAATTTATAATATATAATTCTGAAAGAAATAATTTTACGTTAATTCCCACGAAAGTCATTAAGAAGGAACAATGGAGATATTTCCTACGGTCGAAACAAAAATGTCTACCCACTCTTTGTGATATTTAATACAAAATTAAATGACTTTTTCTTTAAATATATTTTAAATGTAACAAAGTAAAAGCCACAATTATTACCCTAAAAAACAATGGACAGAAAATTTAGGGGGTTTTCCCAAAGAAATGAGGGGTAAAAGAAAGGGTAACTTTCACGTATAAATTCAAATTTATATGTTTATAGCAAAGCTTGTATAATTGTGTTATATATACAAAGAAATAATTATATAATTTGTTGGTTCCTTTTCAGATTTATATAAATTCAGTAGCAGGCCATTTGTATAAAATGTTATTAGCCTTCTCAGTTGTATAATCGTTGTTAGCCTTTTAATTCAATTATATGTGTTTGTACATCTGTATAAAATTTGAATTTGTATAGAATTGAATCGAATTATATAAAAAATGAGAAAGTGAGAAATTATATAGAGTTTGAATTTGTATAAAACGAGAAAGAGAGAAAGGCAAAAGAGACTTGAGCATGAAATATACAATTGAATCGAATTGTATAAAACGAGAAAGAGAGAAATTATATACAACTTGAATTTGTATAAAACGAGAAAGAGAGAAAGACAAAAGAGACTTGGGCAGAGAAATGTTGACACCCAATTTTTGACCGGCGCGGTGTAAATTAATTATCGAGCTTCCTAAATTTTCCAGATAATTTTAATTAATTAATTTTATAAATTTTGCAAAAATTAAATAATATAATACATGAATTTTATTGTATAATTGTGTATAGGACAAAAACATATGTATTTGCACGTGTGTATACAATTTTCTCTCGTTTTATATAATTAGAAACACAATCTATATAATTCTATTGCATAAAACGAGAGAGGTGAGTGACAGTAAGCGAGCGAGAGTAAGTGAGCGAGAGAAGGAGAGTGCGAGCGAGAATATGATGGAGAGAGAGACTGACAAAACAGTTTGCTATGGAACACAAATAAATCAAACGATAGATACTATATTTACTTTATATTATTAGTTTGTCAAGTTAAAGTGGGCACTCCACCCTTAAAATGTGACTTTACATAGGCAACAAGAGTTAAATACAAACTTTTCCAACTTTGTTGTAGCAAGAAAAATAGACGGAAATTTTAAGAAATGCTCATTAAACTCCAACTACATAAAAGTAGTAACATTTGAGTTTTAAATTTAATTTTTCTACACATTTACAGCAATAACTCTTTGTAATACGCATAGAATTGATCTATTAGTTAGCTTGAACTTAAGAAATATTCCTCAAAATTCAAATTCAATCAGTTCAATTTATCCTACCCGTTTAAGCTTGGCTAGGTTATTAATCCACTAATTTAAACTCAATTCATTTAAAAGTTGTACTGGTATGTAATCCAAAATTACGTCAAAATATTTTTAAATCTCTTTTATTTGATATGTTATATATATATATATATATATATATATATATATATATATATATATATATATATATATATATATATATATAGTCAAACAATGAAAAACAATTTTATTAGGTCCTAAAATCTTTTTAAAAAATAAATAAAAACTCAATCAAAATTGAATTGAATTTTGATCTGTTTTATGACCCATCACCTAAATAGGTCAGCCAAACAAATTTGAATCAAATTAGATATTAATCTATTTATTATATTGATAAATTATGATCCATTTAAATTTAATTTTATGCTTCCAATTATCACGCCATGTGTGTTAGATCAAAACAGGATAAGAATCTGAAAATTTGGATTCGCCTATTCCGAATAATGAGTTTTTCCTCAAGTTACAAATCAGAAATACAAAGAGATAAAATTAAAAAAAGAAAACGATAAATTTAATAACCATAGCATTTTATTATATTAATTAATTAGTACTGAAGAACAAACATAACAGACAATTCCAACCAACGATGATTAATTAGAGTACTATGAAACCGAAACACAAACTATTCCAGTTTTTCTCCAATTTCTAGAGGATGTTACAAGACGAAGTAGGTTTTGAATCTCCGGTGCCTGTGCCCGTGCTGCCGTCAACGCCGTCGGAGACAGTCCCCTCGCCGGTGGTTTTGACACCGGGCCAATCTTTGCACTGACAGTGCTGACCTTCAGGGATTCGATTGTAGACGGAGGGGACATGTCGTCCACAACCATCCCAACTGGTCTTTCCACAGCTCGAACACTTGACCTCGTAACACATAATTAGATTATTTTGTATGAATGAATTTTAGTTTGTGTGTTTATAAAAGGGAAAGAAGGATTGGGTGTTGTTATATATAGTGCACGAAAGCGTGTTGAATTGAATGTAATAATAAGTTTATTTACAAAACAAAAAAAAGAAAAAAAAAAGGGATGTAATAATACGTTTGCAGATGATATGTTGAATATAATGTCCGAATGTAGTGCGTTGACTGACTTTGTAACTGCCACTTTTTCAAGGAGTATGCACTATAAATATGATTTTTTTTTTATAATTATTAAAATTTATTATATTTAGTCTACCTTAAATTTATTTTTTTTGCGTATTTTTTGAATTATTACTCGTAAGAGATTTATTCAGGACAATACAAAAAATAAAGGTTTAGAATTTTTCACAAATTCCAAAATATATGTATATATTTTGTTGAGAAATGTTTTCCTTTTTCTTTTCTATTATGAGTTTATTTCTTTCGAAATCATATTAAAAGATCCATGAAATACGTCCTTCTGAATCTCAGAAACAAGTGACATTTAATTTGAGTTGGTTGTTTGGTAATTTAGCATGCCCATAGCTAAATTACTAAGGTGGACATGGTACATTTATTACTGGTGCATCCGAAACTAGTAAATTTGCTAGATTCTAAAACTAGTAATTTCTATTTCTTTAAAAAAAAAAAGATTCCAATAACAAACGGCTTCCACAACTCCAAAAAGAGAATTTCTATATCTCGCATCTACTTAAATTGTGGGAATATGAGAATCTTTTTCATTGAATTGAAAGAATTTTCTATTGAATGGAAGATGATTTTACATCAACAAGTAAAGGAAAAAAGAAATTATTTAGTACTTACTTTTGATACTAATTCAAATTGCGTTGCTTTGTCAAAAATAGTTTAATTGTTATTAAAAGTATCTTTTAAACAACATTTAACGCTTTATGTAATTTTTTTTAAAATTTATAGTGACACTGAATTTAACGATAATTGATTGGTGTCAATAAAAATTTTATTATTTTTTATTGATATATATTTTTTATAATTAAAAGTTATTTTTATTACAATAAACTTAGTGTCAGAGAGCTTAATTGATTCTATTTACATTGACAATTTTGGAGATAAAAATACTTAAGTCATAGAAAGTTATGATAGCTAGTAAAGTCCAGTCTCTAACGGCGTTACACGAAAGTCCAAAAGGCAAAAGTTTGACGATTTCTACCACACGAATATTACTATAATTAATTAAATATATTTGAGCTTCTTGTAAAGACCGGCAAACACCTACTAGGTTTATATTAGGTAATTTTCCATCCAATTTGCTACTTTTAATATTCGATTGTCATGTGATATGGTCCAAAGACTTTTAGTAGGTAGATTCAAATTTTAAACGATATAGGTTTTTGACCTTTTTAACGTTTTAGTATTGAATTTATCATACTATAATAAAATTGAATTTTTCGAACCTATTAATTCAAGAAATTTAGTTCAATTATAGATATAAATTTATATTTCATATCGAATTCAGATGAATACAATGCTATGAGATTAAAGTTGCCTATGCAAATTGTTAGTGAAAAAAATTATAATATTATAAAATTGCAAAATTACAATTTAAAAAAAATGAAGAAAGTAATCTCTTCAGGCTGAGGCGCGGATATCTCGCTCTCTTTAAGGAGATTCAAGCCCACTGCAGCAAATGTTTTCACCGGTCCAGCAGTAGTCCTCTTTGACTTGTCCCCTCCAGGATACAACAGCCTTCACAAAGTATAACTCAACAACTCAGGACAAGAGTTGAGTCCAAAGCTCTACAAAAAAGAACACCTCCCTTCAACTAATAAGAACTCTCTTTTAGACTAACTCTTTCACTCTTTGTTTTTCTCTTATGAATTGTGTGTCTCCAACACCAAATGAAGACTACCACTATTTATACTACAAGAAGTCTTCCTAGCAATGAATAGGAAGATAATGGAGGTAGTAAATAGTGAAGATAATGGCCTTAGGAGTTTCATAGATTACAATTGGAGTTACATAGGTTACAATGGGAGTTACATAGGTTATAATGGGAGTTACATAGGTTACATAGGTTACAATGGGAGTTACATAGGTTACATAGGTTACAAAGAGTAATGGAGGAATTAAGAATGAAATACATTGATGGATAACCAATGCTAATGGATGATGTAGAAGTCATCCATTCCAATGTTCATTCTTATAACTCCAAAATAAAGCAATTTAATATGTTAAATATTAATATTAAAATGTATCACAAGTTAAGTCGTAGCAAAATAATCCTATTTGAATTAATAAACTAAGTTATAATGAACAGTCAGTAGAAGAAGTCCTCCAAATCCCTTTTCTAATAGAAAAAAGTAAAAATTTAAGGAATCCCATAATGTAATTCAATAATTACATTCTGTCCCGACAAATTTAGTATTTACAAAAAATCCCTTAAATTTGTTGTTCTGTGATACTTTAGACTCTAGTGATACATGGTAAATGATACATGGTAAGTTTAAACTGTTGAGAAAAAAATGGGGAAAAAACGGTATAATTAATGTTGTTACTAAAACAGCTTAATTTAAGGTAACAGATCATTAATCACCATAAAATCAGCACGTAATTGGATATTAATTTCAAATCATATGGTGAATATACGAATTAATAATAACAAAAACAAAAAAGAGAAGAATATATGCAGTACAGTTTCCTTGCATAATCAGTCTGCTGAAGATACTCCTCCCCCCTGGAATCTGATCACATTCCTGTCCTTTAGGAAATTGTTGTTAAAATTGATAGCAAACTTTATGGGATGTGTTGGTATCTTTTTAATCTTGTACTTCAGTGGCTGCAATTTGAAAATAAAACAGCAAATTATAACGATATTGAAATATAAATACTAAATAAAACAACTAATAACTTACTGATACATGATTTCAGTTTTCAGAAATTCATACTACATGAAAAACATGTGATACATGTCTACTATATGTATCAGTGAATTGACTAAAACATTATAAAATGTGACACATATCTAATACATCTATCAGAAACATCGAGTAAACAATATACACACTGATTCTATATGTATCATCAAGTATGACGCATTTATTAAACTTAGTGAATGATACATTATAACAATTTTCAAAACATGTATCAGTACATTAACTAAACAACTAATACCTTACTGATACATGATATCAGTTTTCAGAAATTCATACTACATGCAAAACATGTGATACATATCTACTACATGTATCAGTGCATTGACTAAACACTGTACACGCTGATTCTATATGTATCATCAAGCACAGTTGATGACGCATTTACTAAACTTATTGAATGATACATTATAACAATTTTCAAAACTTCATGATACATATAAAATATTATGATACACAACAAATTCATGTATCAATTCACCATCTAAAACACTATATACACTTATTCAAATGTATCAGCAAGCACACTTGATTCCTTAAAATTTTTACTAATTTTAACAACAGTTTTAAGTACCAAAATATCAGATGGTGAATATACGAATTAATAATAACAAAAACAAAAAAGAGAAGAATATACGAATTGATGATGGATTAATAATAAAAAGATGCTGGGTTCAAACGATTACATATTAGGAAGAAACAGACGATGATGGATTAAGAATAAAAAGAAGAAAACAATGAAATATGCTGGGTTAAGAGGAATGAAGATGATTATGGAAAAAAAGAACTGAAACTTGATGGAGTAAGAACAAAACGGTAGAAGTTAATGGAAGTTGTCCTGCTTCCTGAAATTTTTACTTTTTTAAATTTCAAATTTTTTGAATTTTGAAATTCAAAATTTCAAAATTTGGTCTTTTATTTAAAATTAATTAAATTTAATAATTCAAATCAAAAAGCTGATTAAAAGGTTGAGTGTTTAAATGGATAAAATTTAAAATTCAAAAACTGATTTAAGAGGTTGAGTGTTTTAATGGAGAAAAAATAGGCATTAAAATGGGTAAATGTGTATTATAGGAGAGAGAATGTAATGTATCTAAAAACTTACACTAAAATAAAAAAAAAAGGAATTATGTAATATTTAAAAAAAGTAGGGAAAATTAGAGAATATAAAAATTATAGTTGTGTATTTAAGTTATTTTTACTAGAAAAAATAATAAGGGAATAATTCGAATAATGTTTATGGGCCGTTTATTTAGACAGAGGCTGTTGGGCTAGAGAACAAATCGCGAACTGTCCAGTTATTGGATTAGCCCAACAAAAGAATTAATTTGTGATACAAGTTGATATATATCATGTATCGTGGAAGTAATAGGTTCATACCAATTATGTTGAAGCCTTCTGTATTTTCGTATCCCATCCCCTTCTGGTTATATTTTTCTCCCGTTATTCTTCCTTGTTACTATTGTTCACTAGTATCTTGATCTTCTAATTTGCATTTATAATTTTGATTCAGTAAGTATAATATACATTAGTCTTGTATTTTACTTAGTTACTCTAATATATAAAACTATCTTAGCTTTTATTTAAGTTCACGCGAAAAGAACGAAAATAAGAGATGAGAGTGGGCCACTTGTATGTTAGCCAAACTGGGCCTTATATTGGGCCGTATCCACGACTTCAGAGTTAAATTGGAAATGGTCTTAATCCATTTGGGCTAACTCCAACTTCAACGTAGTTTTCTCTTTCGCGAATGATACCTAAAATTAAACAACGCTAGTAATAATTTCAAGACACAAATTAGAGATGATGCTTGAAGGTTTTTAAGAAATGATCATGGGAAGTGACTATTTGATACACGGTTAAGGTAAAACTTTACTTTTAAGTCTCGTTATAGAATTATGGAACATAAAAAATGGGATGAAATTAACAAAGGAAATGAGATAACAACTAAGTTAGAAGTGCTTACTTGACGTCAATATTATTTTTGACTAAAACATATAATATCACTGTCCAACTCCGAGAAGTATTATTTCATATCTTGTTTCCCTCCATTACACGCAATGCAATAGTAAAATTGCACGTTTTTCATTTTTTTCTCCCTTTTTTGATTATATATATATACATTAATTATGACGTACTAATTAGGGGTAAGAATTAAGATGTGAACCGAATAAGAACATTGTTAAAGCAATTTAGCTAAGAGGTTGACATGACTTACCAATAATTCTATGTATCAAAGAATATTATATCATCACAATTATTTGGTCGTCTAATAAGAATCTAATAATATATATATTTATGTAAATTATTCATTATATTCTTCAACTTATAGACAAGATCAATTGATTCTCCCTACGACAACGAAAGAGAAGTTGTTACGTTTTAAAACCGTCATATTGGGTTCCCATTTATATGTATAAAAAAATGAATATTCTTTGCATCGATCATTTGGTACGTATACAACGTTATTCCATGATTATTATTTTTACGATTATATATAATTTCAAAATTAATTATTTCTAAAAGGGAAAAATAATAACATCAAGTTTAAGGTGTAATTAATTTACTCTAAAATAAGTTATATCTTCATAAAATAAAGTATAATTTTAATTATGAAATATTCCATTTTATTCGATGAACCATTTTATGAGATTGGTCTAAAACCATCGGCTACATATGCCCTAATTAAAAAAATTATATATATATTTTTTAAAAAAAACAATATTCTTTAATCTTTAATTAGCTGTTTGCCATTGTTCAACAAAGTGATCATATCTTTTAAATTGAGTCGCATCAATGTTTATCCTTTATACTTTACGTGTAGATACTTTTGTCTACAGTAATATAGTGATTAGTGGATGTGTTATTATCTGAAAAACAATTTAATTTAATTTCTGTATACTATTTATGTTTAGAACTAAATCAGTTGATTCTCTTTGGTCGGTCAGCTTTAACCAACATAATGATAATGTAATTTTTTTTTTCATGTTATCATTATATATATATAAGTTAATTAACCAAATATTCTTTACCTTAGAAAATTCGCGGTATTTTCTCTTATCTTATGCTGCATGATTGGAAAGGTGCATGCATTTATAACGTAAACACGTTGACTCCTACGCATAAAAGCATATATATATAAAAGTTCTGATTCTAAAATTAACAAAACTAAAAAAAATTAAAAAATTAGTGACTAGGAAGTCCACTTAATTAAATTATCATAAGAAAAAGGTCATTCTGTCTGGAAAATGATGAGTGATTCCTCATTCCTAATCCCTCAAAAAATAATTCTAATATTTGTTGGTCTAATTTATCTTAATGACGAAAAAAAGTGAATCAATGGACAGTAGGAGTCCTTTATTATCAAAATAAATAAAATGTGATGCATGTTCATGTATATCCATTCTTTCTTCTTTTTAATTAAGTATGGATCATTATTTTCACATTTTTGAATAATTAAGTTCACCTTTTTCTTTTTGTTCATGCATATATATATATGGTATGGAGTAAGGGGACATATGAATTTGAAGAGCCATTCTTAAAGGCATGTGGTGACACACCTAAAGTTGCTTTTAATTAATTCTTTAAAATCTCTTTCATTCATTCATTTTTAGTCAAAGAAAGAGCCATGCTAGCTTTGTCACCAACAGCCCATATGGGGTTGATGTTACTTCCCCCCTCAAAAATATCTAGTTATGGAGCTACCCTAAGGCCCCTAGTGGATTTCCTATTCTTAAAATCCCTAAATATAGTTTATCTTCTTTCTTTTAAACGGTGATACATATTTTGAAAAAGTTGAGGTCTTTTGATGGAGAGATAAGTTATACTGTTATTAGTTATGTTTGATAAGAAATAATTTTCAAAAGATTATATAAAAATGTTTCTTGTTGAATATTTAGATTGGAGTATTAAATATTATTAACAATAACAACGATGTTATATATTTAGTGTAATCTTATAAGAAAGGATTCAAAGAAGATGGTATGTAAGTTGTTTTAGTTCTATCTTGTAAAGATAAAGATGTTATTTTTCATAAATTCTCTATTCAAATAAAATATGTCAAATCAATTATGAAAGAGAAAAAAAATGGAGTAAAGTATAGTAGCAATAACAAATATTGGATTATTGAAGTAAAGAAAATAATATATAATAATATGATTGAAGAATTGGATAGAAGGAAAGTAACAAAAATACAACTTACAATAATAAGGAAATTTAAACTCGACTACCAAGCTACTAACCTTCTATTCTAAATTTTGACCTCCTTATCGAATCATGCATGTCCTTAATAAGCTAGAAAAGTGTTATATTTTGTTTAATTATTTTTCTTCAATACTTTCTTGGTTTATCTTTTCCTCTCTTCAAATCTATAGTAGTCAACCTCTCCCGACTTTTCATAATTGTGATATTTGTATATCTCCGTCATTTATCCTGAATATCTTCATATATGGCTAATCCTATATCTCTCCAACTAGTATGTTACATATCCATCTCAATATACTCTTTTTCTATTTTTATCTTATGAACATGCAAGTTCTTGATTGTTCAAGCAAACACTCTGTCGCATAAACTATACTCTCTTTGTTCTGAATTGTTTGTCATTTTATATTTTTCAAAAGTCAATTTGACTAATTTTCAAAGTTAAATTAGATCACATTAATTCAATATTTTAAATAAAAAATTAGATATTCTAAAGCTATATGACAAGTTCTATAAATTGCAATTTTTTATATATTAATATGATGAAAAAATTCATCTTAAAATGTTAGTCAAAATTTTTATAGTTTAACTCTAAAAATAAAAATTATGATAAATAATACGGGGCGGAGAAAGTATTTAATTCTAATTACCCATTGTACACTTTTATAACCGATGCTAATTAATGACCTTATTATCCAGGAGGAATCTAAATAAAACGCACTAAATTTAGTGGGATCCTTTAGATATTTTTCCTATAACCTTATATTGGTTTTTATATGGGTATTAATTACTTTTGCTACAACCAAACCAAACGTCCCCTTAGTGTAACTACTACCTTAAAATTGTCTTATAATTAGACATCATACAATTATTAAACTTGGCTCAATAACAGAACAATAGAGAAAGACAATCCAAGTGGGGTATTTAATTATTAACAATGTTTTGCTTTTTGTGAAAGTCGGTGAACGGATAATATATGCTCTTATTACAAATAATAATAATTAAATCAAAGAATTTGAGTATGTAAATATCAGATTCATGTTGTTGAGAGACTATATATTATTATTAATTAGACAATTTTATTTGTCTAAATTAAAGGGAATTTATTCCTAAACCTTTTTATTGTTTTTTAGGTGTTGACATATTCAACATGTCCATTATTATATATGGAGAATAACACCACCCAACTTTCTTAATTCATTTTTTCTAAGGGTAAAATGCCTCACCTGCTGATACAAATTTTGAAACTAAATTGGGACGACACTTGTCTATTCATGGTATTCCTTTCATTCCCCATTAAAAAATGTGTTATCGAGCGATAATAAAAGGCTCATTTATGACATTCGTTGAAAATTGAGTTTATTTATATCTTTTTTATTTGAGAAAAATTTATGTTATTATATTTTAATTAAAAATTGAAATCCGGTGTAAAATCGTTTTTTAATACATGGTCAATATGATTGGGTCATGTTATTAATTAAATCATGTTTTATGGAGAAAACTCACAGAAATATTTAAATATATCATCAAATTTTTTAAAAAAAAACACATCTATAACTATGCTATATATTAAAAATTTAGCTTATTTATATCATTCGTGAACAAATTATAACACGAATTAGTCTTTTCTCAAATAAAAATAGCATAGGATGCAAGTTGAAAAGAACTTTTTTTTCCTGGGTGGAAGCATACAAGTCGTTGGAAATCATAAGAGATAATAAAATTAATTAAAAGAATCTCAACTTGTCAACGTGTTTACAAGCCCTTAAAATTCTACTTGGAACACTTCTTTTTTGCTTACATGTGGTATAAAATAATATACTTTTCCTGTCCAAAAATATTTATAACGTGAAATCAAACTTAAAAATTATAATGGAACTTCATTAAGGAATTTTTTGCTTACGAACACTTTGAAAGACTTTGAAAGAGTATAATGTACTCATTGTATCCCTAAAAATATTTGTTATTTAAGATTACTTTTTCCAAAGTCAATTTTGGTTAATTTTAATCACAATTAATTCAGAGCATTCAAATATTCGAATCATAATTTTAATTTTTAATATTTGATGTGTATTTTGTGAATATTTTATATATCTTTTCCGACGTCTAATAACTTAATCTATATAGAACACTATATAAATTCAAAAGTAACAAATATGATAATCTCCATATCTTAGGTTAAAAAGTATTAACCTTAAAGGTAATCCTCTAGCTTCATAGTGGACTACATGGAGATGAAGCGATGTGCCCCATTATGCTATGAAACGGTAGAGTATTAAGGTAGATAGTGATAAAGTCAAATATTTTATTAGTTAAATTTTAAATATGTGAAAAATAATTAACACATGAAAATATTTTAAAAAGTTATGATTATAATTTATAATATATAATTCTGAAAGAAATAATTTTACGTTACTTCCCACGAAAGTCATTAAGACGGAACAATGCAGATATTTCCTGCGGTCAAAACAAAAATGTCTACCCACTCTTTGTGATATTATTTAATACAAAATTAAATGACTTTTTCTTTAAATATATTTTAAATGTGACAAAGTAAAAGCCACAATTATTACCCTAAAAAACAATGGACGGAAAATTTAGGGGGTTTTCCCATAGAAATGAGGGGTAAAAGAAAGGGTAACTTTCACGTATAAATTCAAATTTATATGTTTATAGCAAAGTTTGCGTAATTGTGTTATATATACAAAGAAATAATTATATAATTTGTTGGTTCCTTTTCAGATTTATATAAATTCAGTAGCACGCCATTTGTATAAATTGTTGTTAGCCTTCTCAGTTGTATAATAGTTGTTAGCCTCTTAATTCAATTATATGTGTTTGTACATCTGTATAAAATTTGAATGTATATAGAATTGAATCGAATTATATGAAAAATGAGAAAGTGAGAAATTATATAGAGTTTGAATTTGTATAAAAGGAGAAAGAGAGAAAGGCAAAAGAGATTTGAGCATGAAATATACAATTGAATCGAATTGTATAAAACGAGAAAGAGAGAAATTATATACAACTTGAATTTGTATAAAACGAGAAAGAGAGAAATTATATACAACTTGAATTTGTATAAAACGAGAAAGAGAGAAAGGCAAAAAAGACTTGGGCAGAGAAATATTTGTATTATATAATTATAAGTGTATAGAACGGATATATATATATGGCGAGCAAGAATATAAGGGAGAGAAGCGACTGACAAACAGCTTGTTATGGAACACAAATAAATCAAACAGTAACTACTGTATTTATTTTACATAATTAATTTGTCATCTGTACAATTATTCCTAAAAAAAGTTACAACTAAAAATCTTTGTAGTCAGAATGGTTTTTACTTATGTTGTTTTATTTTTCAAAATATTTGTATTTTTTAAGCTTAATAACTTTTAATTAAAAAAATGAATTTGTTTTAAAATAAAATAAAAATTATGAACTTTTTCAATTTTAGATCAAATTCTAGCAAATTTTCTAGTCATTTAATATGTGAGGAACAAAGTCTATGTAAATTTTATTGTTATCTTAAAAATAGAGAAATTATTTTTAATGATCAAGAAAAATAGACAAAACTAGAGACTATAAAAAATGATTATTAGCGGTAATTAATTCTTAATTGCTGCTAAATATGTATTTTTAACGGTAATTGTCACTGTTTGTATATGTCCCTAAAGTCTTTAGCGATATTGATTCTAATGACACTTAACTAATGACGATAAAGAATTAAACACTCTTTATTAATGTCAATATTTAATGCCGCTTAAAATTATTTTTGTTATAAAGTATAATACTTAAAAACCAATCAAATCATCGTAAACAATAGTGATAGTAAGGTAAAAGCAGTTATGGAAGTGTAGAACAAATCATATAGAGATAATAATAGAACTCAAAACGATCAGAAACTACACCATGACTTATAATATAACTGATGGCATAGATAAATAAGTGAGACAATGCTTAGCTATCTAGCATCTCCTTATAATCTATTTTTGTGTTCTTTACAACTTTATGTCTTAGGTCATGTGTTAGGTAGTCCGAATTTGCATTATGTTCTTCCTAGTTACCCCTCTAAATACTCGTTCGATTTTCCTCTACTTTGATGAAATCATCCATAGTTAACTTTAAATCCCTTCCCCCTTAATGCACAAGTACAACTGATGGCATAGAAAAATAAGTGAGACAATGCTTAACTATCTAGCATCTCCTAATCTAAATTTATCTCATACATAACTTTCTATCGTAAGTCATATCTTCGGTAGTCTGAACATGAATTATGTTCTGTCCGATCACCTCTCTCAGTAGTTATTTGATATTCTTTTATGGGTAAGTCACATAAATATGCTATATAATGAAAATATTTACCATTTATGTCAACATAATTTTTCTAACTAAATATAATATTTTTTTTTGAAAATATAAAGAATGTATTGTCTTACCACTTTCTCACCACTTTTTCCTCTTCTGTTTTTCACTCCTCTTCTGCACCTCTTTCTCAACTTTTTTCCTCTTCTTCTTTTCCCTCTTTTGCTTCTTCGTCTCTTTTTTGCTTTTTATTCTTCTGCTTCTTATTTCTTTCTCTTTTTTTATTATTCTATTTTTTTTGTCACTTTCTCTAACTTTTATTCATCTTCCATCTATTTTTTTTTCTTCTTTTTTGAACTTCTTATCTAAATAACCATCCTCAAGTCAAGTTTTGCCCATATAACACTATTTTTAATCAAAAATAAGATGAAAAGAGGAATAAAAATATCAGAAATTTGTACAAAATCACGTTTTTAGTAGAAATTTCAAATATTTAAAATTACAGACGCAAGAGTTCATCATTGATGGTCATTATAAAGCTTCAAATTTTAAATTCATTATTTGAATTTTACGAATTTGATGATTAATTTTTTATAGGTAGTTCCTACAAATAATTTATAATGTCGTTTGGAGTTTATATGTCAATTTTAAGAGGGTTTGTTTAAATTTATAATTGATTTTAGGAGAAATATTAGCTTATAATTCGAAAAAAGTGAAGTTTATGGAACTATATCTCAATTAAAGTTGTATTAGATATGTTTTATAATTGTATTAAAGTTGTATTAGATATGTTTTATAATTGTATTAAAATTGTATTAAAATCATGAATAATAAATTTATAATACATATTATAAATTTCACTCCTTATAGTGATATCAACCAAAATAATTTAAAAGTAAAAATTTGTAATACATTTATAACATAGGCACAATATATATTGCAAACATCACTCATGTTCTTAGAGATACAAACCAAAATAATTTATCAGACACTTGTAATACATAATTTATTCATGAATAATACAAGTTTAATTCAGTCTATAAATTATTGTCTCGTCTTTCGTTAGTTACCTTTTTCATTGTTAATTTTCTCTTCTAATTCAATTTTAATATTGTGTAATACACTTTTAACGCAAATTTAATCATTTGTAGTTTATTATATGTTACTATTAGATTACTCGTTTAATTCATTATTGATATAAGTTTAATTCACTCTGTAGATCATTGTCAGGTGTTTTATTAGTTATATTTTTTATCCATGCATAATTTCCTCTTCTAATTCAACTTTAATATTTGTGTAATGCACTTTGAATACAAGTTAATTCATTTTGCAGTTTATTGGTTGATTTGTTATGATTGAATTACTTGTTTAATTCATTATTAATACAAGTTTTATTCAATTTACAAATCGCATAGTGCTCTTTCGTTTGCTACATTTTGTGTTCATGTTTAATTCACTTCTAATTCAACTTTAATATGAGTGTAATATATTTTTAATTCAAGATTTAATTATTGATACTAATTTTATGTAGTTTACGAATTAAAAAGTATATTTAAAATAAGTAATTTTGTTTTAAAAGAGATACACTCAACATAAACTATGGACAACAAGATCACAATATGAAGACTTGCAAAAATGTTACGCCTTATTATAAAAAATTTTTTTAGTATTTTTAGAAGTTGATTACTTTACTATAAGAATTTGGATCATTTCTTTTGTCTTCTAATTAAGTATTAACACATGGCCTTATGTATGAATTGTTATGAAATTTTCTAGTTATATATCACTATCGAATGTGTGTTAATAATACTACGTATAATTCATTTGTATTACATAAAAAGTACAAGTGGTGAGAAAAAAAAATTAAATGTGTGTTAAAAATAGTTATGATTCATCTGTATGACATATGTAAGTTTTATGAAATTTTTTAAGCAGAAGCTTGCACTATGAATTAGTGTTGTATTATAAATGTATTAAATATGTATAAAGTTGTTTTAAAATTATTTTAAGTAAGTATTGCTAAAAATTGACAAAAATGATAATAAATTAAAAGTATACTTAAAAATGGTAATTATTAAATAAAAGACCTTCACTTATGTAATTTTTCCTTCTTTTATTAATGTTGAAATCATCCATAATCAATTTTTTATATTTTTACTTTGCAGATCTCAGCATTTCCTCTATATATGCTTAAATCATTTCAGTTTTATTTCTCTCTCATCTTTCGTTAATATAATTTAATCACCGCTTTAAAATACTTTTCTTTTAACGAATTAAAAAAGGTTGGAAAAAAAGCAAACAAGGAGCACATACAGGCACTAAGATTGGTCGGGTTGGACCTTAAAATCCGGAGGCACATCTGAAACCTTATCTCCAACAAATTCCCCCAAATCAAAACAAAAATCTACCCATCATTTCTCCAATATTAATCATATCATACTCTTTTATCTTCACAAACTAGAATCAAACCGCCCATAATGTAAAATCATTTGTGGGTCCTTTTGTCTCCTCACTCACCTTGCTTGCCACGTGTAACTATACTATATAATTAATTAAGATATGCTTAAATGTATACTTCTGTCGTCTAAAAAAAATGACTTTTCTTTTTTTTTTAAAAAAATAATGATATTTCTTTTGGTAATATTTTAGTTTTAGCTTTGGACGTAATATATGTAAAACCACAAAATTAAAGAATAATTTTATACATTTAAAGTAATTTTAATTTAGGACCAATAAAATTATATTCAAAAATTTTATTTATACTATTAATCTTCGTATCAAATCAAATCAGTTCATTCTTTATTAAATGGAAGAAGTATTACTATAGGATTCTAGATTAAAGATAGGCATAAACAATGTTTTCTCATGTTTTGCTTCACTTTTCTGCAAAACTATATATAGTGATCGTCGATACTCGGGGGAAAGAAAGTGTTAATATTATTTTGTTTGATTTTATTATTTTTATTACTAAGATAAGTATAAATTATTATATAATACACATTGCATGTATCTATAAGCCCATTAAATATTATTTGATTTAATTATATTTAATTACATATTTATTTACGTGAATAATCTATTAAATACTTTTTGTGCATTTATCAAACTTCAATTAAAGAGTACAATAAAAAATATTTATTATAAAAATTATTTTTATTGTTATAATATAGAATAAGAAAAATGGTAACAATGTAAACGATATCTTGAGCTATAGAGCTCCAAATTAAGCGATTCAAAAGGCTAAGTTGTGAGATAATGATCGAGGACGTTCACAAGGTGTGTGAAGAGGTAACCAGTGAGGCCGTGGAGATAGAGGAAATGGTAACACAGGTAGAGGTAACGTGCAACGGGAAAGGGAGGTGGTTCGTTAAGATGATAGAGTTCACTGTTATGCTTTGCCAAGCAAGAATAGGTAGACACTTTGATACCAATTTGTCACGATCCAATTTCTCGAGTCCTGACGGCATAATAAGATCAACTCTAGTATCAAAACCCTGGATAAAATCAAACTTTCCCAATGTCTTGGAAACACCCTCCATAAAATTCAAGGCTATCATTCCCAATTCCATATAAAAATTGATATTCTTAGAAGCAAAGTTGCATGCCTTTAGTGTTCGTATTTCAATTGTTGGCAATTTTAACATTTTGTTATAAACTCTGCTATATCCTTCTTCATGCTCGACCACCAATGAATTTGCTTCAAGTCTTGATATATTTTGGTCACATCTAGATGAATAAAATATCACGAACCATGAACTCTATCAATGACTTTGGAGTCAAATCCTCAACCCGAGAAACCCAAATTCTTCCTTTGAAACTAAGTACATCTTTCGCAACAAGAGTGATATTTGAAAATTATATAATATTAAATTATATAATATTAACAAAATTAAAGAATCATTGCACAATAAGTTTTAATGTCACAAATAAATTAAAATATTGAAAATTTTAATTTATTTATATTATTCTATAAAATATATCCGTGTGGAATTGACTTTTTCTTTATTACAGAATATTTAATTTTTTAAATATAGATAAACTTTGAGATAAAAAGACAATAAGTATAACATATTTAGCTATATATTCTTAGTAATATTAATCAAAAGTGTGTGGAGTTTGACCCAATTATTACTATCATAAAAAAAAAATCCATTAGTACATTTATCTTTAACGAAGATATTTTGTAATAATTGATTAGCCTCATACCAAATGTGTCATATTATATTTGATGAGCAAACTTTTACGTGATAAATTAAATAAAGTACCTAAAAGTTAATTTGATATACAAAATTTTCAAAGTGAAACTACAATTGATTCCAAACTTTATGAACTTATGTGAGAAAACATCAGTTGATCTATGATATTTTTCTATACACACGAAAGTTATATGGTTTTTTCATAGATAAATAGCAAACATATATATTTGGATTAATGTTGTGGAAGCTTTGCTAATGCTAGTTAGCTTACGTTTAATTTTTACTCCAATATTTTAATCACAACTATATCGGTTAGACAAGTGGGATTATTGAAAGATTAGTTATATAATCGCAATCATTCCTTGTCATCGTGTTAGAGAAGCAAGAGAATTTAAATGTGGTTTCATCTCAAATTATTTGTCATGTTTTTCTTTCATATTGTCTCATAAAAAATATATTAATTAAGATGTGTTATTGGTTTTTTTTGTTTTTAAAAAATTATTATTAATTTTTTTATTTTTTATTTATATTTAAAGATATAATCTCTCTTTATTAAATATTTACTCTATTTATATATCGTCTTTTCATAATCGTAGTGACTTTATAATCTTCAAAACAATTATTATTACATATAAAATTGAAAAAGATAATTCATTTTCTTTTATGCTTTAAAATGAAAAATCATTTGAAAATCGAGATATCTATTTTTATAAATCACCGTAATGGATGTAAGATTGTTGATTTCTTCTAATTAATGGGTCAATAAAGTCATTGTCCATATTCCTATCCACGCGAGGAAACTTGTCAATGAAGGCTTGTATTAAATTTGATCATAATCTTGTCATTTAATTATGAATCTAATCAAACTTTTTGTAACATTATGACCTAATACTCCACTTTTCATCTGTTTATTTTTGTATCTTTACAATCATATTCTTTGAATATTACATTTTTTTCAAGATTAAAGTGTAATTAATAAGTTAAATGGTTATAATCACGTCTTAACGTCATTATCACTTAGGTTAATCGATTGGACGTAATTAAATTGTCGGCGGATTAGCCACCCCACCCCCCACCCCCGGTGGAGTATAACTTTCTCTCTCTTTATTTATGTATACTATCTTTCTATAATAAACCAAATATTAAATAATCAATATAGTTTTAGCGCAGAAGTGAGATTATTACATTCTTAATTAGTGATTTTTTATTTCTTTAAATGTGGAGAAAATTTTATTGTGAGACGTCACTCTAGAATGAGCCCTACCGTGCATAATATAAATTTAGTTGAGACTTTAATACGAATTCAGAACCAAATGAGATATTTTAAAAAATCAAATATAAAATAAATACTTTTTTTTAATAATGATCTTACAAGTACTGATATCTCATCAATTCCATTACACTTTTGTTGTTGATAATCAAAAACGAATTCTCTAGATTATGACTAAGAAATTAATTAGTTAAAAGAATACTACTATTGTACATGAATATTCTTAAAATTGGTGAAGGATAATATCTTTTAACAGAAATCATGCGCAATTGAAAACTTATTGAATGTTTAGTTTTTTTATAAAATACATATATTTTTAATTGGTTATGAGAGCAAGAAATGATGCTGACAAATT
Organism: Solanum chilense; assembly: GCA_032847665.1. Taxonomy (NCBI): domain Eukaryota; kingdom Viridiplantae; phylum Streptophyta; class Magnoliopsida; order Solanales; family Solanaceae; genus Solanum; species Solanum chilense. Next base: position 67,731,594 of record CM064966.1, on the reverse strand, counting down.
AAAATATCCATCCACTAATTATATCTTCCAATTTAATCAATTTGAAATGTCTAATAAGTATAGTATCTTTTATTTTTAATCTTTTTCCTTTTTATTTATTGAATTAAAAAAGATCTTGATGGAACAAATTTTTGTAGTCCATTCTGACTACATGATCATTTTAAGTTTGTGGTCTATTTTCCAATAATAATAAAAGAGAGAAAGTGAGAATTTATTTCTTCCATCATCTCATTTTTGTGTGTTACTTTACCTTAAATTATTTAAAATAATAATCTTTTATATTGAATTATTCTTATTATTATTTTATATATGTCTTTGAATATTAGCTTTTCTTATTGAGTATTTATTTTATTTATGTATTATCTTCAGTTGTATTTATATTTTTGAAGAACAATTACGATTAAGAAAAAAAGAAATATTTTTATTTTATCTTCTTCTCAAATGATAATCACTCCTTTCATTTCATATTTTAGTTGTGTTGCTTTTTTACAAGTCCCTTTAAAAAGTATTAACTGAAGTGTTTTTTGTGTTGACTATTTTATCCTCGTTCATGTTTAAGATGCAATGTCTTTTCATTAGATATTACGTTATTGATTTGTAATCTTCAAAAGTAATTATTACGAAGGATAAAATGAGGAACATTTTTTTTTAACATTTTATATTAAACTTTTAAAATAATAAATAATTTGAAAATACTATTTTTAGAAAGCAAGATAAATAATTTGAAATGAAAATAGTAATTTTAGGCAATAATCTTTTGAAAAACTTAAGACGAACAATTTGACACAAATTCAGAATTAATTATATACTCTTTCTGTTCTTATTTAGTTGTCTACTTTAGAAGTGATACACATATTAAGATACCAATTATTATTATAGGTTAGTTACAATTTTACTCTTAACTTAAAAAATTATGCAACTCCCAAAATATAATAAATGTATTTTCTGGTTCCAAAAAACATGCATTATAGTAGTATTAGAAATTTTTTAGAATTAAATAAGGATATATTAGAAAAAAATATCGTCTTTATTGATTTTTTAAAATTGATAAGTAAATAGAGACAGATATAAAAGGAAATATAAACAAATAAATAGGAACAGATGAAGTATAAAAGAGTAGTTGTTATAAATTAAAGGCTAATTATAGGCTTATAGCCCATGATGATTTATTTTCTTGAGTACTCTAATAATTAAGTTCATTCAATCTCCACCCCTAATTAAGGGTACTGCATAAGAATGATAGCAACCTCTTAACATCCATAACCAGATACTGCTGCAATAATAAGAGGTGAATTGAATGGTCAAATAAGTAATTGATACATTTGCGATTAAAAGCAACACTTCTTTCTATTAGGTATTTAATATTCATATTAAAGCCTAATTATTTTAAATTCACAAGTCTTAACACATAGCGAGTTGAGTTTCATTGGGGTGAAAGCACTTTCTATTAAGAAATTTTTTCATATTCAAAATTTGAATTCAAAACCTCTAGTTAATAGAAAAGTAGTGACGTTTACTCTGTCGCATTTTTTGGTGGTAAAAGCAACACGTTGTTTGGCTCGATGCAAAAATTATCTCTTCTCGATCTAAAGGTATTGAATGATCAGAAAATATAAAAAATTATAATATTTTTTTATTTAAAAATAAATTGAAGTCTTTTTTTCATTTTTAGTTAAAAATAAAATATTTAAAAACATAAAATAATATTAAAAAATTATTCCGGCCAAAAAGATTCTTTCTTTCATTATTATGTTTTACTGGAATATATTTCTTTTATAAGAATATTAATTAGAAAGTAATTTATCTAAATTATTCTCATTCATCACTCTTTTAATTCATTGTTTTTATTTTTTTATAATTGTATTAATATATTTTGTATTTATAACTAAAATAAAAAATAATTAATTAATTATATTCAATCTATTTTAAATAAGAACAAGATTTAAAGTCACTCAGTAGCTCATTTTCGATTTTTAATTTTACTTCACTGTAGGAGTTTATTTTTCCCCAACTAAAACCGCCTGGTGGCGGCGGAGTAATTAACACCAATTAAATCATGTAATTACTTTTTTAAATAATAAGTATCCCTATGAATTATTTATTTTTAATAACAATGATAAGTATTTTAAAATAAAAAGAGTATTAATAATTAAAACAGAAAACACAAGGAAGTGAGATACAAAATCAAGCCTCTTGTAATTTGAATTTGGAGTCTAAAAGAGAAAAAGAATTGACAAAAATTTTAAAAGGATACGTCAAATTTTTTTTAATCAAAATGGTAAAACTGCTATTAATGCAGCGATTTATTTTAACGTCGTTAATCAAAATCACTGCTCTAGGAGCAATTTGTATAATTTTTTCTTGAAAATCGTTGTTCCTGCAGCATTTTTGCATTTTTTTAAAAAGAGAATTTATATTATTTTTTTGAAAATGCTGCCTTGGCAATAATTTTTTATGTTATTTTTTTAAAAAAAAAGTCGAAATGGCTACCTTGGCAGCATTTTTTTTAAAATCATTTTCTTTAACGTTTTTTTTGAAAAATCGCTGCCAAGACAACGATTGTAATAAAAAAATTTTAATTGTGAATTTTATAAAACCTTTTATTTTTTATTTTTTTAAAAAATTTTGTCAAATAGTGAACAGTAATTTTGTCACCCAGTAATATTTTTAAATTTAAGGAAAATTGCTAGCAAGGCAGCGATTTCATTTTTTTTGAAAAAAAAATAAATTTAAACTTTATTATTCGTTGTGACACCAGAGATTATTTTAAAAAAGAAAATGAAGAAAGGCAGCGATTTCCTACAAAAATAATTATTTTAATAAAAAGCGCTGTCATAGCGATGATTTTAATTATTTTTTAAAAAAAAATACAAAAACGCTTCAGGGAAAACAATTTTCTAAAATTTTCTTGGATAAAATCGCTAAGTCAGTAGTGATTTTAATTTGTTAACGGCATTAAAATAAACAGTATGTCAATTTTTTTAATATACCCTTTTAAATTTTTTTCAATTTTTTTAGCCTTCAAACCCCTTATAATTTAGTTAGGTAGCTAGAAGTTCATATATGAGTTCAACTAATTATAATAGTATGTTCGCGTTGAAAAATTCACTAAATATATAAAAACTAAATTTAAAATTAAGTAAATACTTATTCTTGGTTCTAGAATTCAGAGTGAAATGCTTATATGCATGTGATCCTTGTGTATGGTATAGTGTTAGTGCTAAATGACTTTGACTTATATATACATATTTTAGTTGAAAACAAAATTAAAGTTTATCCTTTAATGAAATATAAAACAATATATTTAGATTAGAATTGAAATGTTTACGTCTAAAGTTTGCAACGCGTTAACCATAAACAAGATAATTATGTTTTCTTTCTAAAAGGACCCCAAATAGAGTAAAACTAAAATAAATTAGTATTTCTTTTTTGTGAGGAAAAAAACAAAAAAAGATAGAAGAATATAATGTATTTTAGTAAACAAATTAAAAAGTGGCAAGCCATTCCTTCCCTCGTGTTCTTTGCTTCATCCACTTCCAATATTATTCCACGTATATCATTTATGTATGTCAGCTATTCTAAACACTATTATAATTTTTTTATATACATGCTTTTATTTCTCGTTCCGTCATTGGATATCTAATATTCATATTAAAATTTAAATATTATAATATTAATTTATAGGACAACACTTGTAACATTTTCTTTTTCTAAAATTCTAAATATATAAATTCATAATTTCTGATTAAAAATAAAAGAATCACAATCATCATATCATCGTCCAGATCAATATTTATAGTATGTATACTTTGTTGGTCATATACATATAATATTTACTATTGTGTGTGTGTGAATAGAGTTCTAATTATATTGGTCAACCTAAGATAAGAGAGAGAGAAAGTGATTATAAAGAGACAACAGTTTATATTGGTGTCCTTTGCTCAATCTAGATTGGTGTCCCTTCAATTAATTTAAAATTAATTAATTAATCATCTTTTCAACACACACCTTTCCAAAAAGAAATCTGATTCTTTTTATTTTTTCTTTCTATAAATCTCTAAAACTTCCTTATATATTACAACCACCTTGTAAATGTTTAATTCTCATTTCACTCAAATCCTCCCATAATAAAAAAATGATGTGCAACACAAGGCTTAGTTTGAGCTTAGGATTATCTACTCCTCCTCCTCATCAACATAACAACAAGGGGAAATTATCATCTAATGATGATGATAATCAAGAATTAACACTTTGTTTATCAACATCATCAGAGTTCACAAATAATTATGACAACAATAATAGGATTAATCCTCAATTATTAGGAGGAGTTAATTCATCAGTTTCTTCATTTTCTAACACAAGTAGTGTTAAAAGGGAGAGAGATCATGCTAGTAGTTTTGATGAAGAAGTAGAAAATTTGGAGACTAAAAAAGTTTTAATTATTTCTCCAAAGGGATTTGTTGATCATAATGATGATGATGATTATGGTACCAGGAAGAAGCTTAGACTTACTAAGGAGCAATCTGATGTTTTAGAAGATAGCTTCAAAGAGCATACTACTCTTAATTCTGTAATTCATCTTTAACCTTACCTTATTTATCTAATGTTCAGTATCTATATTAGCTCGATTAAATTTAAATTCTCATATCGTAAGACTATGATTCATGTTGATTTGACGTTTCAAATATTGATTTTTTCAGAAGCAAAAGAGAGATTTAGCAAGACGATTAAGCTTACGTCCTCGACAAGTGGAAGTATGGTTTCAAAATCGAAGAGCCAGGTAATATACGTAGAATTTTGTACAAAAAATATTTGCCTTCTCTCGATATAAGATATAATATTTTGTTTTTGAAAAAGAAAAAAAATAATTAATTTTATTTATATTTTTAAAAATATTAAATAATTTGAGATACTATTTTTAAGAATAAATTGAGTGGGAGAGGATATTGTTTTTCTAAAACTGGGGTCTAGTGTATGAGTTTTAGATCTGTAATTATAGAGGCTGGTTTTATGATTTGTTTTCTTCATTTTACAATTAATGATTTTTTCATTATTATTAAATATTATTTTCAAGTTTTATTTTCTCATTGTATGTATACATATATACATTGTTTTATCACCCAAAAAAAATTGAAAATACTCTCTTTGTCCCAAGGCTAACTTGAAGATCAACTCAATATTTTTAGAAATAAATATTTAAATTTAGATCAATATAATAAAATATTATGTTTTTATTCAAACTTTTTACCTTTTCTTGTTATTCTGTTTTTTTTTCGTTGAAAATAGTTCTCCAATATATTTCTCCATGAAAAACATTTGTATGGTACTATTTGCGCATCTGAATATAAGAATCTTTTCAATCTCAATGATTATAAAACTTTATCTTTATTTAATTCAAAATATTTATTAATTATTATTATTATTTTCAATGATAACAGGACAAAACTGAAACAAACAGAAGTGGATTGTGAAATTCTTCGAAAATGTTACGAAGACTTAAAAGACGAAAACAGAAGGCTAAATAAGGAAATACAAGACTTGAAATCTTTGAAGAAGTCACAACCCTTTCGTGTTCAATTATCGGCTGCGACACTTAGTATGTGCCCGTCGTGCGAGAGGACTTACGGTGGCGCCGCCACCGACAATTCAACCAAAATTTCTTTTTCCATCGGAGATCAAAAGCCTCACTTTTATGGTATTCCTTCACAAAACCATTAATAGGTTCTATAATTAACCACTAATTAGTGGAGTGGATTTATTAACTAGTTAATTGTAATGTAAAGTGATAGAGAAATATACATAATTTTCTTGCAACGAATTCTGGATATAGCAGAAGCTTTAGTGTAACGGTTTGTTATTTTTTTAATTGTAATGTACGTTACGTTCTCTATTTAGTAATTTTGTAGATATATGTATATTCTTTAAATGTAGTATATGTGGAAAAAGAAGTTCTATTCCTATAACATTTTAGACTCTATTTGATCTACTGGTTTAATTTTGACTTTTTTGTTGTATAAATTTTACTAGCTAAAATGATTAGATTAGATGGCTATTATCATAGTGTTTTGAATGGTACTTTTTAGAAAGGGGTTATTTGTTACTCCTATTTTACTCTTTATACTTGGTAGAATAGTACAAGCACAAAGCAACATAGTTTTTTTTTTTTCTTTTTGATTTCTCAACAGCTTATTTTTTCTGATGAAGAGAACTAAGATGCCTTACTTTAATTAAAATTGTTTTACCATAGGGCTAACTTTTAATCGGTCAAGGTAATTTTGACATATACTTGTGGAATTTTTTTGATTTTAAAAGAAATATCTACGAGCAAAGATTTTATTTTTGGATTTTCAAATAACTCGAGGCTTTTATCACGTCCTTTGTCGTGTAATGACCAGTAGATAAATCATTTACTGTGTAATAGTCTATAAATGATATAAAAAAAAATTAAATCAGATTAGATAAATCATGACAAATTTAATTCAAAGATTTTGAAAAAAAATCGATTTTTTATCATCTAAATGAAACATCATCCTCTTAAACTAATTGTGTATTCCCGAATGACGACTAAGGAAAAAGTTATTCTCATCCTATTTAACTTTTAGTACTCCTAGTTCCTTAGTGTTTGTAAATGACGTAGTATGGTTGAATAAAAATTGTGAATACGAAGTAATAAAAATACTGTACACTTCATTAATTACTGCATTTATTGAAAATGGAACTTTAAAACAGGTTAAATATTTCTTTGTCCCACATTTTATATATCGCATGATTTTATTTGATGTTTTCTGAAGTAAATTTTGTAATAAATAATAAATACGTTTTGAAAATTAATTAACTAGACAAAATATATTAATGTATGCATAAATTTTTTTAAATAATAATATATTAATCTAACTATTTATAAAAGGAAGGATATATAAAACGGAACGGAGGGAGTATGATTTTCTATTGACAATGAATAGGATTGATCCACAAATGAAAAAGTTCTTAGGACGTCAAGCTCATTACTTTGTTTATGACTTCCATACACATAAACTATTAAGATGATTTGATATTAACCTAAATAATCTTTTAGGAAGTTTAATACAATTTGAGTTTTGCCTCTTTGAGATCCTGCTGAAAGTGATTGTTATTTGTTAATACACTAGTGATTATACTTGAAGACAAACAAATACTTATGTGAAAAACTCTAATAACTTGTTCTAGGGACATCCATATAGCTGAAAAAAGGATAAATATATCTCCGAACTATCAATAAACATCACCAATATTGATTGTGGTAGCTGGTGAATAGTTCAAATCCCCTCATCCTTTATCCATAGATTTTAGGTTGAGTATGGTAATGAAATTTTCTTTATTATGAGTGACACTGTTATAAATAAGTCATGCAATGCGTGAATTCAAATTTAATCAATTTTCAATAATGAAGATAACGACGTCGGATGAAATTTTTTAAAAAATCAATATAATCATTAACTTCTTGATCGTAATCACCAGGCTCTTATCGTCATCCTCCACGTCCATTAATTTATTGTCCTTATACGTCAATTTTGGCACGCTCTGAAAGCTTAACCTAATAAATTTATAATTAGCATCTTCCTTATCAGTACTAATCAAACTTTAATTATTCATGATTAATTAGAGACTACTTTTTAGCCTTGTGTATGACAAACTTCATTTCTTATTTTGTATATCCAAACTTAGATTGGTTATACTAAGAATACAATTTCTCTTAAATATAATACAAAGTGTACGTGTCATATTTTTAGAGAAAAGGCCATGTCTGCCTACCTTCTAACACTTTTAATAAACTCAAGAGGACAATATTTTTAATGTTAATTATATGTCAAAAAAATTAAGAATGAACAAGTTGATGAAAATCAGCACATTGAGTCATTATAATTTAATCATTATCAGATCATTTGCAATTTTATACTCCTACCGTCCACTTTAGTTGTCATGGTTACTAATTTGAGAGTGAAACTATAAGAAATTTGTTTTATATTGTAAAATATATTTTTTAATTATATTAATATGCAAAAAATTGTAATTTATTGTATTTTTATATAGTTTTTGAATATTTAATTTTTTTGTTTAAAATATCAAATTAATGTTATTTAAATTAACTTTTAAAAAGTATGACATGACAAATAAAAATGAACGGAGAAAGTAATATTCTAATCGCAAACGCACCCCGGGGTCCATCAAGGCAATGCCCCATTGATCCACTCTAATATTTATGCTCAATTGTCACGACCCAAAATTACTAGTCGTGATGGCACCTATGTTCCCAACCGATAGGCAAGCCAACCCAACAAATATCACCAATTCAACTTAAACGTGAAAAGGTAAGTACCAAACTAATATCTAACATACTAAGTATTCAAAATAAATGCGAAAAATAGAAAAAAACTACCCCAAGATTTAGTGTCATAAGTACAAGAGCTTCTACAATATGATACAATTCCAAACTAATATAAAAATCTAAACATAAGAATTATCCTATCAGAATAACAAAATAACCTAATAAACAGAGGTAGATTGAAGGTGTGGGCTGCAGAAAATCCCAAGCAGTACACCACAACTCTAAGATAATTCAAACTCATATCCAATCTCGAAGAACGTGTCCAAATTGAAAGTCAATCTGCACCACAAAAAGTGCAGCAAGTGTAGTATGAGTACGAAACCACGTGTACCCAGTATATCTCATTGACCGACAACGAAGAAGTAGTGACGGGAGTTTATATATGAAAAATTAATTCTTTAATTATAGAAGTCTATATTACACTTACCAGTCAAGTTTCATCAAATAGAGGTAGTCAAACATCAAGTAACTTTCAACCACCAAATAAAATACATAATCATAAAAAATGAAGGATGACATGAGATGCGATGCAATATGATACTATGAAATGATGTGTCTCAGAATACCCAGTACTCTCTCAACCGTATATACATGATACCCCTCGGAAATACATCGAGAGTTCATGACCCATGGGGGACTCGCGAGGTCCATATACCGACACGGACGATCTCCACGTGTCTGTGCGGACGATCTCAACGCACTATCATAATATCAAACAATTTTCGCACGGACGGTCTTCACGTGCCCAAATTACAATCTTAACATCTCACCATCCCCAGCACGGACGATCTCCACGTGCCCAACTTATACTCAGTCTCATGTCTATGCATGTGCACAATATTATTTCAATAGAGGGGATGATGATGCATCTCAATCAATCAATATAAACATAATACATAACCACCTCAATTATCACAACTATACGGGTGAAATAAATAAAATACAATCACACAAGGAATTCAAGTCAATAACATATCAGCTAATGCCCATATGCTTTGGCATTCTCAAATTTCAATCCACATTCTATAATAGTATTTTCCTTTTTATAACACCGGTACTCGTACCAATGCCCGTCACACCATTGATACGAGACCACCATCTTTCCCCTTACCCCTTTGTCTATTTTCATTTTTTTATCTTTAATTAGAAAACATCCCTCAACGAAGTCTAAAAAGTCTTACATACCTTGAATGTCGAACACGTACCACCACTCCTCACGATATTTCCTTTCCTTTTCGCAAAGTTTTCAAACGTTCCCAATCTACCAATTATGCAATATTCATAAGCAAATAAATCTATAGTCATCCATAGAGTAATACCTCTATTCCGAACCTCAAAACTCATTCAATCTAATGATACCAAAACTAACATCCATGATAAATAATTAAATTCATAAATTTTAGTGTCCTCTAGTATGTCAAGTCTCATATTCCTAAACTTTAAGTTTAGAGTTGAGTCTTAATTCCACTAAATATCATATCCTAATAGTGTTCATATAAATTAGCTTACTAATTAATAGTGAGTGACAAGAATAGTAACAAAATTTAAACGAAAATTAACAAAACTCTAAACTTCCACAACTACTATACCTTAGTTCCTAAATTTTTATTTATATTATTTAGTTTTTTCCAGCCAACTCTTGCAAAGATAAATTAATAAACCTGACATTATCACATTAACATAATAAGTCAACAAAATTGTCTCCTATCCCAAGAGAAATTTTACTAGTGAAACAACAAGATAAAGTCCAGAACGTTAATACCCTTTCTTCTATTTTTTTTTTAACCCTTTAAGTCACAATCCAATTATCACTGGCCAACAACACCAGCACCTATTGCCTCTATTTACATCCATCATCCACTCTAATTATATATTACTCTCACAATAAAGTATCCCACTATGTTTTCTTCCAACATAATTAAAATAATGCTAGCCTTTACATCATATATAGTCCACACATATTAATTAAATGATGTCTGCTATTCTACAAGTATAAAATGGGTATACGAACTGTACCTTCTTGGTTCTTAATGTGATGGTGCCGCACTACTGCCTCCGTTCTTCCTTTTCCAAACAAATAAAATAATTTTGATCTCAAATGAGTAAATCCCACTAACTTTCTTTACTTATTATATGGGCCAAGGGTATGGAATGGATCTCAGGTTCGGCCCATTACTTTCTTATTAAATTAATTATATAAAAAAATTAGATAACTAACTAAGTGTAGTCACCGCATTATTCCAAAGCTTCCAATTAAATTTAATGAAACGAGTCAAAATGGTCCTAGTTATCAAAACGACCTAGCGGGTCATTACACCGCCTCCACTTCTTTTATTTACTAAAATAAGAACTTATTAAATCTTACAAACCCACTAACCTATTATCACGTATGTGACCTAAGGATGATAAAATATTAATTAATTTAGAGAGTTGGCCCATTAACCACTAATCAAATAAATAGACTAAAATTTTTATTTTAATATATTTAGGGGAAGAGTCAAAATAATTCTAGTTCTCAAAACGACCTAGCGGGTCGTTACATCAATTAACATTTGATAGGGTATATTATGATTTGTTCATTTTGTTCCATTCAAATTTAATTCAGCTTATCGCTAATCAATATATATATATAAATGAGGACCATTGAGGAGGTGATGTGGCACCTCTATATGGCCTCCATTTGCATTTAACTTTTTTCATCTTTTTTTTAAAAAAAATAATTATTATATATCATAAAAAATTATTTAAATTTATTACAAATAAATATTTTATTAATGGTGGGTCATTTATAACAAAAACTCTTCCTATTATTTATTTATTTATCTCACTTATAATTAAAAGAGAAACATAATTTATTTTCTTTAACTTTTCTAATTTAAATTAATTATTTTATTATAAAAATATATTACTTCATTTATACAAATATACAAATAAATACTTTATTAATGTATGAACATTTATAATAAAAAAAAACTCTCTATATTTCTTTTCTATTTGTTTATCTCACTTCTAATCATGAAATCATAGTATTTTTATTTTTTTTACATTTTAAGTATTTTTATTTTATTTTTGAATTTATTCACTAGGAGTTACTACCCATGACTTGCCCCTCTTTAATTTTTACTTTTATTAGTATTCATGACTCTCATAATTTTTATATTCATAACTTCCAATTTAAATTTATAAGTTTATGTGTCTTATGGAATTCCTTTATTTTGCCTATAAATTAATATTAGTTTCATGAAGATTCACATCACAATTATTCTTTCTTTTTTCATCATATAAGTTTGATTAGTAACAAAAAAAAGAAGTATATAAAGGTAAGAAATACTTCATTGAAATTTTTATTTTTTATCTCCTCTATTTTTGTCTATATAAATTCGTATTTGATTTGTGAAGGAAATTAACATGTAACAAAAAAGATAATACATGAAGTTAATAAATATATTATTCTTAAGTCCTTATTTTTTCATTTCCTTTTTTTTTTGTCTATATAGATTCATATTTATTTTCATGAAGATTCACATACAAAGTTATAATTTCTCTTCTTCATAATACTTGTTTGTGAATTAGCTAACATGTAACAAAAAAAAAAGTATATGAAGGTAAGATATATTTCATTCTTAAGTCTTTCTTTTTATTTTTATGTACTTAGACATGCTTTCTTAAAATTATATTTTTATGTTGTATTATAATTTATCAAATAAGTATGATTGAAAAAATCTCTTTAATTCTTAACAGTGTTTTGTCCGTATGCAATTACTCTTTCTAATAGTTAGTTTTCCATATATAATATAGTTTGATTATAATATTTGTTAGATTTCAAGAAATAGTTATTATTTACTATTGTTATTACTTATGAAAAGATAATATATAAATATATTAAATATGGTTTATATTTCATTCTTTCTTTTGACATAATTAACTTTAATTCGTATATGCTTTTTTTTAATTCAGTTGGTTGCATATATGAATAGTTTGCATATGGATCAAAATATGATGGTGGATCTCTTTGCAAAGGAAGATGGTACAAGGAAAAAAAATGAAGCATAATTAGAGATTATTTTTTCACTTTGAAATTTATTAGCAACTTAGTTATTTTCGCTAGAGTTTTTAAAATTTTAATTTATATATATAATTTAGCTAAATGTATTATATTGTCAATGCTAATCATTTGATCCTTTACTATTCTATTTTCTCTTTGTTATGAAAAAAATAAATATAATTATTTAATTTTAACAACAACAAAATTTATGATGATTAGTTTCACTTATATTATAAATTATAAAAAGTAATTGAAAAATATATTATTATTTTCATGATGTCATTTTTTGCGTATGCAACAATCTGTCGTCGTTCTTTTTGCTTTGAAATGTATTTATAATTTTTATGTAGTCACCAATTATTATATTTTCTCTGTTCATTTTTTGTATTTTCACACCTTATTTTTATTTTTTTATTTTTCAAATAAAATCAATACATAATTAGTAATACATTTAGTGGCTAATAAAATTATACATTTAATTATTTATAACTCATGTCTCTTCATCTTACTTATAAAGTTTAATACTAAATATGAATCATGACTTTATATGCTTCATTTTTCGTAAATTTTATAAGTATTTAATGAATGTTTAAGAAATTATAATAAGCAAATGTAATAATAAAATAAAAGAAAACAATATTGTTTTGACGAAATCAGAGTTTGGATAGAACATCGCTACTCATAGAAAAGATAGAGAAAATTAAAACATCTAAAATATTTTCAACCTAATACAATATATTGTTATTTCAACATATTATCCATTATTTCATTTACTTCACCACGGTGAATATTTTGTTCTAATATATACATATACAAAACAAACAAATATATTTTATATGTTTTACAAAAGTTTATGATATCGCAGACGAGAAGAAATATAAATATTATCTATATATTCGATACTAACATAAATATTATATATTTCATATTATTATCTTATAAATATTTCATATAATCACGCGAAGCGCGAAAAATTTCACTAGTTTGATAATAATTTAGAAAGTTGAAATGAATCAAATCACATGAATTTAATGGTTTATAGGTGGTGTGGGGGTGGGGGGGGGGGCAACTGTTTCTATACCTGATTTGCCTTTAATTAATTTCCACACGCACCACTTGACAACCTTTAACTATATTGAGCAAGCAGTAAATATTGATTAGTGAATATTAGAATATGTTTAACATAAAATGTCAATAATGTCATGAGTAATAAGATGGCTCTTGAATCTTGATTATTACTTATCTTCTAGAAAATGAAAATCTTCACTAGGTAATTATTGTTTATTTGACTAATTAAATAAACACAAATGGGCGGTTGTCTGTCAAATACCAACACTCTCCCCTAATATTATATTCATAATTTAATAAATCTTTACTAGATCAGATTGAATATTTGTGCGAATGAAAAAAAAAATTCTCTTACTGATGATTAAAGAAATGTTTAAAAATTCTTACACTTGTTCTCATTATTAATTAAAAATAATAATTGTTCAAATAGAACAATAAAAGTCAAATCAATTTGTCACTTTTTAATCTTCTTTTGATCTACTACACTTATTTTTTAAAATATTACAGACTTTTCAGTATTAGGAGTATTCAGAAAAGCATTATTCCTCTTTTTATTCCAAATTGAAAAATACTAATTAATCTGTAAAGAAGTATTCATACATTCGAAACGTCATTCATGTTTTTTTATCTGTGATATCATGAACTAATTGAAAATGTGGATCGCAACTAAATTACAAGAGCAAATGGGCTATTCTGTTTTAGCCCACCCGCTAGGCCCATATCAATAAGTGGAGTAACAAGAAGACAAAGATTCAAATATAACACGATCTTTCTCGTACGTGCAATGCTTGATATCTTACTTACGTTCTTGAATAATTTACTTATGATTCTTGGCTATATTAAACCGATCTTATTACACTCAAGAGCGCCGGGGAATGGGATATTGATAGAAAAATTAAATATAAAAGAATTGTCAAAGAAAGTTTCATATAGGAGAGAACTTGAATTGTTTACTTGTTCTATTAGTTACAAATAAATAAATGATCCCCTAATAATCAAAGGTCTACCATAGAGAAAAATTATAATTTGTATATAGGCATTTTTTATGTAAGCCTTTCATGTGAGCAAAAGTTGTGTCAAGAGATATACTTAAATGGCCTGATGACATGTTGTCCTCCCACATGGCTCAAAAATTGGTGGCAAATGATATATTTTATTGATAGAATTTTGAGAAATAATTTTATTCTGTTGGAAAATTTAGCCAGTATATTATGTATATAATATACAATTATTGTGTATATATTATACAATAATTTTGGCTAAAGTGTATATCGACGACTATTATGACTACTGATTATGGTTGTATATAAACTCTCGGCTTTTATTTATATGAGCAACTTTCACACATAGAAAATATAAAATTTATTTTTGTATGCTATAGCAAAGTTTATATAATTGCGCTTCATTAGCAAACATAGATATGTATTATTTCGCTATATATATACAAAGAAATCAATTGTATAATTCGCTATACATATACAAAAAGAAACAGTTGTATACAAATCAATTGTATAATTTATATATGTATAAAACGAGAAAGAGAGAAAGACAAAAGAAAATTGGGCAGGGGAATAGTTATATTGTATAATTATAAGTGTATAGGACGAAGATATATTTGCATGTGTATATACAATTTATCTCGTTTTATATAAACAAAAACACAATTTATACATTTTGTTTCTGTTTGTATAAGCGACAGAGGCGTGGGTGGCGAGCGAGATCTAGGTGAGTGGCCAGCGAGATCTGGGTGAGGGAGAGAGAGGAACGAAAATACATGTATATATACAATTTTTTCTTGCTTTATACAAACACAAATGCATAAAAGGTGAGAGTGAGCGGGCGAGAGTTTGAGGAAAGAGGTGACTGACAAACAATTTGATACACAGTACAATTAAATTAAAATGTGATTATAACATTTAATTTAATTTATTAGTTTGTCATTATATATAATTTTTCCTTTAATTATTAATTAATTAGTATATATCTTTACCTCATTAATTCGCTTAACTATGATAAATTTAAATAATTTAGAAAATACATTTGGTGCGAATAAGTATTATAGAGCTGACCATTCAAAGGCGTTTATAGTATAATCTTATAACTTAGAAATTATATAAACGACTCAGTCATTTCTATTACATTAACATTATATTTGGGAGAAGTTTAGTTTATCCTCATCTTGGTCGATCCACAATCCATCATAGTGCTCGATAGATGGCTAAAAGGGGAAATTCATATAAATATCATAAAATAAAATTTTATTCGATTGACAAAAAATTAAGTAACTTTTCCAAAAAATGAAAAAAGTTGGACACAACTAAAATTTTGTTAAGAAGTTACTCACTACAGCCTTTGTAACACTGAAGACCATATATTTTTCCTTAGATACATCATTTCCATTATTACCAATCTTGAAAATATATTTTTTGGATATACTAAAGACACTACTATATAGCTCAGACTAAATTTGAATTTCGCACGGAAAGACTTTTTGTTATATAGCATTTTCAATTGGATTTTCTCCATATCGAGAGATCAAATTCGAAACCTTTAATTAAGTGGATAGACCAATATATATTTGCTCATTGCAGAGGATAAATGTTTTGGTTCATTTTTGTATCCTTACTAATAGGAAGAAACAATATTATTTCTGATATTAGTACTCTTCACATTGTTCATTGAATATTAAGGAATCAGTTGATTGACCGTGTGAATTTTTATTTCAAATAAAACGTATAACTCTTAAATATATTTAAAGGATGCAGTTCTTTTTGTAGCTATTGGCTGACCATCAAATCCAAATCAAATAATTTTTACTTTGTACTACATCACAATTCAGATGATAACTTTTTAGGGACACATTGAGTTAAATTTAAGCAAGTCAAAATAGATTAAATTAATAAATGAATGAATTACTTACTTAATCAAAGATTATTTAGAGCAGTATGGGCTAAAAAGCCGAGTCAAAACCTGACGATCATCTCAATTCTTGCAAAGTTCTAATTGTTTTATTTGTTCATTTATAATATTTCAATATCTGATGAAATTATAAGTTTTCTTTATTATTATTAGCTATTTATAATTTACTTTAAAAAAAGCCCATCTGAAATTAAATTTCATGGATCAACGTGTATTTGATATCAACATAAATTTTTAAGACTAAAGGATTTGAACTGACAAAATGATGAGCCAATAACCAATCCCATTTTGAGCAAATTGTAATTACATAGCTTAATTTTATTACCTCTGCGTATGAATCTAAAAAAATCGTGTGCACAACATTAACCTTGTGCAATACAAGGCTCACGTACCCTGGAAAACATTATCACATAAATTTGACACAACTATATGATCCATATTACCCAATAAAATTACTATGCCTCAATACGAAATAAACTATATGAATTTTTACTGATCATATTTTGATCGCCTAACACATATTAGACACTTAACTAAACTAGAGCCAAATACTAATAACACCATTGGATAAGTTAACACAAGATTTTGGTTAACTAATAACATTACAATATTAAATACAAAAGGATTCTCACCATATACAATTGAACAAGCAATAAAATATCCTTGTGCTTAGGCCTACAAGGCTTGCTAGAAACATACATACTACAACTAATTAAAAATCCATACTATTCATACTCACCTTACAAGGAAATTAAATGTTTTTTTTTCCCAAATAGGAAAATGTTGCATGCAAAGTTTAATTTATTAAAATTCATAAATATTACTGACCCAAACGAAAAGGGCCTTCACCCATGTAGTGACCTTCCATATAAAGAGCAGCAGCACTTTGTGGATGAAGACCATCCATCACCATAAATTGCATGTCTTCTGAAGGCTTCCAGTGTCTTTTCCTTTGGTTAATGAACCAGTTATTTATTTGTTTCTGATCCAATCCTGTTGATTCTGCCAATGCAACCTTCTCCGACTCCTGTAATATCGTAGCAGATAACGAATCTTATTTTATATAGATCAACTCATTCTTTGTGAAACTTATAACATTCTTCATAATATAAAAGTAAAAAAAATCAAATCGAGTAGATGATTGAATTTTAACAACAAATGACATGAATGTCAGGAGTAGTTACTTAATCTACGTACCAATTATCGCAATGTATCACTTTTTTATATTGATATAAGTAGAATAGCAAATTATAATATTTATCATATAGTTTTTGAAAATATCTAAACTTTTATTTTGAAAAATTGAGTTGATCTAAATCCAATTCAGAAACAAAGATTAATCAAAATCGACTCAGAAGTGACATGTATATTTTGGAACAAGAGAGTACCATGATTACTAGATTAGCAACTAATACTAATCATACAAAATTAACTTGTTATAAAGACCTAGCAATTAAGCGATCTAATGATATTAACCTATATTATATTTTTTAGTCTGTCCCAGAACAAAATATCATTTTTCTATAATGAAAATGATTTATAGTTCATACAAATACTTAAGGTTAGTTCATAATACCACGAATTTCAAAATTTCAAAACATGACGTCAAATCAAATAAATTGAGACGAAAGGAGTAAATATTTACCGAAGGGTATGGCCACTTGTAGTGCAACTCCCACCAAGTGATCAATTTCTGCCTAGCATCTTTGGGCAATTTCCCCTTTTTCTTCTTCTTTGAAAGTTCTTGTTTGAGGCTACTTAAATAGCCACTATATTTTCTCAACAAGTGATTCTTAAGTTCTCTATCTTCTGCTCTTGGATCTATTTCAGGAAGTTCAGTTTCTCCACCACTGTTGTCTTGATCCTCTTCTGATGATCCAACACCCTCACACTTGTCCTCTATCCATTTGTTAATCAACAAAACAACATAATATAATATAGGTTAATAATAATAATAATAATAATTTATCTTTACCTTGCTATTATACTTGTAATCAATAGTACATCTAGGTACAAAAGAAAAGTCTCAATGCACATTTGTATTTCGATACATATAATGTAAGCCGTTTATCCTGATGCAAATATTAATGATTGATTATACAACTCAACTCGATGACATAAAGATCGCCCCTTGATAATTTTAATGCTATGAGATTCCCTTCAATAGTGGAGTATATCTAGTTATGTTTGTAGAATTTGAGGCAAACCGACCTCATTAGCACTAGATTTATTTGAACTAGTATTTTCCACGCGAAGCATAAATTTAAATATACAAAATTACCATAGAATTTAAAATCCGAAGTCTAGATTTAAGTTAGAATCACAAAAAAATCAATGATAATACATAAGCTGGCTACTAATCTATTTGTATCATAGATACACAATCCAAGTGGTAGGTCTAGTCTGAATCATTTTCATCCCACCCTTAAAGATGATTACTCCCACAAAAAATACAAAAGTTAAGCTCTTTAAAGAATTCCATTTTGGTAAAACTATTTTTTCACAAGCTATGAAGGTAACAAGGTAAGAGTAAGACTATGGGCACTCTATTCTTCCCGACTTTATCTATGATATTACACTGAGTATATTATTTTTACTGCTAATCAACAACTAACACAACAATAATTACACCTCAATCATAGGCAAATTGGAAATAGCTACACAGAAAAAACAATCCAAGGAAGGAAAAACACCATAACGTGTCATGCTTCTTCATGTATAACACAAAAGAACACTTAAGAAAATCAAATAGAAATGTCTGTGAATGCATTTTTCTTGGTTGGAGGATAGTGCCTGAGATTGGTCTAAGAACAATTTTAAGTTTCTTTTATTTTTCAATTCTCATCCAATGTTTTATTTTTTTTTTGATATAAAGATTAAATACAGATATTGTTGAATATATACTAATTGTTAAACAGCCTTCTCACAAAAGATATCGATAGCCTAGTGGCCAAAGATCTTTGCAAATTTTACTCGGATGCTCATATTGTTTGACTTTCTCCTTTATAAATTAAAAGAAAATCTTTTTAAGTTAGAAGAAAATTGGCACCCAACTCGTCATAAAAGCATGTAGTTTCCTGACAAAAATATTGGCTCCGCCACTATTTATATCTGTATCAAATTCTCTAAAAATATATTACTTTTAAAAAAATCGACACATACCCATTAACATTCTCGAAAAGTCAGAACAACATTGGTGATAATTGCAAGTTCATACTATTGGATACATGTTGACATGAAAGGAAGCAGAAAACATTTCTTCTCAATCACTTGAAGACATATTGGTCTACATATTATGAAAGAGAAAAGGGAGAGATGAAACACTTAGACCTCTGAACTGACAATTCACCCCCACCCCCCACTCTTCTCAAATTATAACGAAAAGAGAGAACGAAACAAAGTGACAACAATACGCTCATTTTTTATTTTTATGACTATGTGTCTTTCATACGCTTCGATTAATTTTACAAAATATCCATCACTACAAATTATGCTATAAATTATGTCATCAATAATTAAATTGCATTGTTTCTTAATATAGAAAAAAATCATGTATGTTCTAAAACTAATTGAAAATGTTTAAGCGTCACATAAAATTAAGACAGAGTATGATGCATATATAGACCAGATAAAGGTACGGAGAATCTTATTTATATGTCTCACACACAATTGATATTTTAATTATATGAAATATCTTTTTGTTTCACGTATAATTACAAAAATAGTGTGTACATAGTTTTAACGAGTAGTGATTCATTATATTATTTTGAAACTTTAACAATATTTGTTCATTTTCTGAAATTAATGAATAGTTTTAGTTTATAATTTATCCTTGTTATATTTAAAGAATGACATAATAAATTTAAATTTCAATTTATACCTTTTAAAAAATATATAAAGTCAATAGTAAATAAGTATCATCGAATCCAAAAATACAGAGATATCTGAGAGATATGGTACAGGCTACATGGTAGAGCACTGATATGAACAGCACTCAATGTTCTTCATTTTCCCAATGCCTAATTGCTACCACATACAAAAAGCAAACTTACTTGGAAATAACACCAATGTTGTTATACTCCTAAAAACTACCTTAAGATACATGCATGTGCTTACTTTTGCTTCTAAACACCACATTCCTTTTTAACTTCTTCCTTTAGGTTTAACTTGGCATACATTTTAAATTTTCAGTATATTAAAAGAAAAACATAATATTTTCGTATTTCATCTTTAACATTAATTTATTAATCTTTAATCATTTTCCAAAGTCTACGAGTAGACATCAATTAGTATGAATAACAAATTTACTATACTAACCATACTTTGAATATAACAAATTCATTTTTTTTAAAAATGCATTAAAAGGTGACTATTGTTAATGATTAAGATATAAATAATAAATTATGTCTTATTTTTTAAACTGGACATAAAGAAGATGATAAAACCACAATTAGTTCATAAGAGGTGTACTGTAGGAGTCAAGTAGTTTCTGTTGAGAGTGTCAGATAAGTGTAGTGTAGAATTTATTAAGTGGGAAACAATATTCACCATTAAGAAATTTGTCAGTGAATACACTGGACCGGACCCATAAAGTTAAAAATCTAAATGAATTAATTAAACAAAGATTAGAGAAACAAACGTGTGGCTTCCAACATTTGTTTATATCTAGAAGATCTGTCTGTCTCTCCTCTATTTGTTTATTTGCATAAAATGCAACCAATTCATTTCTTTTTTATAAACAATAGAGCACACACTTTATATGCATATATAATGTCAAAATGCATGACGTGGCTTAGCGATTAATAAAGTGAATCGAGAATCTTTTGAGATTTCGAGTTCAAATCTTAATCAAGATATTAGTCATTTATCATTTCTTTGATAAAAAGATTGAGCTGATAGCTATTGATTATGGGAGATAATAAATATTTGGTGAAATTAAGTTTCTGATTCAAATCATTGTAAAAATATTCGTTGTTTATCGTGTCTTTGATGAAAAGATTTATCTTATAGCTATTGATCATGAGAGATTATAGATACATAGATGAAATTAATTCAGACGAATTTAAACTAGTCTAGATATCATGGTTATAAAAAGACAAATCACATCATCATATAGGCCCCATTCAAAAGTTTTTAAGAGTTTCTTTCGTATTCAAAACTCGAATTTGAAATCACTAAAGGATGAATAACTTCATCTACCGCACCACATTCAGTGATTTTACTTTTACTAGTCTTCGTACACTCGTAAATAGGGTTTCTTACTCCATCAATGTTATTTTCTATCTCTCAACAGAAAAAGCATTAATTGGAAATGAAGAATGATATTTTTTAGGAGGGGTCAAAGTTGTCTTGAACAGAAATAGCAATGCATTGGGACAAACAGTATTGAATGAACCAACAGTTTTTACACTGAACACACAAACAAAAGTTCAAATCATAGCCCCTTAGTTTTTTGGTTTTTTTTTTCTTCTTTAAGCACTCAAATATGGAATTTTTATCATTCCCTTAATTTATTCTTCTTGCATTCTTTCCATGCTTGGCAATTACCATGAAAAAACAAATTAAATTCAATTATTCTTCTAGCATTTCCTTTTTAATTTTGTCTAAAACAATGTTATCTTACCATGTAGAAAAACAATATAATATTAAACTTTTGACTTTTACTTTATTGAGATGATTTTCATGTTCAAGTAAATATCTATATGTTTAACTTGTTTTAAGGTAGAACTTTAATTAAAAAGTCTTTCTTTATTAAATTTCGTTTATAGTGTAATATTTATGAGAAAGAAGAAAAATTACCAGAATTGAAGATCCGAACTGGAGCATTACCAAGCATGTTAAGCTGAGCTTCAATCTTTTGCATGAACTCCATTGCTTCTTGAAGAGGCCTTGTTAATTCTTCTCTATACTTAACTAGCATGTCATAATATGCTTCCTGTATATCAAAGACGGATTCAGAATTTGAAATGAGAGCGTAGAGTTGGAGTTTGATATGTCAAGTCTATAATATTATTTATTTAGTGAATTTATCAACATATATACTCCCATGTTGAGTTTGACACTCTCTTAACCAAAAACATTTATTAGTGATTCATTTTAACAAATTAATCTTATTAATCTTAAAAATGACTTAATTTACTAAATCAGACAAAGTAAAAGCAAAACTTATTGTCAGTATAAAAGATAAATAAAATCAAAAGGAGCAAAGCATAAAAATCTAGATAAGATTAAAAAATTAGAGATTCGACGATGAATAAAATTTAATACGAGATAGGGATAAGGTCTGTTTCGAAAATTAAAAAACTAACCATGAACTGATCAAGTTCTGGGTCCTTGGAAACATCTCTGTCGGTCAACGAAGCTCGTTGCCTCGCCTCAAACTCTTGCCGTACCGCCGACAGCCTCGCCGCCACTTCCGGCGGTGCTCCCACCTATACAATAATTTTATAACACTCAAATTAAATACACTATAGAGTAATTTATTTATATTGTGATAGCAATGTAAGCCAGAAAAAAAAAATCAAAATAATACCATTTTTTTTGGGTATTATACATTTTGAGAATGCAAAAATGTAACATTAATCATAGTCATTTAAATTTTGAGTTTATAAATATAAAATTTTAATAGTAAAAGAAAATTATTGAAATTTTACCAAATAAGTAAAATTTTCAACATAAATATAGAATTTTCATCGATTAAGTTACGAAATTCATAATTGACACAAGTTACAATAAATTTAGCAGATTTCATACGAGAACACAATCAAAATTAGGGGAAAAAAACAGTCGGTGATTTACAGTCTTTGATGGATATAATAAATTAGTATTAATATATGTTATCGCGATGTGACAAGTATCCATTTAATTAATTAAGCGTTTGCAAGCTGATTCAAACATCATAATTATTAAACGCGAAAGAGTAAAATGTGTATACCTTTTGACAGTCCATGTAAGCATCCAAAAGGTTAGAACATTGAGGATGAGCTATAATTTTGGCTTTTAAAGCTTCGATTACTTCACCACCACCATCACCACCACCAGAAGTTTCCGTACTGTCATGATGATGATTACGAATAATCGATGGATAATGAAATGTATGGTTATGATGAGAAGTACTTCCTCCACCTTCTGTTTTTACTATCATCGGATCATAACAATCTCCACCTCTACCATAAATAGGGGCAGCACCACCAAGAACTTGATTTCCTCCATAAAAGAAATGACCTCTTTGACCTCCTGAATTTTCTCCAGCCACATGATTATTATAATTATTATTCTCCATTAAATAAGGGGAAAAAAAACCCTAAATCAAGATGATGATGATGATAACTAAATAAAAACCCTATAAAAAAAAAAAAGGAAACTTATTATTCCTCAACTACTAATTAAAGTTTTTTTTCAACTACTCAACGAGATCTCTTTCTTATTGGCTAAAAATAAACAAATTTTGTGCATATATAAATAAAGTTTATTATTATCATAAGATAGAAATTGGAAGGGATCTTAGAAGATTATTGTGGTGAGCAAGGAAGAAAAAAAAAGGAGGGGGGGGGGTGTTACTAGTAGCGGCTGCGTAGGGTGATAAGACGTTCTTCCTTAAAGAATAAAGAAAGGTGTATATATATATATATATTGGAAAATATATAAAAATGTACTCACCTTACATGAAAAAGCAAGAAAGACCACTAAATAATTATAAAGAAAATAGTTTGTTACTTTATTTTATTTTTATATTTCTAAAAAGAGTTTAATTTTTTTAACTTTCTTTTTCCTTTTCCTTTTTGTGTTTAATTGATTTTCAAAATTCTTATACGACGTTTTAAATATTTTACTGAAAGGTATTTGATGAAATATTAATGACAAAAATTAAAGTACAACTAGTAAAGTAGTTGAATGTTCATTGGAAAAGATATATGGGCGAAAATTTATGTGATGTTAAACATTTGGAAGAAAATAAATAAGAATAACGTATTTTTTAATTTTCTTTTGTTGAGATCAAAGATACGATAAAAAATAGAGAAAGGTTCTCCACTCAAAGTTCAAGTAAAAATCTATATGCATTGATCAACAAGATAAAAACTTCTTTCATTCATATATATGAATTCATGTAAGTATTTTAATATATTCTATTGTTAGAACTCATGAAATAGGGATCGAATGTCTTGTGAGTCGAGTCTTGATTTTTGTAAGAGATGAATTGGGAAAAATTGTGTGTGTAATGGGTTATTTTGACCCAAATGAATAAACAATGGTTATATAGAATAAACTTATTGATCTATAAATAGTAGGAAGGAGACTTTATTAAACAACTCAATAACTTTGTATTTTTGTATATTGGGTGTATTGCTCTATGTTCGTTGTATTTTTCACTACATTAAATGTATCTCTTAACTACATTGAAAATATATAATAACGTACCTCTATTCAGTGGCAGAGGTTCATCTGTACCCTTTCTATAGAAAATTATATTGATTGAATCTCTCTCGACTATTTCGTCTGTCTATTTCTTCAAATTTTGAACCCCTTTATTAAAATTTCTAACTCAACTACTGAGCCGTATTTATAATTAACAACCAAAATAAACTAGGAGTATGAATCTATAAAATTAAACATAAATAGGAAAATATCACAAATAACAAATTCTAAACTATTGTGTTAAAGGCAAAAAAAACCTTCTATCTTTTTTCTAAATACATGCAACATGTTGAATCACATAACAACGAAATGATACAAGTTGACTGAATTTCGAACTTAGCACACTACTGTTTATAAAAGGTAAATGATTTTAGCAATTGTTTAGATTCTTTCATTTATGTCTTCGGGTTGTGTCCTATAATCTTTTTTTTTAATAAAGAATTGATATTATTCATTTCGACTTAAGTTGATTTGACAATGATTTGGTTTTGATTAATATTTTTGAACAACTTTCACATACAGGCTATAGCAAACACAAAAATTATTTTTGTATATTGCAGTTATAATTTGCATAATTGCACTCCATAACAAATATGATATGACTATTTCGATATACACATATATAAAAGAGCAATTGTATAATTCGTTGGCTCCTCTTTGAATTTGTATAATTTTGCTGACAGACCATTTGTATAAATTGTTCTCAGCCTATCATTTGTATATAAATTGTTGGCAACCTCTCAATTCATTTTTATATGTTTATATATCTGTATAAAATTTGAATTTGTATACAATTGAATTGAAATAAAACATTCGTATATCAAATATCAATCTCTCTCTCGCTCTATACAACATAAATTATATATTATTTTTTATATAATTTGTATTTGTATAAAGCGAGAAAGAGAAAGACAAAAAAGAATAGGGCGGGGGAATATTGTATTCTATGATTATATGCGTATCAGACGAAGTTTTATGTATTGCATGTGAATATTCAATTTTCTCTCGTTTTATACAAACCAAAACATAATTTATACACTTAGTTTGTATAAAGCGAAAGAGGCGAGGGAGAGTCTGGAGAGCGAGAGAAGGGGAGTGGCGAACGTGAATTTTCGGAAGAGAGGCGACTGTCAACATTTTGCTATGTGGCACTATTAAAATTAGATTGTGATTATAACATTTAATTTAAATTAATAATTTGTCATCATATATAATTTTTTCTAGTTTGTTAATCGTAAAATAAACTTTTTAGAAACTATTTAAATTCAGTCAATTCTAATATATTTTAAGAGCATATATATTTGAATTACTCCTTTTTCACTTATTTAATTATTTTAATTATAAATCAGAAGTGCCTATAAGAACTTTTTAAATTTATTCAAAAAAGTACTTTTTAAATCTTTGTTATATAAAATCAACTGGAACTACATTCATTCAAGGTGCTGTGACTTGACAAATATGACTTGCTACAAGAGTTGTAAAAATCAGACCTAGCTTAATTTGCCGTGACTCGATTATATGATAACTTTTTTCAATTTTATCATAATGATCCTGTCAAACTAGTGAGGTGTCGTCGACTTATTGATGGTTACAATTATATAGATTTTTTATTTATTGTCTAAGGAATGTTTGACGGTGTATTATCAAAATTAATGCATGAATTAATTTTATATATCAGCAATATTTTATTTGGTGCATTTTTTCAGTAATATTTTATACATTTGTGTTTGTATATTGGAGAGTGTATTGTGATATCATGAATTTCTAGATGTAGAAAATTATTAAAATAAAGGATTTTTATCTATGCCTTAACATTTTAAAGGCATAATTACCCCACAAAACTTCTTTTACGTCTTTTTCAATATAATTGTCGAGGATATTTTGTAATTAAATATATTTATATAATACATGCTATTTTTAATATATCAAACAAAACAATTATAAGAAATAATATAGTATGTATACTTAATGCAAGCATAACTTGTACAAGCATTACTAATAATTGTGGAAGATATTTTTGTAATTAAATATGTTTATACAATATATGTTTATTTTTCATATACCAAACCTAATAATTGATAAGAATTACTAATACAAACATTACAAATACAATCATTACTAATATACTCCCCCGTCTCATTTTATGTGACACTATTCCTTTTTGGTAAGTCTTGAAAAGAATGTCATATTTCCTTATATGGTAAGTATTTAAAGGTACAATTTCTCTTTTATCTTTATTGGTCCCACTTAATTTTAAATACTACTCTAATATATTTATGAGGAGAGAGAAAAGTAATCCACTTTTGAAGGAAAATTTGATAAACAATTCAAAGTCTTCATTTATTTTTTAAATTCCGTGCCGGGTCAAATTGTGCCACATAAAATGAAACGAAGAGAGTACTGTATTTATCATTATTTTTATATAGTTTATCGAACGACTCTTAATTCGTCCACAACTTCATAAAAAAAGTTATATAAATACATAATATTAAACGGTATTATTAAGTACTATTATTATACAATCTAGTATGATAACACATTATAATTTGAGTTGTTATCTACATCATATTATCAATAAATAAAAATATTAGTTTGAATGCATATTCTGTTACGTACCTTGACTTAACTCTGAGTTATTCAACTCATCTGCTCAGCTATGAACAAATTGAACAGAAAGAATGGTAGAAGTAGCTAAATAGCTAGAGAGGGATTAATTTGTACGAAAATTCAACGATAAACAGTAGAACAAAGAAAATGACCAGTGTCACATCTATGTGCTTCTTTTTTCCTCTTTAATCTAATGTTGCATAGTAAGTCTATAAAATTTTATAACTATTGTTATGGTAGAAATCATAACTACTTTTTTATTTTTACTAGAGATTTCATATTCGAATTTTTTAAATTCAAAATTACCTTTTAACCTCAATATGAAAACATTTTAACGTAAGACTATATTTTATTGAATTTCAATACGAATATCGGATAGGAAAAAAACTTTGGTGGGATGTTAGCAGAGAGTACTGTTAGTGATAGCACAAAAATGTGCAGAAGAGCACATGCATTAGCTTAACATGGAGTCAGACTTTAGTTATTCAACACTACTTCCCTTGACTCACTGCTACAACTGACCTCTTCTCTTCTATATATTTTTAATTATATTATCACACATATAAAATTACATACGTGTTATGTAGTAATTGATTTAAAATATCATTATTAAGAGCAAATATGTGGATCGAAAGTACTCGTTTATCCTTATTAAGGTCCACATTAAACTGAATTATGTTGTGTAAAACATGTTAAAAGATAATAGGTGGACCGAAATAAATATTTGAAAGAGTAACAATTTTGATGTGATATTATTTATGTCTCACAATCAAAATAACTTGTTTATAAGTTTTTTTATATATATTCTCCCACTTTTGATATGATATCATCTTAGTGATTTTACAAGTTTTATTGTTAATAAAAGATTTTTTTCTATTAAAAAAATAAACTGATATTATAAATATATATATAAAGGATGCAAAAAGGTTGGGAAAGAGAGACAAGAATGACATATAAACGCTGGATTGATTAGGTTTTCCCCTTGTTGGCTGTGCCCTGTGGGGTACTAAACTGACTTTTCATAAATATAAGCTCCACAAATACTAGACACATTTTATTATCTCTATCTTTTCAATTTATTATTTCAACTCTTACTCTTGAGAATACTGATACATAAGAAAATAAAGAGAAATCATATACATTATTAAATGAATAAAAAGAAAAGAAAATTGATCTTTAATGTGTAATTTGACGATCAAACAAATTGATTTTGTAATGATTTAATGGAAAGACAAGTTGAAGTGAGAGTTGAGATATTGGCCATTATCCTATTATTTTTTAATTTTTTTTTAGGAAAAGCAGTCTAAAAAATATTTTAATTTTGATCAAAATTGTTCTTACGATACTAAATTTTATGGAGCGCATTGATAGCTATTTTAAAGATATATATGTGCCACGTGAACACGTCACTATTTATAATTATGCAATATTTTTATGTATACGTAAACATATATATACTTTTAAAATGTATTATTAAATAATGTAGGGATTTCAATATGTAATATCTTACCGTAATTTCAATAAAAATTCAGATATATTTCTTGTCCTCTTTTGTTTATGATATATGAATGAATGACTAAAGAGAGAACAAAAACTGAGTGAGGATTTTGTATCTTTTGGGGAGTGTTTGGTGTAATGATACTATTTGGTTCTGACTTCGATTCCCCCGTAATTCTCGCGCTACAAACCAGAAAGGGACCTCTTTTCACATTACCTTTTTTGGCCCCCCAAACAGTTCCCTACATTTCATTTATCAACTTTTTATTTTTTTCCCCTCATTTTTCTTTATTATCAAAAATATTATTAAATGTGATAAAATCAACTAATAAAAACATCATTTTTTTTTTAAATAACCCATCTGATTCATGCTCATTTAAAAGTCTAAATCAATTCATTAAATATATTTCTAATGTTAGATATAGTTATAATAAAAACTTTGATAATTAGATAATTTATAAGAAAACAATTTTCAAAAAATATTATAATCCGGTAAGTTTACTATAGATAGAAAAAGCCAATACTCATGTCTTTGGAATTTTGATGCAAGCTAAATATTTATTTAAAAAGACAATTATTGTGATAATTATATTTTATGCCTTTTTTTTTAAATACAACTAAAGCTTATAATGATATTAAATCTAAAATTTTAATAATCGTTATTATGTATATTTGTTTTTGTTAAAATTGTTATGATAAAGTAAGTGTGTAGATGAACATCTTTCAGGTTAATTATTTCGTCTAACTCATTATACATTTGCTCGTGAAATAGAAAGAGTTTATTATATTTATTCAAAAAGTGTGTGCATATATATATATACGTGCTTGATTTTTCTAAATCTAGAAATAAGCCAGCTAAATCTACTTAAATCCAATCATTATCACGTCTAAGTATTTTGAGTCAAGTAAGATTTAAATCATAGATGTTTATTAACTAATGACAATTAGAAATGGAAGATTACTATTACAATTATTAATTAATTCCCCATCAACAATAGTACAAAAAACTTTCCACTGGGGGACCATTTATTTACTGTTTGACTAACACTATGATGTTAAATAAAAGATTAGAAAAATCAGGTAGCAATATCCTAATATATTTTTTTGATAATGATAGGTTCATTTAGCATTAATCAAATAAAAATAAATGAGAATCCGAGAAGATAATTAATATGTGATTCGTACATATATGATTCATGAATCATTTTGTATTATAAGCAACGTGGATTAGTGTGGTTCACTTAATTGTATTTTTTTCTAAGCAAATTGAATGGGGTTTCACTTATTATCATAATTATTCCTTTTCTAGTACTGTTGCTTCAAAGTATTTGATTCCAAATACTCTAATTAAAGTCTCTCAACCATATAATTTAGACTTCAATAAAAATAATTACAAGTGTAATTCATTCTTTTAATTATGGTAATCTTATCTTATAAATCTATAATAAGCATCTCTTTCCATGTCATAATCCACCATTATGTAATGACTACTTTCCAAATAACAATTATTTAAGACTTGAAAATCATAATCTTACTCTTAAACCACCTAATTAAAAGGTATTTAATTATGTTGACTCAATCATGTTGAAAATCTTTACCTTTTTTAACCACTAAAAAGATATAAATAATTTTCACTTTTAGGTAACGTAGGCTCAGTAAACGAAATAAATCTGCATGTAATTATAAATTAATGACCAAGGACAATGTTAACTTTCTCCTCATTTTGCAACCTTTAAGGAAAATATTAAAATATATAAACACTTTAGTTAATTAAAGATTAAGAAAGTAATAATATGATCCTTTGTTACTTTTGTTAATCAAACTATTTTTTTACACCTAAAATAGCACGACATTATAAAACAACCTATCTAATCAATGTCTTTAATCTCAGCTCATAAGAAGTACTCCGTATTTGCGAAAAATCTCTCTATTGTCTTTGAAAATAATTTCTTTATTTTCATAAAATACGATAAAATTTACCTAAATATTAATGATGTCAAACTTATGTTATAAAATTACACTGAGCATATTATAACACGTTGGAAATTCATTTTATTAATATTGGGTAAGTAATTCGAGTAATTTTATTGATAAATTAGATTAGACAGTTAAAACACCTGATGGTTTTTTCCCTTGATCCCCGTTGCCTTGTTTCCCTTGCAAAAAGCTATCAAATATTAATTTCTTTTCTGCCTGTTCTATTTTGGATTACATTTTGATTTATTCTTTTAACTTAAGAGTCACATACTGAAAACCACAAAATCGAAAAAGAAACAATGATATGATCAGCGAGAGTTACATAATTAAGTAAGGAATATTCTAATATTTTGGATTCAGACAAATTCAATACTTCCAGTGTCCCTTTTTACTTGTCTACTTTTGAATTGACACACCTATTAAGAAAATAATTAATAACATAATGAATTTACTATTTTATTCCTATTAATTATGAAGTGGGTGAAAAGTTCTATATTTTTCAAAGTAATTAGTCATTTAATTGTGGATATAATAGGTAAAAAAAGTTATTCTTTCTTGATTTATCAAAATGGACAATTAATTAGGGACAACTATAAAAGAAAAAGTGGACAAATAATTAGAGACGGAGATAGTATTAAATTTCGCCCTAACCTATACTCATGACTTAAAATTAAATTCAATATTTGATAAATTTTAATCTGATTTCATTCGTGAACACAAATACAAACAATTTACCGGTAGATAGTGTACAGAGAAGTAATCAAAGGCTCGATATAACAGATGTTAATTGGGTAAATTGGGTAAATGGGACATAAAAGAAAGTTGTGGACTATTGATTTGTTTTTGAATTTCTTGAACGTGTGATACCATATACGGAGAAGTAATCAAAGGGTCTATTAGCCGTGGTTGCATATCTGTTCATATATATATATATATAACGAATACAAAGGGGAATAGGTTATCTAGTACAACATAAATTACAAATTATGAGTCCTACAAGTATATGGATTATGAGTCCTAATAGACAGAAGTGTTTGTAACATAATTTAAAGTTAAAGTGACAGAAAATAAAATATAACCACAAAAAAGAAGAATCGAAACATAATTTTATTTATTAAGATAGCACATATAATTCTGTTTCTCCTTTAATCCTTCTTTCAAAAGATGTTTATCCATAATTTGAAAATATTAGATGGTATTTCTCAAACTAATATATGATTTAAGTTTGACCTTTATATGAATATTCCATCAACGAATAATCGAGATCCTATTCTTTAACAATACCAAGAGTTTATGAGATCTTTTTTGGATTGAATAGCCTCCAAAAATTTTAATTTGAATTAAATACAATTGACAGAATCTCAACTCGAATTTAAATATTGTTCCACAATATATTTAAATTTGTTGATTACACAATTTATTTTTTTCAAGAGTAAAGTGAGGAGTGTAATATCAACTATTTCTGAATTGAAAATACGTCATTATTATTTTTGCATATATAAATAAATGAAAATACAAGTTAATAAATACAAAAACATAGTATTGAGACGGACAAAGAGAGAGTAAAAATAAAGGAGAAATGTCATATCAAGACAGAGAAAAAAAGAGGGGTCCCTAATGTGGATGATGGCGCGCGAAAACAGCGCGGGAGCTGTTTCCCCATGCTTCTGTACTTACCAGAATGCCTTCAGACATCATTAATCCAACCCAAATCCTTCTGTCAGTCACCATACTAGTGTGTGTTCGAGATTATAAGTGTATTATTATAAAAAATATAGACAAAACTATAAATTTATTTAATTTAATATTTATGATTTTAGTATTAAAAATATTAAAATTTTAAAATTATAGATGTGTAGATAGTGTTACTCAATTTTAAAAAGAAAAATAAAATAAGATACTATAAATAAAAATATTTAAATTTCTAAACTCACTTCGAAAACTGCATCTCATCATATGACATTATATATATGATACTTCATAAGTGGTTCATGCATCTATATTTAAATATTTTTAAAAAATATTACACTGTTATAGAGGAAAACATGGATTTACATGAACCCGATGATTCCTTCCTGAATATGCCTCTGACCACATACTCCTACATTTTTTCACTAGATATTTGATCTTCGTATTCATATTGCAATTGTAATATTGTGTTATTATTTTTAATGCGTATTATATAAGATTTCATTAACAAAAAATCAGTCTCTATGAAAACTCTGAACTCTAGTTCTATACCTTTGATTAAGAAAGAGCAATTTTATTTATTATATCACCTTTACGATCTACTTATGGCAATGGTTAAAGATAATTGTATAATTTCTTATTTTCTTTTTGATGAGATATTATTTCAACATAAGTTGGTATGGTTAATTTTTGTTGGATATAGAAAAATAGGACCAAAATTTATCAGTGGCACACGATTTTATTATAAGAATAAGCTCTCACGTCTAGCTATTTACATCACATTTTTAGGGTTCACGAGATGACAGTAAGCTCCTTTTTCTTAACTAATTCCTTACATTAATTAGTCATTCTTAGACCCCATTTTATTCTAATTTCACTTTTTAATCAATTAAGTGGTCCCAAGATAATTACTTTATTGATTAATATTACCTACATTTTCTCACTTGTCCTCATTTTTCCTTGTTCTGGATTTGACAATATTTGTATGTTTCCATTTCTGTACAAGTTCAATTCAGTGAGAATAATTGTTTTATACTTTTAATTTACCACTTTCATAAATAAAACTTAATTTTTTTTTGTTATAAATTTAAAAATTTCACAAGTGAAAGATTAGATTAGACTAGGCATGTGGAGTGGGACCTTAGATGTAAGAGAGAAAGGTACTGTGTTTGAGAGTTGATGGGGCAACAATAGTTTAATCATACTCCCTAGTAAGGGAAGTAGATGGTGGGAGTCCATCAATTAGATGTGACCTTGTGAGTCTAATCCTTACTTTTTAGAGTTGGGCCAATGGGTCCCTTGTCTAATATTAGGTTTATTTAAGGTCACAAATGATTGTTGGTAACTATATTCTATGCAAGGGAAAGTTTTGGAACACATCCATACACTCCTTACTAAATGATCGTTTGGTCGTTAGATAAGAAATAAGTTATTTATATATTAATTTTTGTAAAGTTTATACGATTTTGTTAAATAGATAAGAAAAAGAAGAGTTATTCATGTTAAATTCAATATCACATTCGATTAATACATAGGGGAGTCTATGTATTATTTAATGTAGGAAAGAAAAGGAATTACTAATATACATATGGTGTATGAATAACTATAAATACACTCGTAACGGATCCCTATATTATTAATATCTATGTAGCTATAATAACTATCAAACTACCCTTCCATGTTCAGTTACTGTGTATTACATATAATTTTTTTGGTTATTTATAATATTTGAATTAGTTAATGCCTCTTCGTGATTGTGTCCTTCATTTGTTAAAAAAATGGTACATTGGATTGTCTCCTTATAATAGACATGTTGAGTCTTGGCATCGTTGGCCTTTAACAAATATCGAACAATCTTCAATTTATAGGTCTTTAAAAAAAAAGATATTTTATGTACTTTTAATTGATAATCTCAATAACGTTTAAGAAATCGATTTCCACTTCGACATATTTAAAATCTAGTTGATTTCCAATATTTAGTAGTATCCCAATTAGTTTGACTTGTTTAGAAATATTGATTTGAATAAATACTGAGATTACCTAAGTCCTAAATGATTAATACTTTATTTAAGATCTTAGAAATAATATAATTCTACTAATTAATATGTTATGGAGTTTGGTATTAATGAGCAGCCATGAGGCAGTGTTCATTTTACCATTCTTACGTGATCAAAGTTACACTAAATTGACTTGATTAGATAGTGGTACTACCCCCAACCCTACAACTCTACCCCCACCCCCCACCCCCATTCAGCACTATTTGTTTTGGTCATTTATTCTTCAGCTGTTCACCTCCAAATGTCTTGTCTTGTTTTCTACAGAAGGTCAAGAGAAAAAAAAATGTCTTTTAATTCCAGAAGCACCTTATAGCAAAGGTATAAAGAAGATACGGGAGCCAATGAGAGTTGTGGTGAAGTGATAAGTATTCTTTCATTCTTAGTCAGAAGTCTCGAATTTGAATCCTTTTGAAAACAAAATCCCTTGCTAAATAATGAAAAAGTTGGTTAAATATTAAAATGTTTAACCACTTTTGACTTTGGAGTTTTTCTCACGAGCAACGCAGGGATCGAATGTTCAAGATCATTCATTTTTTTAAGATTAAATTGTCAAGTACACGCCAGTTTAACCAAAATATCTATGGAGGTACGTACATTGGGCTTGCATACTGAAATGGGCTTATCCACCAAAATTTTGCGTTATGGCCCAAATATGCTACATCCCACAAACATATTCACCCTAATAGATGTGTCAATAACATTTTAATTGAGAGTAGTTTTCATATAACAAATGTATGATCTCTTTTTAAAAGAATAAAGTAAGGTGATACCTTATATATGATCACATTAAGTCTTTCTTATAATTACTCAGATGATATACACCATAAGGTTGTATTCGAAAATGCTCAGAATTGAAGAGAGAAGGCATGAAACAACTTTTGCACACCACAAAATCATACTATAATGCATAAATGTGGTCTAAAAAGTTCAACTATATATCAACAGAGATTACGATTGTATCGTCACCCTTGTCAACAACAAAGTTGTTGGTAAATTTGTTCGAAACAGTAGTAACTTCCACCTCATATGAGCCATGGACTCCACGAAAGCTGAATTGGCTTTGTTCATCAATATGACCATGAGCATGGGATAACCACTCGTGCTTAAGAGCAAGATATCTTCTGTTGAGGTCACCTTTTGGATTCACTAAATGTGAATTTGGTTTATTAAAGAACAGCTCCCAGAATCTCCACAACATTATACCTTCAACAGCAGGGTGGGCATAAGAACGTCATGGGAAACATTTAGAACGTCAATTTGGTGAATCCATCCCATTGTTTTAGTCAACTTTGACTATTCAATTGGTACAAGCAATTGTTAAAAAGAAATAGTAATTGGAGTTGAAAAGAAAAGATTTGGTAGTTGGCAAATTGGTAAGATTTGCAACCATTTTTGACTTTGTTATGTTTACATATGTCATTAGTGACATAGGCATGGTTTTATCCTTTTATAAATAGAGCATTCTTGCTCATTTGTAGAACACACCAAGTTAGAGAGAAAAATCATTTTGAGAGCAAAGTGAGGTATTCCATAGACTATATAAGAAAAATAGAGTGTGAGCGATATTTTAGTAAGACAGAAACCAAAAGAGTGTTGTTCGTTTTGAGTGTGTAGTTGTCACTTTGAGTATTGTATTCGTGACTAATTCCTTACTATAGCAATATCAGTTGCTCCTCTTGGCCCGTGGTTTTTTCCCTTATTCAGAAGGGTTTCCACGTAATATTCTTGGTGTCGTTATTTTCTCATTTTATTTCCATTACTTTTACCATATATATACTTTTGTGCTTGTCCGCGTTTTTCCCAACAGGCATAAGCTTCCCGAATAATAACTGTCTACCACAAGAGCAACGTTTGTGCTCTGAGGTCCTGATGCTTGTTTAATTTTAACCCATGCAGATACTTGATATGTCAAATAGAGTTTTACTTTTTCTGTGATCATCTGAGCAGGACCCATCCAGTTTTGAGTACGATTAGTCACCAGGATATAGCGGCCACTTACAGGCTCATGAGCACCAAGTGAATATATTGGAGGCATCGTAAGTGGTGAGCCTGTTTGAACGATCATTCTACAATTTCCAAGTGGGAACCAACCATTTGTGCCATCATTCAGACTTGTATTTGTAATTATATTAACACCAAAATCAGCATCCTAAAAGAGAGGAAAAATGAAATAGAAATTGATGATGTTTTTATCATCGGTATAAATGGATATTAAAATAAGGAGAGAATCTTTTCGGTTATACGGACAAAGTTAGAATAAACTTGAAAAAGAGGGAAATATTCACATAGCATTGGACTTACATCACAAGAAGAAGAACTGGGACATGAGATCACTACTGACTTTATGAGCAGGTCAGTTCAACAGAACCCGGACAAGTACCAGAGGCTCCAACTCAAGCAGAAACTGTATAAGTAGAACCCTCTGATACTTTGCTTGTAATGTCTTGCTCCAAGCCATGTCAACATTCTCTACGATTTGTTACAATAGCAGCTGCTAATCCTTTATGGTAAACTGATGGAACCAGCAATGCCTCACAGCAATTTGGGTTCCACAAGTAAAGCCCATATGAGAAGTCATGGTTTAAAATGATGTTCCTAGTGTCTTTCTCATCTTCCTTTGAACTCTGACAGGAATTATTACATGTATGATTTATGAGACTGAACAAAAACTGAAAGCAACAAACTCTATTTGAGATCAGGTATGATGTAATAATTTCAACTGCTTCCGAAGGTGTAGAATTGATGCTCAAGAAAAACTTCTGACAGCAAGTTCTGGTGCAATAGTAGAGTTGATTTCATTTTCCACAGGATTTGCGAGATTTTTTTTTATCATATTTTAATATTCAGCGTATGGCTAGTGGACGAGAGGAGTTGCTCAGTTGCTAAGCACCCCTCACTTCCAACCTGAAGGTTGTGAGTTCGAGTCAAAAGGGAGCAAAAGGGGTAGGAACTCGGAACATTTTAAATATTCAAGAATTACAAACTAGCAAAGCCACGTTCACACCTGAGAATCAAAGTAATTGTTGGCGGTGATCATTGGTGCCGCCTTCCCCATTTCCTGCTTTGATTCCTATACCCAAGATCACACAACTAGCTGAATAACTTGTATCGGAAAATCAAAATGACAAATAAGTTGCCAAAAAAATCTTCTTTTTAATTCATGCAAAACAACCTGTTCAGACTATCTATTTAGGCCATCATCATAGTGAGGGTTTACCATGGTGTTATCACCATCAGTAACAAATGACTTATTTTACAGAACTCAATCAAAATATATACTAACATAATCAATCCCTCTTAGACTGGAGAACAAGATGGCATATGGACAAAGCACTGGACTTACATCAGAAGCAGTAGAACTGGAACGTAAGATCACTACTGATTTGATCAGAAGCTGAGTCCCAGGTGGAGGTCCCTCGAGATAAAATATAACTTCATTAGGCACTGTTACAAGGAAAATGAACTATAACTTCACATAACCAATGAAAAGTAACAAAGACAAGCTAGATACATGACCTTACTTTCCAATTCTTATAAATTTCATTTCTGAATTTTGATACAATAGTTTTATTGTGGCGAAGACTTAAACAGATCCCTAAATAGTACCAGAGGCTCCAACACAAGCCGAAACTGTATAACTGGAACCTGCTGATACTCTGCTTGTAATGTCTTGCTCTAAGCCTTGCCACCATATCGTGCGTTTTGTCAATCCATTACGGTATCCAGAACCTGCTGGAACCACAAAAGCATGACAGCAATTTGGGCGCCACAAGTGCAGACCATCCAAGAAGTCATGGTTAAGGATGATGTTTCCAACATCCTTTCCATTTTCCTTTGAACTCTGTCAGGAAATATGATTGACAAGCTTGAAAAAAACTGACAGCAACAAGTCAACAACTCTAAATAAGTTCTGGTATAATATGACAGCCTGAAATGCTTCTGAAGGTTCAAATTTGATGCTCAATATAAAATTTTCAATGAGCCATAAGAAAATCTATCTAAAAGGAAAATATTTGCTCTTAGTTCAAACAAAATTACATAAGATACCAGTTCAAGAAGGATTTTACCTAGTGTTAGTCAAAATAAACTTTTGAAGGTGAGTGTTGGCACAACAATAAGCCCTGTGTTTGCGACTGGAAATCGATACAACAAAGTTATGTTCATCAATTCACGACATAATAGCACAAAGAAGAAGATTCCACAACTTCAGAAGTAAATATTTACAATGCATACATAACAGATAAATTTAACCATATATAAGATTTGGATGAACCCCTCGACCCAAATCATTTCTAGGGTTCTTCTTTTTCTCAATAAAAGTAATGAATGCAGTGTTTTTACAAATTAAACTAACTCATGTAAATCCGAACGGGAAGAACAATAGTAATATGAGAAACAAATATTACAGTAAAATTTTCTTTATTTTATTTGATCAGTAAAATGAGACATAAAGGTATTATTTAGTTCAAAAACTATTTTATCCTACAATTTTAGTATAAATAATACTCCATAATCATCTATATAAAAGATGGAATAAAATAATAACATAACACATTAACGTGTTATTTAATTTGGATTTTAGTTGATATCTATGTCCATAACAACACATTCATGTCATGTATATTTAGCTTTATACAAGTTTAAATTTTTACTTGTACAAATCAAAAATTGAAGAGCATAATATCAACTTAAATTAAACGACATATTTATGTATTATGTGAAATATAATCTTATTAGATAACCTGACTATCCCATCCAGCAACCAAACGAACCCTAGTGTGTGTCTGTAACAATTAAAACCAGCACTGAAACATATCTTGATCTGGCACAGTTGCTAAATCCTAATGGAGAAAATAGTATTGGTAACTGACTTGTGAACTTACTACATTGCATTTATATAGACACAGGAAATCTTTCTTTATTTACTCACTTGAAAATATGATATAATATAATATACAATAAACAAACAAATAATACAATTTGCAGAATACTCATGACAGAAGGATGATACAAGGTATGAACATAACTATTGCACAACACACAATCATACAGTGAGATGATAAATTGAGTAAAAACATCAGGACAAGTCAACGGAGATCACCAGTGCATTATCGCCCTTGTCAACCACAAATTTCTTAGTAATTTTCTTTGAAACTGTTACGACTTCCACTTCATAGGAGCCATGGAATCCACTAAAGCTGAATTGCCCTTGTTCATCAATATGACCATGCGGATGGGATGACCACTCATGCTTAAGAGCAAGGTACCTTTTTCCAGCTTCATTGATGTCTCCTTCTGCATCCACTAAATGTGCATTTGTTCGACTCATGAACAGCTCCCAGAATCCCCACAACATTATACCTTCTACAGCAGGGTGAGCATAAGCTTCTCGAAGCATAACTTCTAGATCATCAGCTCTAACGTATTCATTATCTGAAGACACGTCAACCTCAGTGAACCAGATTGGAAGTCCAAGAGTACCAAGTTTGTCCAGAGCAGAACATACAATGGGACCAACTGGACTGTCAATATGTCCCTGAATACCTATACCTCCAACAGGTGCACCGTGCTCTTGGAGATCAAGAATGTGCTCAATGTATTTCTCAGGGTAAGATCGGGTGTCACAGCCATCCTCAACATGGTAATCATTTACAAATAGGATGGGGGAAGGGTCCAATTGATGTGCAGTTTTAAACATGTTTACCCTGATGTCTTTACCCAATCTATCTTGATAGAAAGAACCATGCATCATCTCATTATTCACATCATAATGCGGGAACTTCCCCTTATACCGTGTCAGCAGCCCTGTTAAACGGTTTTGAACAGCCGTCATCAAGTCATTTTTGTTCAAGGATTGTACCCATGCCTGAACGGTGCCCACCACCTCCCAAAAGATACAGTGACCTCGAACTTGGATGTTGTTTTTTGTGCAAAAGTCCAGGAGCTCATCAGCATCTTTGTAGTTGAAATTCCCTTGCTGTGCTTCTGTCCAGTACCATTTGAGCTCATTTCCGAACACAGCCCAATTGAAATTCTTGACAAAGAAGGCATTGAAGTCTTCATTGTCCATATTTGTTCTGCTTATGGCTGATCCGAAGGGAAAGCTGTTTTGCAGTTGTTTAACTCTAACAAATGTGCCAAACAAACTGCCTGAATCTGTTCCAGAGAACTTCAACATGACGTCTCGCTTACGTAACTGTGAAGAAAATCAGCAAGAAAGAGTTTTATTAGAAATGTTTAACAAACTGTGTTTAAGGTAATGACATTCTCAGCTACTCCGAAGTTAGATATAGGATCCATCTCAAAATCAGTGCTGTAACAGTAAAACAGGGATTATTACGCTGATGAAACACCTCGGAATAATTGATGATCATTGCTTAATACAATAAGTGATAATAACATAAACACAAAATTAAGTATTACCTTTGCAGTTTGTTTCTTCAAGTGTCTAAACCGTTCACGTCTGTCAACCGGAAAAATTTGAAGCCCAGCAACCATTAAGTCTACACCAGCAACAGGACCCTGAATATAAACCATAATCTTAGCAGCTTGCTTCTCAATTCTAAAAGATCCTCCAATTTCATGCCATCTATCATCGCTGATCTCAGCTTGGCCTCCATTTACCCATTGGCTGTCTACTCCAAGGGCAACATTTACATTCTGAGGTCCTGATGTTTGTCCAATTTTAACCCATGCAGATACTTGGTATGTCAAATAGAGTTTTACTTTATCCGTGATCATCTGAGCAGGACCCATCCAGTTTTGAGTACGATTAGCCACCAGAATATAACGGCCACTTAAAGGCTCATGAGCACCAAGAGTATCTCTAGCCATTGGAGGCATAATATGCGGTGAGCCTGTTTGAACACTCATTGTACAGTTTCCAAGTGGAAACCAGCCATTTGTGCCATCATTCAAACTTGTATTTGTGATTATATTAACACCAAAACCAGCATCCTAAAAGAGATGAAAAATGAAGTAGAAAGCCTCAAACACCGTACGGAGAGGTAATGGTAGGAGAAGCACGAAAGTACTTAATGC
Organism: Solanum chilense; assembly: GCA_032847665.1. NCBI lineage: Eukaryota > Viridiplantae > Streptophyta > Magnoliopsida > Solanales > Solanaceae > Solanum > Solanum chilense. The sequence continues at coordinate 67,689,914 of CM064966.1, read as the reverse complement.
TTAAACAGATCAAACAGTTGAATTGCCTACTAGCTAGCTTAAGTGGCATCGCGTCACCAAGCTCAATGTAAATAGAAAAAGGAGGAAAATACACATTCCACATTTTCAACTAACCTCAATAACTGGTGGAGAAGAAGGAGGAGCTTTAGCTGCATGCTTTATGACTAAATTGTTAAGGAGGATATCCGTTCCTGCAGGTGGACCTTCTAAAAAGACAACAACCTGAGACGGGGAGTCATTTATAAGAAACTTCCCTTGCAACTTCACCCAGTCTTTATCTGTGGCTTGGACGCTACACACCAGTAGATTTTGTTAAAACACTCAAACGGAACTTCAATATACATGGTAAATAAAAGATGGAAGGCAAAACAGAAATAAAGAAGAAAGGGATCAATTAAAACACCACATTTAATTGCTGTTCACCTAGTTCAGTTTCAAAATGACCCAAGTGGATTATAAATTCAATGTCAAAAGTTATTATCTATCTGTTTTAAATGAAAAGTTATCTAACTCTAGAAAATGAAGTTACTACAGAACACATGTTTGTGACTATTACACAGATGATTATCTAAATAGATATGGAGCAGAAGAACCAGTAAAAATCAAAATTCCTTCAACAGAACAAAGTCAATTATGTTGGCAGAAACCCAAAATGCATCAACTGTTATAGAGAGCTAACAGTTTTTTTTTCTGTGCAGTTTGAGTGTTTCTAAAATCAGAAAGTGTTGCGCAGTTGATAATAAGACAGGAGATACTACAAGTATTATTATATGCATATTATATAAGGCAAACTTGAATTCACCTACCTGGCAATGCCTATATACCGTTCACGGTTGTCAGCTGCTTTAACATATAATGTACTGCGAAGATCTGCAGTAGTGACATTGTTACCGTAGATACGGACAACAGCAGATACCTCGTAAGCTAGTTTTCGCTTCACTCTTCCTGTCACATCTTGCTGAATTCCATTCCAGCTCTGGGTGCGTTCCGTTGCAGATGCAAAAGATTTTCCAGACATTGGAGTGATCTTGCCATCTGCCATAGAGTCATGCAAGGCCACCTTGCAGCCTCTTCCAGACCAACTATTGAGGCCATCATCAAATTGAGGGTTTATTATGATGTTATCATCATCGGTATAAACAGATGATGTGCCAGAACTCTATCAAAATAAGGAGAGAACTCATTCAGTAATACAATAGAGTCTAAATAAACTTAAATAATCTCTAGACTGAAGAGAAAACGAAAGAAATATATATATGGACATAGCATTCGACTTACATCACAAGCAGTAGAACTAGGACATGATATCACTACTGACTTTATGAGCAGGTCAGTTCCAGCTGGAGGTCCCTCGAGATAGAATATAACTTGATCGGGCATAGTTGACAGAGAAAACGAACCTTCTAATGTCTCCCAACACTCCTCCGAAGCAGCTTTTCTGGAAGGAGTGAAACTCTACCATGACTATTGCTTCTTAAACAATTTAAAGTAACAAAGACAAGCTAGATATAGAATCTTACTTTGCAACGAATAGATAACTTGTTTCTGAATTTTGATACACTAGTTTTAACGTGGCGAGGACTTCAACAGAACCCTGAAAAGTACCAGCGGCCCCAACACAAGCAGAAACTGTATAAGTGGAACCTGCTGATACCCTGCTTGTAATGTCTTGCTCTAAGCCTTGCCAACATTCCTTACGATTTGAGACAACAGCATAACAACAGCCTTCCTCCGCCGCTAATCCTTTATGGTATCCAGAAACTGCTGGAACCACAAAAGCATCGCAACAATTGGGATGCCACGAGTGCAGCCCATCCGAGAATTCATGGTTTAGGATGATGTTAGTAGCAGCATAACTCCCAGTCTCTTTCGCATTTTCTGTTGCACTCTGTAAGAAATTAAATATGTATAATTGATGAGCTTGAAGAAGAATTGACAGGGGAAAGCTACTTAGGATATACACACATTCTCCCCCTATTCCGACACTACTTTGGATGCCTTTCATTCACAAGGTAGATAAGACCTTTTCTTTTCTTCTTATCCAATTCTCCGACATAAATACAGACAATGCTTGTGTTTCCTTAAACCAACACTTAAGGTACTTGCAGTTTTAGTTTCTAGAGATACTAAATATCACTCGTTATATATGGATTTTCAACAAAACTCTTCATGCTTGGATATATAGCTTACGGCAATTGCCTACAGTATTCGAGTCCCAAATGCCATAAACCTTTCCTCAACTCCTCAAATAGCAAAATTTGTAGATATCAGCAAACCAGTTAAATCAGTATGAGAATCTCAATGTACACGTCTCTACTTTCTAATTCGTACCTGAGTATCAAAGTTGTTGTTGGCAGTAACCGTTGGTGATCTCTTCATGCTCTCCTTTGATTCCTATAGTCACAATCACGCGATTATTCAAATGAAAAACTCAAAATCCCAACAAATATCCTTACAGATTATTATTGTGGAATCCACCCTTTTTCTCCTAAAATCACTTCTCCAACAAAAACACATACAATGCCCGAGTTTCCTCATTCCAACAACTAACCAATGTACTTTTTTAGTATCTACAGACACAAACTAGTAAGTTGGAAATTTAACTTGCATCAATTGCTACAGTTCTATAGTCTCAAATACCATAAACCCTTCTTCAACCCCTCGAGTAACAAATTCGATGATATTCAAGAATCAGTAAACTAGTTAAAGAGTCTTGTTTCAAGAATCTCAAAGAACCCACATTTCAACTTTCTAAAATAGACCAACAATCCCCAAATTGGGAAAATTGAAAAAACAACAAACAATTTATACCTGCAAATCAAAGTTATCCTCGACATTGACAATTGGTGATTGCTCCATTTTCTCCTTTGATTCCTATACCAACAATCACACAATTAATCCCAAAAAAAAAACCATTTTATTCCTAGGATTTTCGACAAAAACAAGAAGACAAAAGTACCTGGGAATGTGTTGTACGAGGTTTGAAGAGTCGACGAGCAAAGCTGAAAGCACATAACCTCTTCATTATATACACACACTCTTCTTCTTCTCTGTGTTTGAGAAATTTTGCAAGTTAAGTCTTCAGAAAAGCGCGGGACACCAACCAATTATAACACTAATTTTGTACTCTCTTACATAACTGTTTGCTCACTTTGTCTTTAGCTGTCTCGTTAATCCAAACATTACTAAAATTAATCCCAACACTAATAAATAAATTAATGGGGATATTAAACTTCAAAGGTGATTAAAGATTTATGTGTGATAATGGTTTGAATTTAGTACAGGTTACGCGTTAATGATAGTAACAAATTCAGTGTAATTTTCACAAATAAAAATAATGTGAGTACGATTTTAATAACACAAATATTCGGGGGGAAATGGTTAATAAGAAACATTATATTATATGTTATTTTTAATCATTTGATGTTCTAATTTTTCAATTGGTGGATGCTTCGTCAACAAGTTTTCTTTGTTTTGAGGCAAAGTTCCACTAGATCCTATTTATAGTATGTGTATGTATGCTTGAATTCAAATGGAAGATTTCTATGTAGTATATAGGTTAAGTTAAGCAAATATTTGTTATAATAGTATGTTTTGATTCCTTTCCTTTTAGTTCTTGAGGCTTTTATTATAAGCCAAATGCAATTAATTCTTAAGAAATTTATTACTCCATTATTTGTTTGGTAAACTTAGGCTTTGCTTGTAACTAATGTTTGGCTATATATACATTCTTGGCAAAAAAGAAAAAAAACAATTCTTCGAGTGTTTAAGATTATTGAAATATCTTTTCATTTTTTATATAATATCAAACAATTTATCGCGATTAAACTCACAAGTGAAATTATTCTATTATGTGTGAAATTCAACTATAAATTTGCATCTTTCGTGATATATTCATCATCTTGATCGCGATCCTAGCTAAATATTGGAACGTTAGTGTATTAGTTTCTTGAACTTAGCTTGTTAAGAATATCACAGACCAAATTCGGTGAAAAGAAGAAGATGTTGGGTGTAAATTATATTGGTAGTCGACAAGAAAAAGTAACTAGAATATTAATTCTTGGGCGACTTACATAAATATGCTATATTAAAAAAATATTTACTATTTATCGACTATCGCAATAATATTTATTTCCTCAATAACTTTTAGCATATTTATAATACATTATTAATACATATTACAGAAAAACAATTTATAAAACACATAAATATAAATTTTATTGATGGATAATACATTTATCACACATTTTAATACAATTCAATTTCTTGCCAATTTTAAAACAATTATAATACATAATTCATTTTTAGTACATATTGCATACTTGTCATATTATTGTTATGTATTACTACTATAAATGGTAATATATTTTAAAAAATATCATTAAAATCAATGATTATTTATTAAAAGGTTCTACTCCAAGTAATTTTTCCAATTATAGCTAGGATGACATCTTTTAGGAATCGTATTGGCTTGTCCAAATAATTTTTCCAATGATACCTAAGATGATATCTTTTAGGAATCGTATTAGCTTGTCCAAATAATTTTTCCAATGATAATTAAAATAACATCTTTTAGGAATCGTATTAGCTTGTTCAAAGCAGACAATATCAAGCCGTAAGAGTATGTTGGACCGTGTTAGCCCATTAGAAAATTATTTCAACAGATATTTGATTTTAGAGAATAAAGCAAAAGGAAGAACAAAAGTAAAAACTAGCCTTTGCGTGAGGAGTAATGTTTTTCTATATACCAGAAAGAAGATGTAACGTTCCATAAATTAAGTTGTGTTTGAAAATGCATTTCATACAAATAAGGAAATTAATTACATGAAGAAGCATAGTATGAATCATTTGAGCAGTTGAAATTACTAGGAACTTTCATAATCTGATAGATGGATGAAGAAATTATTCCCCCTTTCTTCATATCCCATGATGATTTGTCTTTCTTTGAAAAACATATCTCAACAGCAAAAGGTATACAAATGACAAACAGACACACAAGTAGTTTTGCTTGACAAGGTAGAATAGGTCAAGAGAAGGGCTGATAAAAAAACGAAGATAGCACATAACATATTAGGCGAATCTTAGGTCAGCATGAGAAAAAGGTCACATAAAATGCTTTTGGGATATTATAACTCTAGGATAAATCAGGTCAAATCCTGAAGAAAGCTAAAACCATTGTTTGATGAGTCTGGAGTAATATTAGATAGTTGGTCTTAGATAAAGACTGATCAAGCCAAATAATGATTAACTACTCTTTTCGGATGATCAATCACATTGGGACTGAGACACGGCTCGAATTCCCCGAGAGGCAGCATCATGAGATGTATGGGGTCAAAGTGGACAATACGTAACATGGACTCGGGTTAGGTGTGACAATAGGACTTGGACAATCACTCCAAATTTCATGTATATTGAATATCTAGTTTTCATGAATATTAGATGGATGTGTTCTGTTTGGGAATTGACAATACAAAGAAAAGAAAAGCAGATCCTGTCTAGTGAACTTCAGTACCTATAAAATAATTGACCAAAAATATTCAAATTAATTACTCAAATAATCGTCTTTAATATTTGTAACAATAAAATCACTATGTCTATAAGAAAACTAATCAAAGATACTTTGCTCAATATTGGAACTATAGTCTATACAAGTTTGTGACTTGATATTATGGACCAAGTCCAAGTTAAGTAGTGATGCATAAAGTTGTCCACTTCAAACATAGTTTATTCATGCATGTTTTTATTACGTTAAAATTCTTACTTAGTATTATTCTCTTCTACTTCAAAGTAACGGTCTTTGTAAGGTCTTTCTTTGGCCTAATTATAGATTAGAAGGTTCCAAAGTTGAATTTATGAATATTGGAAGCCGTGCTTATTGACTTCCAATGAAAAATAATTATTGATTTGCAACTACAAAATGACTTTAGATTAAGGACTCTCCGCAAAGGTCTTTGTAAAAAGGATATTATAGACTCTTTAAATATTTAGTAATTTAATATTATCTATTTTTCATATATATGAAATATGAATGTATGTTTTAAGTATTAAATTTGTAACAAATTAAGATATAAACTTCTAATTTTTTTTAATTTTTTTTAAATATAATGAATGCAATGATAATAATTTTTTAAATGAAACTCAATACAAAAATCACATAATTCTTAATTTTCAGGAAATATCATAAATTTACGAAACGATAACTTGTTACGTCAAGTAAAAACTGTTCAAATTATATTAAAGGTGTAAAAGCAATAAATATTATGGAATTAAATTTCTTCACACAACCATTTCTACAAATTTTACAAACATCCCTTTTCTAGATTATTCTAGATAAATGGGGCTTTCAATGTAACAAAACAAATGAAGGCAGAAAAATTCAAATTTTTAGGCCAAAAAGATATTTTATCCGTGTTATTTTATTATTTTAAATATTTTTATTCTTTTAATTTAATATTTTTTTAATTAAAAGATGGAAACAACATTAGTTTATTTAAAAAGAAAAAAATTATCGACTTTTTAATTTTCTGGCCATTTAACATTATCTTATTAAAATATTGACTTCAAGAAAACACTAATAAGGATACAATGGCAATTACATAATCTCTTAAGAAACGTGAAATCTAAGATAGTGACAACTATTTAAAAACGAGGGAGTATTAATTATTTGATAGTTATTATGATCATAAAATATCACCTATAATTATCAATTAAATGGTCTAGCTAATTGCTATGTAATTATTAGTGTAGAAAATTTGAAGTCCATTTAACGTGCTTAGTTGGAAACACGAGTTTGCAACTCAAAAAGCAAAATAAATTGAACAAAATAAGGTTCAAATCAAAAGGATAACATCTGGGAGGATCTCTTAAACTTATCTATTTTGATAAATATTTTTTTTATCCTCAATCAATTATATTTTTTAAAAAAAATAATGTTTTTTAAAAATCGTAAGTTTTTCATTTACTCAATTCATAATTAATAGGAATAAAATAATAAATTTATTGTATCAATAATTATTTTTTTAATAGGCATATTAATTTAAAAATAAATAAGTAATTAGTAACAAAAAGAGTATATATTTAGTCATTGTAATCTATAGTCCTGTGAGAATTATTCAACTAAAAGACTTTGGAGCTTATTAATACTTTATTATTACTACAATTATCAACAAATTTTGGTTTAAAGAGTAGAAATAATTAAGAAATTGAAAGTAACGTCATAAAGTAGGCATTTACTTAATCGGAACGTTGATTGTACGAATAGGGAAATTTGTAATCATATTTTGGTGAAATCAAAGGGCTTTATTGTTTTTCATTTGGATTATATATGCATATTTATTTGTAAATAATCTAATTATATATACACTAAAACATCAAAATATTCTCTCAAAGAAAAATCCTTTTGCTTATAAAATATGATCAGAATTTGGTTAAAATAATATTTTATCTTTTGAACATATTTACTATTTTAATTTTAATATTTTTTAATTAAAAATAAAAGAAAATTTAATTTATTTTAAAATTAAAAATATTATAAATTTTTTAATTTTTTGATCAAATTCTGATCGAATTTTCTGGCCATTTGGGAACAGAAAGTGAAACCACTTCAACCAACCCCACCCCCCTCATAAAGGCCAAATGCCTACTCTACTTTGCCATGAAAAGTAAGACAATTCTACTATTACTACTGTATTTTAAAGAGTAAGATGCGGTCTGATATATGCGTTATATAAGTTATAAATTTTATGATTTCTTCTTTTTATTTCAATTTAATTTTGAATCATTATTTTATATTATCCTTTTAGAAATTTGTTCAAATTTATTTGTTTTTTTACTCGAAATTCTTGAAAACACATCAATATAAAGACATAATTACGAATCTCTACTTAATCGTGAGATCTAACAAGATAAAAAGAATAAGAATAAAGTATTTAATTGTGTATCAAATGCAATTTAATACTCCTTACTTGTCATCTATTTTGCATGTGTCATATTCATATATATATTTAGTCTTAATTTCATTTTGAGAATAACTCAAAAAAATAAACAATTCATATTAAAAACAAAACAGAAAAAATATTCTTCTCTTAATATATTATTAGTGTCCAATAAAAATAAAAATCTTTATTAATAAGATAAAGCAGTAAAGTAAACAGTGGAGTAATGTCAAGCATAATTAGAATTAGGCCATATAATTAATTTACTTTTTCTTTAATTTCACGTGGTTTGATCTTCTGTCATACTCCACTAGATTGCACCGACTTATATATATAAATATATAAAAAAAATATTTAAAATCAAAAGGGATTAATTAGAGTAATAACAGCTTCTAGAAAAAACTAATTAGTAAATGATGACTTTTCTTAATTAGAGTAATAATAGCTTCTAGAAAAAACTAATTAGTAAATTATGATTTTTTCTTAATTAAAGTAATAATAGCTTCTAGAAAAAACTAACTAGTAAATTATGACTTTTCTTAGAGGTGGCACAGTTTTGGACTTTAGACATTACAATTCTTAAGTTCAAAAAAAGGTGAGAAAAAAATTAATTATTTAGAGGAAAAAAAGACAACTTTGAGCCCTCAATTTTGAAGCATGGTCCTTAAAATAATTGATTAATGTGTTATTTAGTTAATATTGCTTAAAATTAAAAAATTAATGAGAGTTAGAAGTCATCTTCGACTTCTAGAAATCCCAAAACGTAGAGAACTCTTTTTATGTAGTTATACAAATCATACGTAATACCTTGCATTTTTATTTTATTATATTATATCTTGATTCATGTTAACGGGATATGTTTTCTTAAAATAATATATTCATAAATTACTAAATTAATATTATAACACATAATAATAATAATAATATAATTAATATAATTTCATTAAGAAGAATATAAATCTCTTAATTAATTAATGATTACAATAAAGATTCATGTTGTTGAAAGAATTTTATTATTTTTTAAAAATATTATCAGTTATCTTTGTAGTACTTAAAATTCTAAAATATATTTTAAAAGATTATTATTATAACAACAATATAGTAAGAGGTATTATGAGAATCAATAATTAAAATCCTAAAAATTGTGATAAGAGAAAAATATATTTAGAATAAGATGCCCCACAAAAGATGAAAACGTAAAATAAAATTACATTAGAAAAATTTAATAGTTTTGCTATCATAATGTGACCTAACATTTGGCATAAAAAAGTTTATTAAGTTTTAATATCTAATTGCTCGAATACATGTTGTTGAAGAATTTTGGGATGAGAATAGAAATGAGCTAAAATTAGGCATAAAATAGCCCATAATTTATTACAAGCCAAATGTCATTCTTAAGAAATTTATTAGGATTTGTTTAGTAAATTCGAGTTTTTTCTTTTTTGTTTTGATGTTGATATCTCATTAAAGTCTAATAATTTATATTGCGTAAGATCTTATTAAAAAATTCACTTCATATCAATAAAAATTATATTTGATATTCGAACTCGAAATGAAATGAAATTTGTTATAATTCAAGTTGTACATTTTTAGTACTGTATCCATCCACTTGTTTGCAATCAAAGCTCCAAATTTGGGAAATTGTCCAACATTTCTAACGAACTGTCTGGACAAAAATTGAACTAAATTACATATTTTGTTAAAGATGTTAAGGTTTACAAGTTTTGTTTTATAGTCATAAATATGCCAATTAATGAGTAGTCTACTTTCACTTAAAATATTATAAAGAAGAAGAATATTTTTATTAATTAATCTTATCAATTTTAAATTATTTCATGCCTTTTAAGAAAAGAAAAAAATAGTGCACAAATTAGGTATAACTTTCCATTTTATCTTTTATTAATTACTCCTTGTTTATAATTTTTTTTTAATTGTCCCTAATTACTTTGTCCATTTAACAAATCAAAAAAAGATTTTTTTTTGTTACTTATTATACCCTCAATTATTTAATTTGAAAAATATAGTACCTTTCGAAAATTTTAAATTTTAACCCATCAACTTCACAATTAATATGAACAAAATGATAAACTTCGTATATCAATAATTGTTCTCTTGATATGTGTGTCAATTCAAAAGTGAATGAGTAATTATAAATACGAAGAGTATTAACAAATTATTTATTAAAATAATTAATCATTAATTGTGTTGATTAATTTCAATTCTAACTAGTGAAGCGTAAAATTAAAAAAAGTATTTTAATAATATTAAAAATTAAAAAATCAAGTTTGATTTTTCTAATATTTTAAATAATTTAATTAATTTAAAATGAAGGGAGCATCAAACATTTGTACCCCCAACTCCATGTGTGTGTCATATTCATATCAAAGTTAATAATGAAGGAGTTCTCTTAGAATTTTACAATATTTACACTTTTTAATAAATCATTTTAAGGGAAATAATCTAAAACATTAATTAATTCTATATCTGTCTTTAATAGGACAAGTAATTTGAATCTTAAGATAATAATTATTTTTAGAATATGGACAAATGATATAGAAGGAAGGAAGAGATTGTCAAAAGGAGAAAAAAAAAACATTCTCTATTAAAATAAATTAAAAAAGAAAAGTAAAACAAATCATTTGCTTGTTGACTTCCTTTTCAATCTATTATAAACCAAATTTTTTTTTTATCAATTCTCTTTCATTGACTATCCTTTCAAGTTTAAAATTGCATACAATAATTTTATCGTTATAAAATCAAACTCATAAGAATATATAATCATAAAGAGAAGAAGACAAGAGAAGTAGATAAAAGAAGGGAAATTTTCTTGTTATTCAAGTATATGTAAGTCTCATCTGTATGTCATACAATAGTGAATGAACAATCCTATTTATAGAGTGAGAAATTACTCCAAAAGTCGACATATTAAGTATCATAATAAATCGATACATTCTTATCCAAAACGGTTCATGAATCTAGTGAATATGGATGGTTCTTAATGTACCAACCTTATGGACTATCCACCCATTCAATGAATTTATAACATTTACGAAGTAATATCATAATATTTTTGATATAATATTTATCAGATAAATAAATTAAAATTAATATTTAAAAGTAGTCCTGATCAGTTATTGGACCCCTCTTATACATGGGAAACATAGATTTCATCTAAGTCTAGAAAGGGAAAGGTAGAAGAAAAAAAAAGAAAATTGTAGACGATCGTCAAAACTTTGAAACTTTCATAAAAAAACAGAGTTTTTCCCTCTTTTGATTCAATCAATCTTACAATTTCAACATTCTTCTAATGTCAAAATGCAAATCTTGATTCACAATTTAATACAAGTGATATTATTTTATTCCTACTCTGTTTCAACAAGACTATTTACAGAGAGAAGAATAAGAATGTTCCATTTACTGTTGGAAGCATTTGATGTGGACTAGAAATAGTCTATATAAAACCATAAATGTTGAAATTCCAAAATCCAAGAACCGCTATTCCTCGTTAAGCGTTATTTCTATTGACCCACAAAAGATTTTTGCTGTTTGATTGTGTTTTTTTTTCTTTCTTCATATTGTTGGATTTTGGTGGTTATGTGAAAATGGGTTCGTCGGAAATGGATAAAGGTTTAAACTTTAGTGATGAAGATGGAGTGGGGAAGAGGAAATCTGAAATGGGTATTGAGAATAAGGAATCGAAGAAATCTGAAATGGGTATTGGAAAGAGAAATAAGAAGACGAAGAGAAAAAGGTTTTCTATTTTCCCTAAGTTCTCGTGTATGAGATTGGATGATGAAGTTCCTGTTGTTGAGACACCTGCTGATGAAGGTGGTTTCGATGTGGAGGCTAGCCAAAAGGGCCCGGGTCATGCTCCTAATCATTTAGTTGTCATGGTTAATGGTATTATTGGCAGGTGACTTGAAATCTTTAAATCTATTTTACTATAACTGAAACTGGTATCTTTCGAAACAATCTCTCTATCTCTGGACCCCACTCGTGAGATTACACGGTGTATCTTGTTGTTGTTACATACTGGTATTGTGGATTTATATCATTGCTGTTCTTTCTTTTTTCATTAGAACTTGTAGGTTAATCATTTGTAAATATATGGAGTTTTAATCTGGGCGTTATTAGTGCTTCCATAAACTTGGTTAAAGTTAAAAATGGTTGAAGGATTAGACAAAATTTCCATAAACTCTCGTACAGAGTGGAAAGATGCTTTGGTTGAAAGATCATTGAGTCTTAATTTAGTTCTAGTGTTATGATTGTTATATGATGAGAGATCAGTGTGCTTAGGTTGGATGACTTGACTTGTCTGCTTCTGCAGTGTCGATGATTGGAAGTATGCTGCTGAACAATTTGTAAAGGCCTATCCACACGATATCATTGTTTATCGTAAGCTCCCTGCTCTTTACAGGATTTCCTGGTTCTATTTTACTTCTGTTTTTTTGGTCTAGTTGATTGAAGTGAGATTGTTATGTAAAATCTAATTACTTTGGAGTAGCAACTATCTGTTTGAAATATCATATTTATATCTATGATTTACCAAAGGCAGGCATGTGGTTTTTGGTAAGTATGAAGAAATGCAATGTTTATGCAAATAAGTGAACTGCCTTCAATTTTTGATTGATCATACTTCTATACATCTTTTTTGTTCACCTAAACTATATAGTGGATTGCTTTTATTTTTTCTATCTCTAACAATACGGACAGAGTCTACAGACTAAGCCAGTTTAACGAGTACCAAGAAGGTACATGAAAGTGTACAAACTAGAAACTTCCTTCTGTAAGTTGAGGAATGCAAAAAATCTAAACATAGAGTTTGTATCCGGTGCAAGTTCTTCCTACACCATAGTCATAGACGTTTCAAACATGTAGCTTTTACCTGAAGTATGTTTTCCCTACTATCATTAGACATTTGCTATTCCTCTCCTGCCAAACATACCAGAAAATGCAAGTAGGGAGTGCCTACTTAGTGCTACTTGGGCAAGTTTTATGCTACCTGGTATAACCTATTTGACAGTGGAGCAATAAATGATTTACTGATTCATTAGCTTCTTCACATAGAACACATCTGCTGCAAATAGTAAGACCTCTTTTCTGCAAATTGTTATGTGTTAAACAAGCTTCATGAGTGGCAATCCAAGCAACGGTCAACTACCACAGTTTCTTCCCATTCTCCAAAGATTGTTATAGCATGTCTTACTGGATATAATTTAAGTGAAGAAATATTGGTGTTAGAAGTATAGAGGTCCTTGGAATAACTTTTGACTTTTGGCATTGCACTTCCAAACTTGCTTTAGATATTCATGCTTTTCCACTATCAAAATTCTAGCGGCCCATTAGTTTCTGAAAAGTAATATGAGCTCCAAATTTTCATTGATTGCATGTTTCCACAATCTTTATGCATCTTTCTGTCGGTCAGAGCCATACGCTTCCTGTGTTAATCTCTAACTTTTTTTCTAATTTAATATGCTATTTTCAGGCAGTCAATCTAATTATTCAAAGCTGACATTCGATGGTGTTGATGTAATGGGGATAAGACTAGCTGAAGAGGTATGTGAATCATTTGTATCTTCCCCAGATTTAGTCAATATAAATAAAATCCTGTTCCTCAACACAAACTGCTCCGTCGATCTCATTTTATCTTACCTGCTCACATTGTGAGAGTCATCAACATCTTTTTTGACGGTGATCTTGTAAACCAGACTAGCTCATACAATTTGTGATGAAATAGTAGTATTTTAATTGAAAGTCTTTTTTTCTTTCCCTTGAGTTTAATTTTCTACAGGCCATTGTTTCAGTCTTAATTAGTATCTTTATCTGTCCTCAGATCCTTGTTTTAAGTTATTTGGATTCTGCGGCTATATAGACCTAAATTCTGCATTGCCTACCAAATATGTATGCTTGAAGCTATTGTCCAGTTCTTTTATCTTCCAAATCTTAGCTCTTGCTAACATACTCTATCCACCCTTGTTTGTTGGTTACTAAGGAATTTTACCAGTGTTGTATGATGATGGATTTTGTATTGTATTAGGATGACATCTAATCTGATTCTTATTGTTCAGGTCTGACATGTAAGTTTAGTTATATGCTAAACAATATCTACTTGAACTTAATTTTTAGTGACTGATGCTTCTCATATTTACTGTCAGGTACAATCTGTTGTAAAACGTACTCCACATCTACAGAAGATTTCCTTTGTTGGTCACTCCCTAGGTGGCCTGGTATGTAGATATGCAATTGCAAAGCTATATGAACAAAGATCTGCAAGAATAACACGTGGACAAGGTATGGAATGTAGTCTTAATGGGTCCACTGATGCGTGTGCGGAAGAGGTGTCAAAAAAAATTGCTGGGCTGGAACCCGTGAACTTTATAACCTTCGCTACACCTCATCTCGGTTGTAGGGGACACAAACAGGTAATTAGAGGATTTTTCTCAATCCCCATTAATTTATTGCCTCTGTTAAATTCTGATATTATAGAGAGTAGTTCACATTCTATAGTATAAGGGAAAGGTAATCGTCCAAATGAGCTCTGCAACTTACACAGCTAATGAGGAAATTACCACCAAAACTGGATTTTTGGTTCATGGTAGACTTCAAAAGAGGATTTTCATTATCATGTATAATGAACACTCTATTAGATTAAACTAACTCACGAATGTCTCTGACTGTAAGTGGACAGTTAAAGGAGTTAGAGACTTTAGTTGTAATGTGCCATTATCAAGATTAAGTGTTAAAATTGCATTGTCATGAGAAGTACTAGCAAAGAGATTCATAAGTCGCTTATCTGGTAAATCTGAGAGAATGCAATCCAAACTCATCTAACATGATTATATTTTGGTTGCAGTTTGCACCAATACTTAAACTTCGTGAAGTTTTATTTAACTCTTCAGCATCTTGCATGACTTTGAATATTTTTGTTCTAGTTTCATTCTGAACTTTGCTTATCATGTTAGAGCATGGCAAGTTAGCTGCATGAATATTATGAATCCCAAATAACTCAATTGCTTTAGTTTCATTCTTCTTCCATCGTGACAATACTTTTTACTTAATCCCAAAACTGGGCAGGCTTAGGAAACCAAGCTTTTAATGTCTATTAAAATTATTGTAGGCTCCAGCATTCTGTGGGCTATACTCACTTGAAAAGGTTGCAGCAAGTTCCTCATGGTTACTTGGAAGAAGCGGAAGGCATCTCTTTTTGAAAGATCATGATGAAGGGAAACCTCCTCTCCTTCTTCGGATGGCCAGTGATTCTGAAGATCTGCCATTTATGTGAGTGAACATTGACCAACTCACAGCAGAATCTCAAGCAAATTATGTATCCTAACTTCTTCTTGCAGATCTGCTTTGCAGTCATTTAAGCGTCGCGCAGCCTATGCAAATACAAGTTTTGACTGTATCCTACTTAACCCCGTCATTTAGATGTGTATTTGTCAGACCCTCGTCCTTTTCTTCTGCTCTTTCTTGTTTGTTCAATATTCACTGTATTATATAGCCAGAATCAGGTGCTCAGGACTTAAGTCCTTGATGAGATGATTCAACAGTAGATTAGCGTTTATGCTGATCGATGAGTCCTTAATTCCATATGTTAACTTATTTCCTATAATGTGAAAAACCTTAACACTTGTATAGATCTTGTTGGATGGAGTACATCATCTTTGCGGCGCAGAAGTGAGCTTCCAAAGGTAAAATTTATGACATTAGAGTTTTAGCAAAAGCTTTCATCATACAACTAATACTTATCTTTTCAGCGTCGAAACATGAAAAAAGTGGACAAATACCCACATATTGTAAACATAGAAGAGGCAACAAGTGTTAGTTCTCAAGAAGAAACTCCTACTATGGCCAATATAAACGGACACAAGTCTCAAGAAATGGAAGGTTAGTACCTTTTTTCTTTCTTTTTAATGGCATTTTGAAGAGCAACTTTAAGTATGTTAGCCTTCTGTTTCAGAAACACTTACCTTTATTATCCTAAAATTGTGGATCTATAGCTGTTGATTCTGCATATTAGTTGCATTTTGCGATGTCCATACAGTCTTCTAGTGTGTTTTTTCGGAAAGACTACACTGAGATGCATGGATCAAAGAACTGCTGCCTAATGAAAAGAGAGCATGGATCCACTTCACACTAATTCCAGTAGTTTATGAATCCCACCTTCGAGACTTAAGCTGCTTGTGTCAATTGCATAAACGGTAGAATTTTCTACTTAAATAACTAGCAAAATACTTAGAATGGTGTACGGTTGATTATTCATTCTGTAATATCAGCCATTTTTGTCGGTTCTCAACTCCGACTCTGCTGTTCCATTTTATTAGTGGTAGTAATAGACACTACCTAATTGACCAGGGGAATCTCAATGTATATCACATGGTTTTCACTTTTAGCATTTTTATAATCAGCTTCATAATACTTTGTGGTTGTTTACCTTTTTTATTGGTTAACCGCTGTAGAGGCTATGATCAGAGGTTTAACAAAGTTGAGCTGGGAACGCGTTGATGTTAGCTTCAAAGGAAGTATACAGAAATTCCTCGCCCATACAGCAATTCAGGCATGTATTTGTTCCGTCTTGAACACACTTCTAAGGAGCTTCTGCTTTTAATATTTCTTTACACTATTGACTATCATAGATTTCACCACTTATCAGTCTATTATGATCTAGGCAAATTCCTTTCTCATTAGCTATTTACTCTGGGATTATCATTTCATGTCTGTGTTTTCATTCGCTTGCTTAGCTTGAGGTGTTTGTTTTTTTTCCCCGAGTGCTCATAAAAAATCCACCTTTCTCCCATACCTTGGTATAACTCATGATACCGTCATAAATTTGCATAATATGGGGTGATCAGATGGATTGTTGAAGAGTAGGTTAGACAATAATGTGGGTAATAAAGAACAGATAATTAGGCTCAAATGGATAACTA
The DNA here is from genome assembly GCA_032847665.1 of Solanum chilense. Classification (NCBI taxonomy): domain Eukaryota; kingdom Viridiplantae; phylum Streptophyta; class Magnoliopsida; order Solanales; family Solanaceae; genus Solanum; species Solanum chilense. The sequence continues at coordinate 67,673,053 of CM064966.1, read as the reverse complement.
AGGTTATAAATCTGTCAATTAATAGCTAGTTGGGGCATGCATATGAATGATTAATCTTCACCATCCACTTAGCTTCTTTTGAACCAAAGGTCTCAATGATCCCAAAAGGAAATGTATAAAGTCATCATGATCTTGAACTATTTGTTTTCAACAAACAGAAGCAAATTTCGTAGTTTTTTTATGATTGTTTCTTTCTGAAATCAAAACTCTAGGCATTGGTTAATATGAGGAATGGAATAAAGAAAGAGCAGAGGAGCCCTCAGCCCTCAACTTATGCAGCTCCTTCGTTCGTTTTCTACTCTTTCACGTGAAGCAATACTGCATTTTTCGCCAATCATTTGCCCTTTGGTTTCTGATTTTTGTGTTTTGTTCAGCCACAGGAAGGTTGTTTGCAGTAACAAATCTTTTAATGTCCTTCGTTTTACAATTACAGGTGCAGTCCTATAACATTAATTCCGATGGAGTAGATGTTGTACAACACATGATTGACAATTTCGCCTTCTAGACGTAGTGAAGTTCTTGATTTATAATACCTGTATTTGCTGGAGGCCTGTGCAATTTACAGCGCCTGCTACATAAATTGTAGAGGATACAAGCATACTAATTCAAGATACAAATGACAAGTCACTAGGCGATTTTACTCATATGGCATAGCCTTGGTTGACAAAGTTATCCGGTACCCGTTGCTCGTGGAAAGGTGCAGGTATCCCGTGGAATTAGTCAAAAGTGAGCGAAAGCTAGTCCAAACACCACGGTCATCAAAAAAAATAAATATAGAAATGATAAGTCAAAAGTTCAAGTTACATGTATTATAGTTACTAGAGCATATATAGTGCAATCATTTGTAAAGTTCTTTAGCTCCTCACTAGGATATCTCTTCAAATGTAATAACAAGTATTCTCTTGTATACCATAACAAATCATGTGATCCAATCTTGAAGGCTAACTTTCATAATTTTTCAGTTTCATTTTGTTATATGATCATGTTAAATAAAACAAACGATCCACTCAGAGTTAGTCCTTTTTCTAGTCCGATTTGTCGAAAGGAAAAAACAAACAAATACTTTAATTTTGTTCCATCTTATTTTTACAGGGCTACCACTTGCAATCCCATACCTTTACCCATACCTTAATTTGAAAATAATAATAATAAAAAAAAATATATAGAAAATTAGAAAGGAAAAAAAAAAGTCCTGCAATTGATGTGTACGTTAATGCAAGTCCAGTTTGGCCAAGTCCTACAGTATCTTTAAAAAAAAAAAACAGATAAAAAAGCAGGTAACTCAATATCAGGTTCAGGTAAGATTTGGTCCCTACTGTCTGACAACTGGCCATTAATGCCCATTCTACCTGATTTTCAAGGTTTTACGTTTTAATTTATTTATCTAATTTTAATTTAAAACAAAATTTTAGAAAATAAAAATAATTTTTAAAATTTTATGATTTTAAATAGGTTTAATATATTATGCGAAAAGTAAAAAATTATTGCTGGTCCCTTACACTTCCTCCTGCCAAAACAATAATTATGACTTTTTAATAACAAAATCAGTTACTCCTTGTTAATTTGCAAAATATGGGTGAAGCCCATGTTTTTTATTTGTGAGAGTTTTTTTTTTTTTATCTTTTGTGAAATTTTAAAAGTTCCTAATTGGGTTATAGAAAGCAAAAAAACAAATGTATCATAACCATATATATATATATAACTTTACAGCTATTATTCCAGCCTAGGAAAGCAAACCTTTTGCGTGCTCATAGTGAAGTCCACTGTTCACTGTAACATGTGACACACAGTATTTAAACTAAGCGTTTGGACAAGCTGCGATATGAAATTATAAAATGTAATTAATATATAGATATGAAGTTTTTATATTGATTTCATCTCGTGATGAAATCCAAATTCTCCAAACATTATGATTTGAGAATTTAAAATCATGCGTTGGGTTTTTAAAAATATAATAATTAACTTACAAATTTATATTTTGTAATATTAACTCTATATTTATATCAACTGGACGTTTATTATATATGTAAACAAAATTTATAGTTTATAGTATTACTTTTTAAATTATTTATACCTCATATAACGACTATTTTCACAAACTTAAAATTTAAGTATTACTTCAAATCAATTTATACTTTAACATTTATATTCACTACTTTTATTATTTTGATCAAATTTATTTACCAACCAAATTGACCAATAAATACCAAAAATAACAACGGTGGTTTGTCTTCTCGGTCTCTACAACTTATTTTCAATTATATTTTTCACTAAACTAAAATTTGATCAATAGTTATTGTACTTTTTAAGAATAATTTTGTCATAGTGTATTATGCGATTTTTAAATTTTTTATTTATTTAGTATGATTATATAAAAATTGAGATATTTTTAATAATTTTACAACTTATAAACTTTTATGTTCATGTAAAAATATATGACATAAAAAAATTAAATTAAATATCTACATAAAACTTTAACTTAATATTATAACTTTATAATTTGATATCGTATGTCCGAACTGCCCAACATAGAATAGTAGTTTTTGTATTGTCAAAAATGATTATTTATATCTGTCACCTACATTATTATACCTTTGAAAACCGAATTGCCTTGCTCATTTGGTCAAATGTACATTTGCCTTGTTCTTTTGATCAAATAATAGATTTGAGGTTTCCAAGATTTCCAACTTATCATTATTACTGCTAATGTTTATTGTCAATAATAAAAAGTGCAATGACTACTACCTAGAAAATACTAATAATAAAAAGTGCAATGACTACTACCTAGAAAACATGATCTTTACAATTTTATGCCCTAAGTTAGGGAGATTTTTTTCTATTTAAGTTTGAAAAAATTGAGTTGAACATGATTTACCTAAAAGTTTATTATCAAACTAAGCAAAAATCAAACAATTATACAATATTTATCTACTACGAGGAACAAGAAAAAAATAAAATATGCAACAAGTGTTTAATTAGTCATGTTTGTAATGAAGAAAGTGTTGTGCAAATACATTTTATTATGCATCGATTGATTTGATGATTGATGTAGACATCCAATATAGAAAATTTTCACATAAAGAAAGATCTTGAAGATAAGAAAGTTATTATATGAAAGAAGCAAAAAAATCAATCATATATATAACGATGAATTTTAACGATACAACTTGGTTATACTCATTTTTGCATTGGAAAAATGCAATTGGCAAAAGAGTGTAGTTATAAGCTTCACCATTCTATGTCTATGTCAATCGACATCAGTAATGTTTGCTTTAATATACTTTAAATATTTTTTATATACATATTTTATTTGAATCAAAAAATCGATAACCACCTCTTTTATCTTTTTAAGATAAAGATAACAATCTCTTTTGAGATTCTAGTTATAAAATTATGCATTTATATCGATAAAATAAAAATATTCTAATTATATTATTGAATTTGACTTGGCAAATTATGATTGATAGTGTGATATCATATGACCAAGTATGGTACAACTGTTTTTGCGTGGATGTGGAGATAACCCTTCTCATCATAATCAGGGCACCTGCACACCCCCTTCCTATACACACCTACTTCCCCTAATCTTTCTTGGAAATTAAGTTCACTTGCCTCATTTCCACACTCATTTAAAAGTCGGTAAAAATAATTGTTTATAGTTATGTCAAAAGATATATTGAATTTGTATCATAAATAAAGTGTAGTTTTATTTCTTAATTAAATTCATAGAAACAAGCGTCATATTTTAACACGACTCTAGTTCTAGTTATCCCGTCTCTAGTTGGTTTTTGACATTATTCAACACACAAGAAAAAAGATACACTATGTCCTCAGTTTTAATCAATGGGAACTTTCGCAAATAGTCACTTTAATATATTTAATTATGTTTTATAATATGGTTTACATATTTACGAGTTATAGCTACAATTTAAGCTATCTCGTTTGTACAATTTGCGAATTTGTATAATTTGCAGGTTTGTATAATTTGCGAGTATATTAACATTATTCGGTTATTTGTGTATAAACTCGAAATAACGAATTTATACGATTACAAACATCAGAATTGTAAAGAGTTTTACAAATTATATTATACAAACATGTGAATTGTACGAAACTAAAAAACTGGACCGCATAATTATAGCTTTAGTAAGTCGCGAATTGTAATTAAGGTAAAACTTATTAACTAGTATATGTTTGCTAATATATATCATTTATCTTACTCTCATATTAACTCCATTTAAAAAGTAGCGTTTCTTTCTTTGTTATCGATAAATTAAGTATCAAAAAATAATCGTGTCAAATCAAAATCAAACGAAGCCCTACAATACATAGCGTGTTAAAGTTGCATTGCTCAAAAACCAAAGTAACCAAAACAGTAGCAATATAGGGTTGGTTTGTGTGTGATATTTTACAAATTAAGAAGGGGACAAAGTGAGTGATAAATGAAAGAAAATGAAAGACCATAAACTCCACCAGTGAATTCACTTGTCTCTTTTTTTAATTTGTGACTTCTCACTTCATTTTTCAAAATCCATATTTGTTCTCTATTATATACTATTTGTTTCATTCCTCAACTCTATTCTCTTGGGATTTCTGAAAAAGAGTCATTCCCTTTTCAGAAATTTACCTCTACTTCTTTTCTTTCTTTCATCTACAAACAATGTATTTTCATTCAATTCTTCATTAAACATTCCAAAATCTCCTCTGTTTTTTTGCACTTTCTTGTAAGAAGAAGAAGAAGAAAAGAAATCCAATGGCATTATCTCAATTTATAGTCTTTTGGAATAGAAATCTACAGACTATAATCTTTTTGTTACTTCTATTCATTTCTGGATTGACACATGTTAGATTAACAGCTGAAGGTAAAAAGGGTCTTTTCAAGATTTTGTCTAAAGTTATAAAATCTTGAAAAAAAAGACTGAATTTTTAATGAAAAAGTTTCAATCTTTTGCAGGTAGGAGGATACTCAAAACACAAACTGGTGTTTTTACTCAGGTGGGGTTCTTGAATCTTGAGTTTTTTTTTTGGAAATTCAATAAGAAAAAATATTGAGATTTTTTTTTGTGTTTGAAAAAAAAAACAGAGGAAAAATGAAGAGAAGATGATAAAGATGAGATCTTTAATTGGTTCAAGACCACCAAGATGTGAAGGAAGATGTAGAAATTGTGGACCATGTGAAGCAGTTCAAGTACCAATTGTGCCAAATCTCAAGAATCAACAAACATCAAGAATTCATAATCAATTGAATTCATATCCTAATTTGTTCTTGGCATATTCAAGGGGTGATGATATATCAAATTATAAGCCTATGTGTTGGAAATGTAAGTGTGGGAATTTTTTCTTTAATCCTTGATTAAAGATGGAAGAAAAAAAAATATCTTTTTTTTTTTGGGGTTGTGGAGAAAATTAAGTTTCTTCAATTGTCTATATACATGAAGATTAAGTTTGATTAGCTTATAGCTAGGTTTTGTAGAATTTTTGCATAATCAAGATTTGTGATAATGCATATTTTGTACATATCTTAATTAGCACTTTTGTAGTACCAATCTTTTCCTCTCTTTTTTTTTCTCTTATGAAAAGAACACTTCTAATTTAGGAAGTGAATTGAGCTAATTACAACAGATTAAAAAGTTTTGGATTGCTAATTTTAATTTATGTTGTGATTAATACTAAAGGTAGTGTTTTGTGTTGAAAACATGGTTTTCATGTATATGCATGGCTAACATATTTTTATTATTTCATATTTTATCTATAGTATAAATTACACTAATTTTGACCTAAACTTGTATATTATATTTTATTTCGTATATAATAATACATAAATGCTTTGGCTTAAACTTATTTTACTTTATGTTCAATTATATTGAATAAACTTTTATATATGTAATTAAATAGCATTTATCATCCAAAACGACTCCTCAATGTGTGTAACAGAGGGAGCAGTTTGGATTATTGTTCATCGCATTCTGTGAATGAATGCACAGCTCGTAGGTCTGATGTGAATGTGACGATAGTGACAGAGAGAGAGGGGTTCTTTTCGGAGGCGGAGTAGAGGTTCGATATCTACTATATATACATATAAAGTTATTTTAATCATATATAAATAATATAATTTTCGCCGAATAGAGTTTGAAAGATAGCTTCACCCCTGTTCTCACTACTTTTTCATTTAAATTTATTTGTTCGATTTTGACATACATTTTTTTTATAATTTTAAAAGTATATTAAATGTTGGAATGTTTTGATCTTGTTATCTTAAATTTAGAAAGTTTTTTTTAAAATATTATTTTAAAAAAGTGAAACAAATTGAGAATTGATTTAATTTGAAAGAAGGCAGGCAAGTAAGAGTGGGGCGGTATGTCAGTGGGCAGTGTGCACTGTACAACAGTAGCAGAGCAGCAATAGAAAAGAGAGGGGGACCTGCTCATGTTTTCATATCTTACGAGATTTTATGGGTTACAAAAAGGCAAAAGAAAAAAAATCGCGAATTTAGAATTTTTAAAATATGAGTATATTTATAAAAATCAATTTAATATCTAAATAGATTAATAATTCTATTATCGATAAAATGGATTACATAAAATATTTAATTTTATGAAGAAATTATGAGTTTATGTGTCAAAGTTGTTACTTGGGCCTGGTTATATACATCGAATGTATAAACTGTATAGTACGTATGACACTCCCTCGTTTATTGTGTTATATTTTGCATGTGTCTTTCTGGCAACACTCGTGTGAGTGTGTATCACTCCTAGTTATTATCGTTACTACTTTTTCTGAGTATAAATATAGGTTAATTTATGTTTTTTTTTTCTTGAAAAAAGATAATAGAGGGTAGGAAAAGGAAAATTAAGAAAATTGACTAATCTAATAAGTTGATTTGAAGTTGTAATTTTTTTTTTTGGACTTGCAATTTGAGTATCAAAAGTTAGTGTATATTTATTTATTCCTATAAAAATACGTGAATCTCATAAATCTTTTTGTATGATATAAATATTATGAACAAGCATTAACTTTTGATCTTATTATAAAGTCTATTTCTTTCACAAATTTTATGTAAGAATTTGCAATTTATAAATTTTCTAAATATTTTAGTTATAAAGTTAAAACTGAATTAATGTATTTCTACTTCATTTTTAAGATTAATCAAATTGATCTTCTATAAGGGTATGCATAAAAAAACTAAAAATTAATAATTTGCATTCTTAATATTTATACAAAAGTAAATAAAGACTTGGTTTGCTTGTCTACAAATTTGGTGGGCCTTTTCCAACCTAATGTGAAACAACTGTATCTCATCAAACAAAAGCCCATAAAACAAAAAGGCTTGAGCCCACCAATGATATTATGTGGCACATAAATTTTTTACAAATAATACTTTCGATTCTTTGTCCGTAAATTCACTTTAGCACTATAACTTAGGGTCTTTATATATCCCCTTAAATAACTTTCAGGTGAATTAAATATCACCTTATAGATACAATACCAATTTCGTGGTTGAAAGGTGATATACACGCGCACCACATCAGCAACACGTTAGTGACACGTTGACAACATGTCAAATGGTGAGGACGTGTAGTTTTATTTAATTTTTTGTTTTTTCCACATCATTTTTTGTTCTTAGTTTTCACCTGAAAGTTCTTTAAGGGGGTATATAAACACCCGTAAAGTTAGAGTGCTTAAGTGAATTTTACGGACAAGTTTAAGGAGAATTTTATGTATTTTTCCTATTTAAAATAGTCATTAATCATTAATATTATCGTCGTAGAGTTTTAAATTCCATGAATGCATATTTTTATGATATGACATTACGTTCTTCATTTTTGTATATTTTTAACTAGTTAGTACTCCATTATTATGATAATACTTGATTTTTTATATATATACAAGGGCTAAATCTGCATATTTGATTAAATTTGAAGCTTAGAAATACGTCAACAAAAGAATATAATGAAAAGGAGTACACATATTTTTGGGGAATTGGCAGTGTAACAGGTGATCCAGTTCATAATTTCACATGGAGTTAACTCAGACCAATAATTTACACTTTATTATGAAAAGAAAAGCCTTCATCTAAGAGGCCAGAGCCCACCTGCTCCCTTTCATCTCACGTATGAAAGAATTTCGAATTTAAATCAAAGTTACTATGATCGATCGAATATATACTTAGTTCAGAGTCTTCACTTTTGATTACTGATATAATATATAAGATAGTATTGAATATAATATGTCAGGAACGAAGAGATTAATTATATTAGTATTAGTTAACCTAATATTATTTCTTATCCATGTTTGACAGGATATATAAATTAATTCATGTAGTTTTATTTTTGTTAAGATTCTCCCAAACACCCCGTAGTAATTGTTAAAATCTAAATGATGTCTCGTATTGGTTGTGCATGAGTTACTAAAAGAGTTCATAAAGAGTTTTATGTCATTCTTGGATTGAATTAGGTTATATACACTTTAATAATTTTATCGGATATCTAAAATTTATCTCAATCATAGGTTTCATATAAATTTACTAACGAAGATTTACATTTTAAAAAAAAAAATCTAGTATTTTCCATTTTCATTAAGATTTTAATTTTTAATCACGTTATTTAACCACTAACTCATACACATTTGAGGTTACTCTACTTAATATTGCTCTGAAGGGTTTAACTTAATACATTTTGAGTTTAATAATAAAAGCAAAATATATATTTTATCACGCGTTTTCATTTAAAATGAATATGCATTGATGTAATTAATATTCTTTGCCTGAATATAAGATATAATTAATATGAATTGCCTGAATACCAATTGTCTAATACCAATTTAATACAACTCTTAAGTTTTTCAAAGAATATAAATTATAGTTAATGATTTGTAATTACGCAATTATATATGTCAATTAATGTTTTTGACTCCAGTGTTGGACCCTCATTAAATTCCTTCTACCGACGCATCCAAATATCTTTAAAATAACCAACACAGATACAACACATCCATCTATTTTTAAACACATAAAAGTGGGAGCCTCACACTACCTTTTCTTCTCACACCTCATCTCTAATACTACTAGTACACACTCATCTTCTATATTTTACTGGTAAGTTTCATTTCATCTTTTTAATAATAATAATAAGATCTATTTGTTTTTTTTTTATTATTTGATTTTTCACATAGATTGTATTTTAACTCCAGGTAGTTAAGACATGATGGAATAGAAACATGTTGAGGCAATCATCTAGTAGAAATATGAGGACTAAAGGGTTAAAGTTAAAGGATGTTTTACAAGGATTTGCTTTGTTTTTGATGTGTTTGTGGTTGATTTACCAAGCAAGACAGGCTTACAACAAGTCAAAATTGGGTGAAAAATCATTGAAGGGACAAGATTTGCAAAAAGCTGCCAAGTTAGGGAGGAAAGATCTGAATCCTTTGCTGTTAGATGAGTTAGCTGGTGAGTTTCAAAAGAACCCAGATGAAGATCTTGAACTGGAAGAATTATTAGATGAAGCTAAAAAAGATGGAGATGATGTGGGTGATGGAGTTGGAGACAATGAACAATTGGAAGACATAGTTGATGATGATGCAGCTAGTAGAGATGCAGTTTGAGAAAAGTTAAAACAAATTATTATATAATTAATAGATAAATAATTATGAATTAGAGTGTTGAATTGCCGTTTGTTTAGTATTGTAATTTTGGGAAAAGCCAAAAGATTCTAAACTGATGAAGAATTAAAGAAATAGAAGAGGGGTGGTTTAAGTTCATGCTTTCTAAATATTGGTTCATTTCAGTATAAGATTTTGTTGACGACTCAATTATTCTATAGCCAAATTAGCACAAATAAAGCTGATACCAAGTGTCAACTAAAAAGAAAAAGTAACACCAGAAATGAGGGATCCACTTTGCATAGAATAATACTAGTAGAAGACAATAACTTAGGCCATTCCAATAAAAAAAAGTTTGAAATATAGAGAATCCTTCGAATTGTTACAAAAGCCAATCAGAAGAAAAAACTGGCATTGAGACATTAGAATAAGAAATTGTGGCCAAGAAGTTTCTTTCAGAACTCAACCATGAAAGCAATGTTTACACACTAAAACTCGAAGGCCTAAAATTGCAGCAGCAAAGGCATAGGTTGAGAGGAGTAACACCCGATAAAATCTGCTTCAAGCCACTGCTGTTGATTCGGGTCTATGGACTCTTAATTTTGACCTGTTGGTGTGCATTCCACTGCAACAACATCCAAACGATAGATGTGCCTGAAAAGAGAAAATGGAACTCTTTAGACCGTCGGAAGTGGTGCGTTAATTGTGATCAGGAGGGCAGGACGATAATGTCACTAATGTGGCTGTAGTTCCTTGTTACCTCCAGATCATTGGAGCTTTTCTTTATAGTTAAACCACAAACATAGGTAAAGATGTTCAGAAGTTGATAACAATTTCAAACCATCTTAAAAGATTTGCTCCGCCATCTCCTTTTTCATTAAGTAGCTAACATCTTTAGGTAGTAAATTGGGCTTAAGCAACCAGCACTGCACCCCAAAGATAGGCTTTAATTCATAAGAAGAGCAAGTTGCAAGAGTTCACTTAGCGCAATCAAAAAGTTCAAAAGGGAAGAAATACGGGAAGTTTGATAAAGATTTTTCACAAAAGTTAGGAGCACAAGCAGGGTCTTCAAATGATTAAGTTGCACATTCAGTGACATGCTACAACTAAATGACGCCAGTCCATATTAGAAGATGCTTAACAGAAACTTTACAGCACATGGTACTAGGTGAATAAAGGTCGAGTCACAGATTATATCATTTGAAAGCACTAGATATAGATGCCTAAACCCATCTTTAGTTCCACTGTTTTAAAAGCAGACCAAACCCAGGGATGGAGGGGAAACACCAAAAACAATTCGAAGATCGAGTAGTGCTAGTTATAATTAAAAAACTCGAGAAGGAACAATACCTGCAAATATTCCGACAGTAACCAAATTTTTTATTTCCATTGTCTGATAGATCAAGAACTCTGTCAAGAAATGACCGAAGGCATAGACAAATGATAAAATGGTTGCCAAATACAAAGGTCTGTCATGAAGGTTAAATGCACAGAGATAGCAAAGAGTGCAGGTTAGGAGAGTCCACACTCCAAATGTCCTCCCATGAACTTCTGTCACTGCAACATGATAAATAAAAAAAGAAGAAGTTCCCATTAGAAAGACAGTATAAGATAGTGTCAAGTAACGTGTGGTAATTTCAATGCAATTCCAAGTAAAACCTGTGATACCAAGCAATACAATGTATCATCACTTGTCAAACTTAAGATGCATGACAGATATGTGCTTACAAAGTTGTTGTTCTTTAAGTTATTCAAGAAGTTGAGTATCAAATGTGCTATCAAATATGTTACGAAATACTGACTGCAGTACCAGTAACTTAAGGTTCTATTTTCACGACAAAAGCTATACCTTAGAAAGTTGCAACCACCAAATTCGCATATTGCTGTCCACATTTTGAGCCACTTAACCGAAGCCAGACGAGAAACATATATGTCACTCTTACTGGATGATAAAGCATACAATTATAGGTGCATTGGGGTCGAACCAGACGAACAAATTCTCAAATTCTATCAACTCCATTCTCCAGATGGATTGAAGAATAACGCAACATAACACAAATGAGATGACATAAAAACCTATGTATCTTTCACAAACTTAAAGAGAACTTCTTTACGAAGTCTTTGTGATGCAATTGTAGGAGAAAGGCTTCTCTTAGAAAGAATAGAACTATGTGGAGACTTTGGAGGTGATATACCCATTTGTGAATTACCAAATTCTGGTCGAGGGGAGCAATTTTACCTTTTTAAATAAACATACAGAATAAGAAGGTAAGAATTAAATGAGGCATGACAGAAGTGCTACAATATACTGCAAGAGAATAATACATTTTCTTCAAGAATTAAGAGCTAAGGCCAAGCTACAGAAGTTTATGTACCATTTACCTAATTAAGTTTATGTACCATTTACCTAATTTAGCGCCATGTCAACCCTATGTAGTAGCAAACCAATTTCAACCGTACATAGTCCCTTATTCCTTTCCCCAATCAAAATGAAAGCATCTAGATTACGGGCAAATCCAAATTTTCAACACTCAAACAGTGCATGTACCCAAACCCACTGTCTCTGATCAAATTATACATATGTAACTAACAGATTTTTTTTCCTTCTAAATAATGTGTGCGAGAGGGAGTGAAGGTGATGTCCACTCCAGTTTGCGCGCACATTGTCTAATCCTTCGGGCAAAGACTATTACATCCCATAAACACAGGTGTCAAAGTGATCATACTAACTACTGTAGCTGATTCCAGTTATATCTATACTAAATTCAAATCCACAACCACAAAATAATAATAAGATTTTGCACTGGTAACTAACCCCAATACTACAACAACATATCCCATGAAAATCCACAAAGTGCACTAACTTAAATTCCTGATCTGTCAATATATGATCCTCGATATTAACAAGCATAAATTCACTTTATCATGTGACAAATCAAACAAAATTAAGGCGAAAGCAATGGGATACGATTCCTAATACATATTCAACTCAGATCACGAGAATGTAAAAAACCGAAATGAGCAGTAAGCGTAATATAAGCAAAAAAAAAAAAAAAAAAGGTTTGTAAACTTACTGGTAGTTTTGGAGAAAACAGCGAGACGAAGAGCCCAAATATCGACGAAACCAAACCATACCGATGCAAGCCGAAGTGTACCCACTAGCATTAACCACCATCCTAACAGCTCCATCGCTTTAATTTTTCTCTCCACACACTTTCTTCTCTCCTTCGCCCCGGTTCCTATTTTGATCTACCAAACAGTACGGGTCGGATCCGGATCTTAAGCCCAATGACCCAAACCTTTAGGCCCACATGTTTTAGATCACCATCTTCATGGTAGGCTAGTGAATATTCAAAAACGTGCTGCTTTTAAGTTCGTTTGTAAAATACATACTATTAGTAACACGTGGATTTAATGTGGAGATAAGTAGGATAGATTTATTGCTTCGCATTTTATATTACGTTTAAATTAAAATTCTATAAAAATCTATTCATGATTATTATGGGATTTTTTATTTTACTTAATTAGGTCGAGGTAGATGATTATTGAATAATATTATGTTTCACAGATATTGTAGTTAGTTGGAAAAAGAATAATGTTGTTGTCGTATTTGTTATTTTCTCACTTGAATTATTTCGGCGTGAATACTTGTTATCTTAATAAATTAATCACTCACAAAATATCAATTTTCAATTTTAAAAAGATAGTTCATATACTTTTAAAACCAAAAAGATGCGAAATAATAATAAAATCAAATAAACTATCTACATTTACACATATAAATGGTAAAATTATAATTTTAATACGTACACAATTTTAGAAATTGTTCATAATACAAATAATTAGAAAATCTCATATATTTGCCTTTTCAAGTAGTAAATGTTAAACAACTCACATTTCAAATATAGTATTGATTTATATTGAATTTATTGATCAACAAACAACTCTCTCTAATAAAATATGTAAGCGAATTTATTTAAATAAATTTGCTAGTACAATTATAAAATATCAAATCAAGAAAACAAATAAAATGATTTGAGGAATATTTTTGTCTTTACAGAAATTATTATATTTCTATCAAACACAAGTATGAAATAATAATATACATCTTAATGAATTATTTCTTTTAATACTCCCTACCAAACAATTCCTTAGAGTACTATTTGACGCATACACTACATAAAAAATTATCTTTAACGAAAATTAATTAATAACTATGGTTTAAATATCGCTAACTATATATTTTTAACGACAATTAGCACTCTCTGTATATATTCCTAAAGTCTTTAACTACATTGAATCTAATAACACTTAACTAATGTCGGTAAAAACATTAGCACTCTTTATGAATCTGTCTATTTATTGTTATTTAAACTTATTTTTGTTGGTGTTAGAGTACTCTAAGCTATATAAGGCTACAGTTGAGTTCAATAATTACAAATATTTAAAAATGCTCTAGCATATTAATATGTTGTCTGATATTAATAATCATGAAGTATCATGTTAAATCAACAAGTGAAAAGAAAGTAGGTAAAATTAACTCGTTAAAAGAGTGTGCGGTGTGCCACTTACAATTATAATGGTGATGTTTATATATCAATTAATAGTATATATGCCTTCTTTTGACTTTTTATTATTTTTGTACTAGTATTAAATATGGATAGTCTTTGCATGACCTGACTATTAATGTGTATTAAATACAATTATAATCATATAATGGTGATGTATATATTCATGTGATGTGTTCATATGTACTATTTTGAATATTGATCGTCATTACACAATCATATTATTAATATGTAATATATTAACTTGAGGTCCTTATCGTAATGAATTCAAATCGTGGATACCAATTTCTTTACCAATTGTAGCATGGATTCAAAATCCAAGAAAAGGAAATGATAAAGAAAAAGTACAAATGTAAATTAAGGATTCTGTTTTGTCCTCAGAAAAATATGAAAGGAACTTTCACGTTACTCTGTCTCGTATTGTCTGTTGTTAAGAGTCACAATACACCCATTTAATGTTTTTCGTAAGGATGAAATTGTATTAGTGGCCCGGGACGTAGCTATATATGTTAAAGGTTGGTCAAGTAAACACCCTTTCATAATAACCCTTGAAAGTTATTCTTTGTCGAAATTTATTACATACATTTATTAAGTATAGATGTGCATGTAGAGTATCTATTGATTTGATATAAATATCGATTTTCACGGAGTTAGAGAGGAACGTGAGTTCTGTATATGGAAGAAAGAGTGCTTAGTTAAGAAGCAAGAGAGACAACGACATCGGATTCTTGTTATGAATGACTCATTCTGAACACATTACAACACCAAACACACTCACTCAGCATAATAAATGGTTAGTATAACATTTCTGCCAGTACAATATATTGACCAGTTTTAATCTAAAGACCAGATCCCCACTTCATTTACGTTTCTACATTGAAAATAGTGAACAATTGAAGGTACTTTGTATAAAGGAAAAAAATTCTTACTTCTATGAACAGGTGCAATAGTAATTATCTATTGATAGTTGAACACTATTTTGGAAGTCTCAATTTTTTTTTCCTTCGGATACAACCTTTTTCAAATTTAGATATACAATCATTTTTATGCCATATAAATTTATACACTCTATTTAATATTATTTTTATATAATGACTTGTAACAGTGTTGGGCATGAGTGGCTAGGCAATTTGGTAGTAAATGGGCCGACCTAGTCTTGCTTCGACGTTCAATTTGATACATTGACGGATAAGCCAGGCTGCTAGTTTTAATTTCTAATTCCCCCACTAACACTACAATATTGGTCCCCCAGCACCTCTTTCACTCATACAAACCACAAAACAGTTGGTCTTTCTGCTACTGTTACACCAGATATATACATACATATTATACACCAACACCACTCTATAGCTAATTAGGTCCCCCCAAGGTCATTTTTGAAAAAACTGAATGCTTCCTTTTAAATCTTCCATATCCAATATCACATACTTTATTTTCTTTCCAAGACAGTAGCATAGCTGGCAAATCCCTACCATTGTCACCAAACTATAAATTTTCCTATATTAAAACAGCATTACAGCTATCTCCCACATTTAGCACATTAATTATCGTATCAAACAACTTGCTAATTAATATTTTACATACCTAACTCCAGTTTTCAACGCTTGCGTGCACGCACATTCCCCTTATATCCGCTACACATCATAATCAAATACTAATCCTTAATCATCTCATTTAAGTAAATACAAGATTTCAACAGTATCTCCATCTGTTTGTAACAACCAAAATTTTACTACTTGCAGTATTGTGAAATACCAACAACCAACAAGTAAAGCAATATTTGACATTGACAACTTGCAATAGTAGTGAATAAAGTTTACAATGAGCAACACACCAATTTAAGGCCAAAAAAAAGTGCTCTGTCAGTCAAATCCCCCACAATCTCTGTACATATTGAAGAAAACAGGCTAATAATGTTCGTTAGTAAAACTAACAATCAACTAGTGACCGACGATATCTAAAACTCATCGCCACCATTTACCACTCACAAGTAAAAAAAAAACAGTTAAAAAAAGAATCTCAGGAGAGTAAATCCTGAGAAGGACACAATTCTTTCCTAAGCTTTTGAGAGAAAAGCCTGCAAGCATCAATGCTGAGATCAATGGCAGCTGACAAAGCCACGAATGCCGCTGCGTCTTCCGTGCAGTTCACGTGTTGTACGCTAACTTCCACTGTAGGTTTACTGCACTTACTTCCACCTTCACCTTCCACGTTAGCCGACATCACAAAACCTCGATACATACAATAAGGCCATAATCCGTATCCAAAGTCACCGCTTCCTCTAGGGCTACACGCCGGTGACGTCGAGTTCACAGGTGTTGATTTCCCATTCGTTGACACGCTCGTTCCAAGGTCTATCACGAATTTTCCACCTTTGCTACAACTTAATGTCGACTCGGCTAACACTATTCCAGCTGCCGCTGAGTCTGGGATTAGCTCGAACCGGTAGCCAAGCCCGTCTGCTGAACCACGTTCGCGCCACGCCTCGAGTCTACCCCATGGTTTCCATGTTCCGTCACCTGGCCGGAGAATTAGCCATGAGCCGGGGTTGGACCGGCTTACCCGGTCAGAACCGGGTGAGGCTACAAAAGGTGTAACCATTGACGCAGCGGCGACTGGTGAACCGGAGAGATCGTGGACTGTAATTGACCATCCCTTTCGCTCTTTCCCTGGTCGCTCCCTTTCGCTTCCGAACGAACTTAACCATCCTCGTGAACTACTATGCTCCAATGGCAAAGACCTGCAAAATGCAGTTCCGATTTTGTTAAAAGAAATTCAAAAACCCGCGAGTAGAAAGTGCTCCGATGCGTAATGGAAAAGCGAGAAAAAGTAGAGTATCTTTGCTTTAAACATGAAACTATGTGTTTGTTGAAGATTTTTCCAACTAAATGAAGAAATGACTTCTAATTACTGACATTGGAAGCTACTTTTTAAGCTTTAATTAGGAATCGTAAAATCAACTATCCCGTACATTTTGAACATTTTTTTAAAATTGAATACTGGAAAATTCGAATCGTTTATGCGGAAAATGTAGTGTGAGCTCTAATTGTGCAAGTCAAGCCTGTCGGTATCAGAAGAAAAAGTTGAAAAAAGAAGTATCGGAACCAACCTGGACCTCTGATTACGGTCGCCGGGGGTACGGAAACTGAATTTGCATGTGAAAACAGGTTGACGAATGTTTCCTTGAATTTGAAATACTTGAGGACTGCATTCCGGTTCTCCGTCGAACTGAAACACGAATCTCGGGTCGGGTTCCGCCTTAACACTCAAATGAAACTGAGCACTCGAGTTCTTTGCTTCCTTTCCTATCACAATCCAGCCATTGTAAAACAATACTGACCTAGATTCCGTTCCCGCCAGATCCAACGGTACATCAACCTTCCCTAGCAACCTCCCGGAGTTCACACCACATGTCGACCCTCGCCTGCCGGTATAAATTGAGATTTGAAGATACAATTTCCTACCGCCGAATAAAGACTTTGCAACCAGCTTTTCTAGATCAGACTTGTTCAGGTGAAAACTCGCCGCATGACTTTGTACCTGACCGTCGGGAAACTGACTCTCCGGCAAAATGCACGGCACAACCGCCGTCTGGAGAGGAAAATTCTTCAACTTGATTTTACAAAAACATGGCGACGACGACGGATGCACAACGGAACGAGCCGGCTTCGAAGCTATCGGAATTTTTAACGCTAAATTACACACACTGAGTCTCACGAAAGGACACGGATCCATTCTAATTAGTGCCCACACTTAGTTTCGCCAAGTTGTGTAAAGCTAAAGGCAAATTTGAAGAACTAATAAGCGAAGCGTAGGATAAAGAAAAACTCTATTATGCGCCGTTGTTGAGAAGAAGTTGAAATAGAGTACATAGGGATTTGTGTACAGAATTGGCTCCACTTAAAAATACTGTGTTCATCTTTAGGAAGAAGACGACTCTAATAAACTCCTTTTTGGGTAATGTAAAACCATAAAACTAAAATAAAAATAAACTTTGTTAAATGGAATATAAAATTATTTAATATATTTGTTTACAAATATTCATTGTACGGAGAGGAGTGGGTTATTTTAGCTGCTAAATAGAAACTCTGTTCGTGTGGTTGGATTACAGCTGTGTACAGCCTGGAATCGCTTTTATGCCAGTAGGAGTTTTTTCAATTATCAGATTACCCTTATGCCTACTCCTAAAATGACTTTTATAACCTTGGGTTGTTGTCCATTGGGTCCCGCATGATGATCTAGCTGCTAAACTATCTCTTATTATTATAGAAAAATTGTATATAATATCAAACTAATTACCTAAAATAAATAGAGTAGTTAATTTGATTTAATTGTACTCCATAGCAAACGTTTGCAAACAATTATCAGGCGCCTTTCTTTTAAATATCTCGCTCGCCACTCTCCTCCAATCTCTCGCTCACTTCCTCACTTTTTATATAAATACAAATATATAAAAACTGTTTCTAATTGTATAAAGTAAAGAAAATTGTATAATTACATATATTTTTGTTTCCCTCTCTCCCCTCTTCCAGATCTCGCTCGCCACTCTCACAAATCTCGCTCGCCACCTCGCCTTTCTTACTTATACAAATAGAAGCGAAATGTATAAATTACGTTTCTATTTGTATAAAGCGTGAGAAAATTGTATATACACATGCAAGTACATAGATTTTCGTCCTATACACTTATAATTATACAATAAAAATACTTCCCTGCCCAGTTTCTTTTAAATTTCTCTCTTTCTCGTTTTATACAATTTTCAAATTGTATCTAATTTCTCTCTTTCTCGTTTTATACATTCGATTCAATTGTATATTTCTTGTCAAGTCTCTTTTGTCTTTCTCTCTTTCTTATTTTACACAAATTCAAATTGTATATAATCGTTCTATACACTTATAATAATACAATTCGTTTTATACAATTCGTTTTTATACAGTTCTCTGTCCAAGTGTCTTTCTCTTTCTTGTTTTATACAATTTTCTTCAACTGTATATGTATAGTGAATTATACAGTTTCTATGTTTGCTATAGAGCGCAATTATACAAACTTTGCTATAGCATACAAATATGAATTTTTTATTTGTTATATTTGAAAGTTGCCCTATTATTATGATGATTTTTTTTAATAGATAGTCTATCAAAAATAATTTATTTATCTTTTCGAAATGAGAGTAATGCATTGGCAAAATCATCTTATAAATTTCAAATATATAGATTTTTCAATTTTTCATCTATAGAATTATGTTGAATATATTATTATTCATATTAATAATATTTAGAATTATAAGAAATTTGTGTTATTGTTATGATTTATGAGTATCTTTAAAACGTGGCATGTCGTTTTTTAAATTAAAATAACGTCGGCATGAAGCAATATTATAATTGTATGTATAGTTATCATTTTGAACTTTTTTTAGAAGACTTAAATTTAAAAAAATAATATTAAGTTTGGCGGATTTGATTAATTTAAGGAGAAAAGTCAGCAAGAAGGATTAGTGGTATCCAATTAAGTATGTTAGTAGCTAATCATGTTTGAGGGGTCAAATATAAGAGGAAATAATTGTTTATGAAATCGTCAAGAAAATATTGTAATTGATCACCAGCTTAGTTCTAGCTGCTGCTGCTGCTGTCAATAAATATTTAATGATGTTAATATAAAAGAATTTGTGATTTTTTTTTTTATGTTACTCAATAGTTGTTAATTGCTATTTTTGTCGTTTGTTGTGTTATTGTTAATACTTGATTACGTATTGTTTAATCAAGAAATAATATAATCGTAGGCTGTAATCTTGCCATTGTTAAATCATTCTAACTTCCTAATTCATCGATTTCAATTCTTTTCAAATATCTAATTCTAAATTTATAAAAATGACACGAGAAAATAAGCAAAATCGGTGAAATTCATCCCTTAAATATAAAGATTTAGAATAAATTTGCTCTTCATTTGAATTTACTCTTTTAGATCAATATTTTAAAAGGTCGTTGTTTGACTAAAATTTTAAAAGAAAATAAGTGATCCTAAGGAGATAGTCTTTTAGAAAAACACTTTATAAAAATAATACACAAAGCACTTTTTAAAAATTTGACCAAATAAAGTTATACTTAAAAATATTTAATCAAACATAAATTACTTCTCATCGAAAATATTTTTAAATACTTTTCAAAATAAATTGAATTTAGAAGTTAGTCTAAACATGTTATTAATATGCTTTTATTGTTAGTTAACTGGTTAAAATTTGCCAAAGTTGAGTAAATCCTTGAGATACTCACATTAATAACTGTTGTGAACAAAAGGAGTCAAGTTGCTGACATGGATGACATGGGGGCTGCCACGGAGAGTAATCACATGGATATGCCACGTAAGAGCTCTAGAAGAGTAATTCCTCCTAAAAGACTTGGCGATTACGTTTGGAAGAGTGGGAGGTCACGTGACAAAGGACAGAGTTTGCTGCAACAAAAGGTATAAACAGAACAGTACTGGGCATAATGGGGCAAGCAAAAATTATGATGGATCTTTCTGTTAGCTCATCTCTATTTCTCTAGTTTCTCATCTCCTTCTTCATCTATCTTCTCATCCTATTTCTTTTATCTATCTAGCACTAGTCTTACTTCTAGTATTCCAAATTGCCTTACATATATTTTATCAAGTATTGTTATTGTTTACAGAAGCTGTAGTTGGTTCAGTTTATTAATACAAGGGTGTCTTTGAAAACTACTGTTATTATTCTTTAGTAATCACTTTGTTACATTGGTGCTTTCATCCAGAGGTCTTTTATGGAGGACCAACAACTCAAGGCTCTAATCGCAGAATCAATGAAAGAAGTAAAGGATTCATTCGCCAAGGATCTCGCTGACATGCGAGGCTTCTTCCAAGAGATGGTGGGAAAAATAGTTCCGATGGGTGCTCCTCAACGAGATCCGTTCATGGATGCTCCGGCACCTACCCTTCGTCATAAACCAGCTTCGGTTGAGTTGGGTCGTTTTGGTGGTGAAAATCCCGAAGCATGGCTATTTCAGGCCGAGCGTTACTTTGATTTTTATGGCATCGCTGCTGCTCACAGATTGACCTTAGCGTCTTTTTACCTTGATGGAGAAGCCTTGGATTGGTATCGATGGTTGTTTCGTAACAAACAACTAGTCGGATGGGATCATTTCGTTGAGAAAGTGAAGATTCGTTTTCAACCAAAAGGGCTTGAGTCAGCAGAGGGAAGATTGGCGAAACTCCGTCAGACAACCACGGTATCGGAGTTCCAGGGACGTTTTGAGGCTATGGCAAACCAGACCAATGATATCTCGGAGGGACTGATGGTTCGTCTGTTTATCTCTGGGCTAAGAGAGGATATTAAGGGTTCAGTACTTGCTCATGGACCTAAAAGTTTTGAAGAAGCTCTTGATTTGGCTCATATACATGAGAAGAGGATTCAGGCAGAAAAGGGACAGGTACGACCCGCCTTTGCTAATAGAATTCCACCCTTGCTTCCAAATCCTAGCACCAAAACATTTCACGATCCATCTTCTAAATCAATTATTCCTGCTTCATTATCGACCCCAACTCAGAGTAGGCCACCACTCAGGCGTTTAACACACGCTGAGATCCAAAGTCGTCGAGAGCGTGGTCTTTGTTATTACTGTGAGGAGAAGTATACTGTAGGCCATAAATGTAAAACCCCACCCCATCTTCTACTCCTTACAGATGGGACAGATATGGACCCTCTGTTGCCAGACCCTTTTGTCACAGATGATATTTTGGCTGAGGATTTGCAGTGCATAGAGTTACAGGAACACTCCGCTATTTCCTACAATGCACTAGCCGGAGGGAGTTCACCTTCTACACTACGATTTACGGGGCAAGTGAATGGGACTTTGATTCAGATCTTGGTGGATGGAGGAAGTACCCATAATTTCATTCAGGAACGAGTTGCACGCTTTTTGCAATTGTCCATTGAAACCATCTCTAGCTTCCCTGTGGTTGTGGGGAGTGGCCAGCGCCTCCGTTGTGACGGAGTGGCCAGAGGCGTCACGTTGTTAATTCAGGGAACTACGCTCACTGAAGACTTGTATATTTTGTCACTCCATGGTGCTGACCTTGTTCTCGGGGTTTCTTGGTTAGCAAAACTAGGTCCAGTACTCACTAACTATGCGACGAGAACTTTGGAATTCAATTTAGGAGGAAAGCAAGTAGTATGGCAAGGTGTATCTCCGACTGATGTGCAACCCGTACAACTCCACAGCTTAAGACGAATGGCAGCTACGGAAGCCATTGCATCCTGTTTTTGTTTGGAGATAGTTACTGGATATAACTCTGTTACAGAGCAGCCTACTATGGAACTAGAAACCTTGTTAGAACTATATGATGATGTATTTCAAAAGCCATCGGGATTGCCACCTTCTCGTATCCAGGATCATGCTATACATCTCAACTCTGGGGCACAACCGGTGAATGTTAAACCTTATAGGTATCCTTATTTCCAAAAACAGGTCATGGAGCAAATGGTTTCAGAAATGCTTAAAGAAGGGGTAATACGGGCTAGTACCAGTCCATTCTCATCGCCGGTATTGTTGGTTAGAAAGAAAGATGGTACGTGGCGTTTTTGTGTTGACTATAGAGCACTCAATGCAATCACAGTAAAAGATCGGTTCCCAATCCCAACTATTGATGAATTATTTGACGAATTGCATGGGGCTCACTATTTTTCTAAGCTTGATTTACTCGCAGGTTACCACCAGATTCGTGTGACGCCTAAGGATGTGTCTAAAACGGCCTTTCGAACTCATGATGGTCACTATGAGTTCTTAGTAATGCCATTTGGATTAACTAATGCTCCTTCAACCTTCCAGGCAACAATGAATGATATTTTCAGGCCACACTTGCGTCGTTTTGTTCTCGTATTTTTTGATGATATCTTGGTCTACAGCCCATCTTGGAACACGCATTTGGAGCATCTAGAGATTGTCTTAAAATTGCTCCGACAACATCAATTAGTGGCTAAGCGCTCTAAGTGTTTGTTTGGGCAGTCATCAGTTGATTACTTGGGTCACATTATTTCAGCTCAAGGCTTGGCAGTGAATCCAGATAAAATTGAGGTGATACAACAATGGCTCCCTCCTAAAACGGTTAAAGAGGTACGCAGTTTCCTTGGACTCGCTGGGTATTATCGACGTTTTATTCACCACTTTGCAGCTATAGCAGGGCCTTTGTATAACTTATTGCGGCGAGACTCCTACCAGTGGACAGAGGCAGAGCAGCAGGCCTTTGACACTCTTAAGGCCAAACTGGTTTCTACTCCTATCTTATGTCTGCCTGACTTTAGCCAAGAATTTCAGGTTGAGACTGATGCCTCGGGGAAAGGCATTGGTGCTATACTTTCTCAAAAGGGTCATCCAATCGCATACTTCAGTCAACAATTAAGTGCCCGAATGCAAAAGGCGTCCACTTACCATAGAGAAATGTTTGCAATAACTCAAGCTGTGAGTAAATGGAGGCAATACTTGTTGGGGCGAAAGTTCACTATTATTACTGATCAACAATCATTGAGGAGCCTCACGAATCAGACTATTCAAACTCCTGAGCAACAAAAATGGCTCACCAAGTTAGTGGGGTTTGATTTCCACATAGTCTATAGGCCTGGGAAACAAAATGCTGCTGCAGACGCACTTTCTCGTAGCTTTGAGGCAGCCTATATGAGCATCTCTATTACGTCACTGGAGCTGGAACAAGAGTTGAGACAACTAAATACTAACCACTATGAGTTAATAGCAATACAGCAAGCGAAACAAAAATCGGATGAGGACTTTGTTGATTACAAGTTTAAGGAGGGGATATTATTTTACAAAGGTCGGATAGTAATTCCTACTGATTCACCTTTGCGCCATAAGTTAATGTTTGAGTTTCATGCCACTTCAATTGGAGGTCATGCTGGGGTTGCTCGGACTTTCCATCGATTGGCCTCCAACTTCTTTTGGAAGCATATGCGCAAGGATGTCCAATCTTTTGTTGCAACTTGTCAAATTTGCCAACAGATGAAAGACTCTCACTTGCACCCGGCAGGTTTACTTCAGCCCTTGCCAATACCGGACCAAGTCTTTGAGGATATTGCCATGGATTTTATCACTTGCCTTCCAAGCTCCAAAGGCAAGACTACTATTATGACTGTGGTGGATCGTCTCACCAAATATGGGCATTTTATACCCTTACCATCCACTTTCTCTACTTATACGGTGGCTGAAGCATTTGTGATTTGGGTTATCAGGTTACACGGAACCCCTCGAACTATTGTAACAGATCGAGATCCTCGCTTTCTTCACTCTTTTTGGCAGGAGATTCATCGTTTACAAGGGTCCACGTTGGCTATGAGTACAGCTTATCACCCTCAGACGGATGGCCAATCTGAGGCACTCAATAAATGTGTTGAGCAGTACCTTAGATGTTATGTTGCTGATGTTCCTGCTACTTGGGTTTCCATGTTGCCTTGGGCTGAGTTTTGGTACAATACTTCGTACCAAACTTCCGCAGGCATGACCCCTTTTCAGGCGTTGTATGGTCGTGAGCCTCCTACTGTTGGACGATATATATTGGGAAGTACATCCAGTGAGTTAGTAGAGTCATTTTTGCTGCAAAGGGACAAAGTGTTACAATTACTCAAACATAATTTGGCTAATGCTCAAAATCGCATGAAGGCTTTCGCCGACAAATCTCGCACTGAGGTTACATATGAGGTAGGGGACTGGGTCTTTGTGAAGCTTAAACCTTACAAGCAGTCTACTCTGCGTTTGCAACGCGGTCATAAGTTGGGGCGGCGCTACTTTGGTCCTTACAAAATTCTGAAACGTGTAGGTGTTGTGGCTTACAAATTGGATCTTTCTGAGGCTGCTAAAATTCATTTTGTATTCCATGTTTCTGCCTTGAAACGATGTGTTGGTGAACCAGTTCAACAAGTCACTCCATTGCAGCTCACAGACACAACATCCTTAGCAGATCAACCTAACCCCAACCTTGAGGACAAGGTTGTTTTTCAGGGAGGGAGTATTGTTGTGAACAAAAGGAGTCAAGTTGCTGACATGGATGACATGGGGGCTGCCACGGAGAGTAATCACATGGATATGCCACGTAAGAGCTCTAGAAGAGTAATTCCTCCTAAAAGACTTGGCGATTACGTTTGGAAGAGTGGGAGGTCACGTGACAAAGGACAGAGTTTGCTGCAACAAAAGGTATAAACAGAACAGTACTGGGCATAATGGGGCAAGCAAAAATTATGATGGATCTTTCTGTTAGCTCATCTCTATTTCTCTAGTTTCTCATCTCCTTCTTCATCTATCTTCTCATCCTATTTCTTTTATCTATCTAGCACTAGTCTTACTTCTAGTATTCCAAATTGCCTTACATATATTTTATCAAGTATTGTTATTGTTTACAGAAGCTGTAGTTGGTTCAGTTTATTAATACAAGGGTGTCTTTGAAAACTACTGTTATTATTCTTTAGTAATCACTTTGTTACAATAACCAATAAAGGCATTAAATTTAATTGGAAGACAAAGTTAACTTAAGCATAACATTCAAAGCTATGGCCTACCGTTCAATTCATTTTTAATTGTCATAATTTTTTTTTTTAGAGTCAAATTATAAGAACGTTGATTAACATTTTATGATAGAATATTTTCGTATAGTTTTTAAATATCTAAATTTAAAATATCGAATAAATGTAATCTAATTTAACTTTGAAAATTAATCGAATTATCTTTTGAAAAACATAATTAGCTTGAAATTGATAAGATCATAGATTCAAATTCCGATCGGCATAAAACCACTATTCTATTTTCTTTCATCTATCCTTGCTTTGACTATCAGGGTACATGATACTGGATCGGACATCACAGTTATAAAAATATGCAACTCAACTCTTTTTCCAATAAAACAAAGCACTAATTGCCAAAATGCTAGAGGTAACCAACTCATTTTTACTGGGCTATAGGAGGTTGTGGGCTGATTAGTGCAGATGAAGTTGGTCAATCCATTAATCTTGATGATTCATATAAGTGGGGGAACAATAAAGGTCACGGACTACAAATGGGATAGACTGGCCTATAATATTACTCACAAGGCTAACAGTAGATGCAATGAGACGTATATGTTTGTTCTTTTACGTGTAAGAATCATACTCAGGTGTATTTTGTATGACCTACTTGTTTTCAACTATCTTTTTCATGGTGTTTGATTGTCATGTAATAATTGATTGATCGCCTTCACCATCAAGTGATTGAGTTCACGTTTGATAGATAAAAAATACTATTGATCCTTCTAGAGTAGGGGTGATTTTACACATATATATTATACTAAGGAGAGTATAGGTACACGTGAACTCAAGCTTGCCTAAATAGCAATTAATAACAAAAAGTGTTAATTATGGTAATGAAAAAATAAAAGTATCCATTCAAGTGAAATTTACTTCAATATCATCGAAAAATGGAAGGAAAATGGAACTATTTGACACCAATTGAAGGAACAATTTAACATTTTAGAAGTAAAGTCATTTCCTCTAAACATGTAACCTACTAATAGTCAACATTCACTTCTCATAGTTATGTCCAAAATACAACTACTATGCTCCATATATCATACAATAACTTTTATATTAAATGATATAATATCAGAGAAAGATTAAAATAATTATGGTAATTATGACTAGTTGAAAACATTACCAAACATACAGATACAAGTTGAGGAATTGTGTCCCATGATCTTTATAAGGTTATTACTCATTTGAACTCAATTAGGCCGTGTACTTTTGACTATAGCCTTTTCTAAATTATATTCACTTTAGTTATGTACTCAAATTTCATAAACTATTCTTTAATCACAATGACCTTTGGGTCTCTAACTAAGAATTTCTATGTCTGTGCCCTTTATACACACCGTCCATTGCTCCTATCGTGAGTTACGTTTAGTTTTCAGACTTAATATATGAACATAAATGGTAAGATATTATTATACGAAAATATAAACTATACATAAATCAAAGACCAACACTAAATAGAAGCAAAAGTGTAAATGATCCCACAGATTTATTTGGGCCAGACCAATTGTTGTTCTACTACATCCAACACTCAAATAACCCAAAATGGCTTTAAGGCCCAAATGCCAAACGGTGTCGTAGCATTAGTAGAAACTAAAATCACCAGAAGATAACGAAGGCAATCCACTTCAAAGGTTCCATTAAACACAGCCAGAAGAAGGAAAAACTTTGAAGAGAACAAAAAAAAAAGAAAATGTCAGCCTCCGCCATATTCGGGTTGCAGATGGCGGTGTTGCCGCGTTCCTCAACTGTTTCAACCACCGGATTCACCGGCGGAGCCACCAGGTTGGCGTCGGCACCAACAAGTATTGGGGGATTGGTAATTGAGTGCTCATCTAGGCCACAGAAGAAGGCTACAGCTCACCATAAGAAGACACGTCCACGGAAGACTCAAGCTTGGGATATTCGACGTGGACCTGCTGTTTATGCTCCGTTACCTCCCTTACCATCGGAGTGGTCATTTGCCAGTGATGAATCGGGTCAACCCGCTGCCGCCGGAGCTTCAGAGTCCGACGCCAAATCTGAGTAATTTTTCTGTAATTTATCATTTCGGCTTTGTATAATGGTGTTTTCCGTCTGATACTTTGGTGAATTTTCTTCCCCGTTCAAATTTGCAACTTGTTCATTACAGTTTTGGCGCAATATGCTCTGTTAAGTGATTTTGAAATGAATGTTTTACGCTTACTTTTTAATCTATTCGATGTTAAATTGCCACTGGATAATGCCGTAGCTTGTGAGATAATAAACTATATCCTTACGTATCAACCAAATCGGTTCGGTTCCGATAGAGTCGTATAATAAAATAGCAAAATTATATATGTAAAGCAAATATCAAATGTGATCGGACGATGCTCTTAGCAATGGAGGAAGGGGAGAGGGGCTAAGCGGTCTCGTACTAAAAACAATGAGTACTTGCATTAAGGCATATACTCATTCGACATCGGAATCCTTTGAACTATGTTGAAACAACCATTCCGATCAAAACCAAACTATCCAGTAGATTAGACGAACCAACAATGTACATTTTATGTTCCTACTGTAAATGTGGCATATTTACAAGGTGAAACCCAATTATTTGCCCTCCAGACAACATTTACCAAGGCCTCAAAGCTTTTCTTGAATCCACTAAACCTATCAATTATTCAAAGACGGGAAACAAAAGAGACCCCAAGCTCAGTTAATTGGAATCGTGTACCAAAAGGGGCAAAAGCTTCCAAAGTAGCAACCGTTATCGAGAGAGCTCTTCTGCACTTTCCACCACTGTCTCCGATCAGCTTACAGAAATTGCCGCACGATTCCACCATCCTCGTGCTAGGGGCAGGAGATTCCTTCCCAGTAGTTCCGTTTGAAGTAATAGTTAACGAGGAGAAGATTTTCACAAATTTCTCATTGTTTCTGCTTCACAAGGCTCAGGAGAAAATCAGTGAATATGTGCTCATACTCTGGCATTTTCCCATAACCTGCACCATATGGTATAAAAAAAGTATTGCAATCATAAATTTAAGAGAAAAATATTTTCTTCAAAAAAGTGGTGCACAACAATCAAACTACTTCAATCCCAGAAGAAGAGTAATTCTACTAGAAGGATTTCTTACCAGGAAAGTAATTAATATCTATGACATAATATCGGTCTTTGGTTCCAAGCTCTCTAATTATATCCAAGTTGAACAGATGGAGACCCTACACAGACATTGCAATGATATTTAAGGAAATTACCTTACGCAGAAGTTGTAAAGCAAGTACGAAACATCATTTACGGCATAATTTATGGAAAGAGAAACAGAAAGCAATATACCAGTCTACGTCGAAGTTCCTTAGCAAGCTTCTCAAGTAATGGACGCGGAGGAAGCTCTGCAAAGGATAAGATGTTAAAGAAAATCATGACCAACCATCCAACATTTACTTCAGGTCTCTACACGTAGATATACATAATGAAATGCAACAGTACAGCATATGTCATCCCGAGTAGAATAGTATTCACTTAGGAAAGATGGATGTCACTGGTCTGATCCAGCAACATGAAACTAAATACAGTATGTAATAAATCCCACACACGTAAGAGTTTCAAGGCAATACCATTTTGCCACATACTAAGAAGCTTTAAACATTTCCAAACACTTTGTATCTCCTTAGTTTCTAAATTTCAAACTTCAAGATTGAGTGTCCTGTCTGCGAACAACTTCAAATGGCATCATACACCAAAGAACCATCACGACTGATGGCCCTTTCCAAACCAATCATTTCTTGTAATCCTCTCATAAAACATCAATTAAGTATGATCCATTTAAAGCACTTCTGGAAACGAATGGAGGAAGGTTATTAACCAGAAAATGATATTTCTGTTCCACATAATAAACGACCTATTCTGCATTGCAAGGTTTTAGGGGTAAAACATTTGAAAGCATCATCTTATTTAGTAAGCAAGTTTTTAAAATAGTAGTATGAAATGTGAAAATGTAAAGTAGCACCTTGAAAATGTCATCACATCAAGTTTAAAACATAGTTGCATAAGTTTGAATTATTGAAATGAAAAGAAAGCACGATCGTTTAGAATGAATATAATAGCAAAAATGTTCTAGTATTGGGTCAGAGACAGCAAAAATTGTAAAGCTTATTG
The DNA here is from genome assembly GCA_032847665.1 of Solanum chilense. Classification (NCBI taxonomy): domain Eukaryota; kingdom Viridiplantae; phylum Streptophyta; class Magnoliopsida; order Solanales; family Solanaceae; genus Solanum; species Solanum chilense. The sequence continues at coordinate 67,643,202 of CM064966.1, read as the reverse complement.
TTGGCGGTAAAAGATCAACGTTAAAGGAACCCATTTTAGACTCCTGTGATACCATGATTCAAAAGAATTAGAAGCTCATGGTCCTAGAGAAATCTCAACAAGACAAAAACTCAAAACAACTCTAAGACAAGTCATATAAGATAAACATACTTTTTCGGAAAATCTCATATCCAGTAATAACAGCGACCCATCCTTCCTAGCTCTTGGTGATCTATAGTATTAGCTTCTGAAGAGCTTTAAAATCATTGACTGGTTCATAGAAAATTCTTTTAAAAGATAAAAATAAAAATTATGGACCAAAGGCCCGTTTCTTTCTCATGAAATATCAATACACATCCAGGCTAGTAATTACCCGTTTTAAATAAATGCCAGATAGCCCAAAAACGAAATAAAAGGGCAGCTTGGTTTGGGAAAGACCAATATTGCCATTTAAACCAAGTTGTCCTTTATTTCCTTTTTTGGGCCATCTGGCATTTGTTAAAAACGGTCTAATAACTAGACTGGATATTTATTGATAATTTCATGAGAAAAACGGACCTTTGGTCCATTTTTTTTATTTTTTTTTGAAGCACTTATTTTTCATCTGCTTTATTCTTCTAGTGTATGCCATAAATTTGTGCATTCACATATCTAAAGCAAACATGATGTATTTGATGAATCGAGAAAGAGGAAGTAGTCACTGAGGGAAAAGATGGCTCACCCCCGACACAAGGGTCTAAATCTGCTTCATCTGCAGATGCAGCAGCACAAGAAACTCTTGGGAATCTAAAAACCCCAGGGTTTGTTGACAGCTCACGCTTGCTAATATCAGGTAAACTGAATCGTCTAACAACCTTAACTGTTTCCCCAACAATGTATACTTTAAACAGAATTCCTCCTACAACCACAAGACAAAAAATACATAATCATCAACACGACGACTTATAAACATTTGCACATGGAATGGAAGGCACAAGTTCAATATCTCAAATAATATATGTACCGTGGTTGATAAATTCCTGTAGCACAAGTGGGGGTTCTAGCATCTGAAGAGAGAATTTGTCATAGGCTAGAGACAACTCATGGGACTTGGCAGCCAAAGGCTTTGCAACTGAGAAGATAAAAGAAGCTCAATTCAGGGATTTCATGATCAGATTACATTGTTCACATACTGCTCAAGTTTGGAAGAGATCAGTTTCAAATTATTCAGATGCTTGTCACATGTAAGTTACACAGTTGCAACTTTGATGGCTACAAGAGAGGTACAGATCTTACTGAGTTTTAAAGTGTCAACTGCCCAAGGATCAGTTGATTAAAGACGAATGAGAAGAGAAATAACGTACCAATTGGTAGTCTCAGATCAGCTTTACCTACTGCATCTGGAATAGATGAAGAATCTTTCTCAATAACCAGTTGCCTGGGAACACCAACTTCCCCTGTCATGCAATCAAAAATTAGTTGATCCATTTTTTTCACTGATATAGTAAACCCCACCCCTCAATCTCCCTTACCCAGATGCCCAGCATTTGGTCCTCTCCCCACTTCTTCAAGCCAAGAAGAAAAAGAAAACGTGGCAATCCCAGTTCACACAGCTTCCCAGGGCTAAAATTACTTCAATCAATTGTTCTCAAATAACCATGAACAGACGGGAAATATTACCATAGGTGTCCGACAAATTTAGGTCTGCAACATCTTCAAGCATGTATTGGCGGTTGTATATGTGCTGTATGGCCTCCGGAGGGTCAAGAACCGTCACATCTGGATGTGTTAGCCTATATTCCTACACAGAGAGCAAAGAGAAGAGGTAAGGAGAAAAATACTGGAGGTTCTTCCTATACACTCAGTTGATTAAACTACAAATAGACTCTAGAGAAGCAAACAGCAGTTAAAAAGCAGAATAAAAATAAGGTGAACAGAGCACAATGTGAATTTACCTTTTCCAACAACTAGTCTCTGACAAAACTAGAATGATCCCAACTACTAATATGCCTTAATCCAAACAACTTGGGAAGCATTGGAGCGGCACTTAAAAGGAAATATACCGAAGATTAAAAGGCATTGACTAGGTAAGTTCTCTCCTAAGCTGATATGAGGATTATGATAAGCCGCGGAACAAATAAGATCCATATATGGAAACCAGGAATCCTATCTGCAATCAATCAGCTACTCTGCCCACAAAGCTCAAGGCTTTTAACACAATTACCAAGTAATGATTCATGACAGAGGAAAGAGCTAGCAGTTTGCAAGTTATGCCAGATAGAGCAAGTTTAAGCAAAAAGACAGCTCATCTCACCAATCACTGCTAACGCATGTCTAATCCACATCAAGTAATTATGTATATTTTAGCCTACACTAATTACAGATTTGCCTGAACGATGCATGTTAGCTGTAATCAACAGGATTCTGTAAAACACACACATACATACACAAAGAAAGCTTCCCAAAGAACCAACCTCAAGAATACGCCGCCACTTGCTTCCTGACAACTGCGAGAAAGGAGCACAAAAATGTCAGATAGAGACAGAGGGCATCATATTACAGAATGACATCTCCCAGGGACAAGCTATAATGGATTAAGTATGCGAGCATATACACACAAGTAACATGTTTCAGAACAGATATTTGGTGATATGCCCTTGTAAGATATTACAAACAAACAACATTTAAAAAAGTGTAATCCCACGAGTGGTGTCTCGAGAGGATAGACTATAGAGTATATGCTGACCTTGCCCCTACCTTGGGAGGTAGATCGTTTACGAATTAAAGGATTACTATTAGATCACAAAGTATACATTCCCCTAAGAGGGAGAAATACACAGGAATTAGAAAAGGTAGAAAATGGGAACCTTATGGAGCACAATGTCAAAAGGACCTTGATCTGAAAGGGGTTTGCTCTGATCAATAGCAACAAATAATATTCCCTTACTCCTGCATAATAAATGAGCAAGGTTAGCCACTAAATTGCAATTGTATTCTCAATATATGTGACGAGACTTGAGTAAAAGAAGTTGCATGGAAAATTGAGTGATACATAATCAAGGTAACGGCATGGCATGGATGGGGTCTACGTTTACCAATCTTAAGTGTATGTTCAGTTCTGGTTCTACAAGACATTCACAAGTGTAGTTCAATGGTCAACTTCCCATTTCAGACAGAAAGCACGAATGATAAAGCAACCAGCAACCACAATTCAAAGTACGTAAAATTACTTGCACTAGATCACATGTACTAATGGTAATTGATGAGGCAGGACTGGGCAGGGGAAGCTTAAGTGGGGCAGCTACAGGAGACCTAAGCTGAGGTACATGGAGTTTAATCCCAAACAGTAAAACAACAACTACGCCTCAGTCCAAATAAGTGGGATCAGCTGTATGAATCCTCATTTCGTTATTTAAGGTCATATTTTATCATCATAACAATAAATAAATAAAAGTAAAAAATAGAATGACTATTTCCTAACCCACTACTTCCCAAATGTCAAATTAGCAACAGCATTGATTAACTTACAAACAGGTCATTTTAAGAAAGCGACTAGTAAATTAATTGATATTTTCAAGAATCCAAATTTTTTTGTAGCAATGACGTATGACAGCACCAAAAAATATCTGTCAGAGGTTACTATCCCTCCAAAATATTCTCCAATTATGCTGGCCACACGAAGTAAAAGAATACACTGCCTGAATTATTATTATTCCAAACTATCAACTGTGCAAATTAAAAGACCTCACAACTTCAAGGAAAAACAACCATAAGGTAGGAATGAATCTAAATAATAAAACTTTCAACTTTCAACCACAAAAAAAGTCATTTCTCCAAGCAAATCAGTTATCTGGGAACAAGTTTTTCTCTGGACAGGACAGAGTGTACAAAACACCATCAAATATGTAATATACAAAATCCAGATAAACTAATCCTAATGTACACTTCACAAGAAATCAACCGAAGAAACAAACATTCAGAAAAGAAAAAAAAAAGCAAGATAAACAGAAAACACCCCCAAAAATACATTCAAGCTCCAATAGAGTGTGATTATCTTGCTTGAACTTTTACACAGAACAACAAAAACAAATTTACAGGGGAAAAAAAGAGGACAAAGATTACCTAGCTAGACCTTCAAGCTTAGGCTGCAAAAAGCTCTTAACTTTCTTAGAAGTAAGAGCATAACCCACCACAACAAATTTCTTAGACTCTGCTAACCCTCCACCAACCATTTCCCTCTCTTCTTCTTTCTTGTAATCTTCCTCTTCTTTGAACCCCACTATCTCATCCCTCATCCTCCTTCCCTTTTACAGATATTTTCACCCCACAAATCTCCCTCTCCCTCTTTCCACACCAACCAATTCAAGAAAACCAAGTCTACCCAAAATATAAAATGAAAAAAAAGTTCAAATCTTTAATCCCAAGAAACCCAAATACTTAAAGTTAAGATCTTTGAACCCCCCCACAAACTCCAATCCACAAAAAGATAAAATCTTTTATGATTTTCACTAATTCTTGAATGGCTACAAAAGAAGGTGCAAGAATGGAAAAGAGAGAAAGAAGAGTTGTACAGTGAGGGGGTTTATTTATAAGAGAGAAATTGGGTATCCACGCGTAAAGTTTAGAGAAGGGATAGCAAAATTTGTGGGTTGATATGTTTATGTGTGTTATTAGCTGTAACAGTGAATACCAATATGCTCAAACGTAACGCGTGGAACCTGCTTTTTATAGGGGATATCAAATAACTCGGCCTATTAAAATTCAAATTTTGAAACTATTTCAAAAGAATAGGACAGTAACCGATTTTATTATTATTTCGTTAAAAATAAAAAGATAACTAAACTTAAATATAAGGATCACATTCTTCAAATGTTATATTCTAATAAATTTACTCAAAGATCATCTCATTATTTAAGTTAATGCGTAAAATTTGACAAAAAGTGAGTTGTCAATCAACGAATATGTTATTTATATTTTTGAATTGGTAAATTAGATTCTTTTTCAGAAGTGGAATGTGGTAAATTATTCGAGCATATGATTCATGTTGAATACGTAATTGTGATAGATATTAATTTATTTATTTTAAATTACTTTATTTTAGTTTTAAGTATTTTACGATGGATATGGAATCCACATGGTCTTCATGTGTTGGAATTATCTTAAATAGTTGGACATCATTTTCCAGATATGTTTTTTTTAAAAAAATATAGTAGTATCTCATTTTAATTAATATATTATTTGATCATAACATACAGAAAATCAAGATTTGTTTACCATTAATTGCAAATCAAGTTGGCAACGTGCATATCCTGCACTGAAGTTTCTTCATGTTTTTTTTCTTAATCTGGAATATTCTAATTGCTTGACTTTCATTTCAGCTTCGAATAAACTATCATATAAAAACTAAATTTTAATAATAAAAATAATGTATATATATACTGTGTAAGTTGTAACTTTCATATTTGGAAGGATTTATAAATGGTTTTGTATATATTAGGGTTGCTTATTAGACGAATCGGATGGATAATTATGTTTATGATTTAACATTAACGAATATCAGCTTTTAAACGCAATCAATAAATTATCGATTGATTTTATATCGAATTAATAATTAATGAGTGGTTATAATTGGTGTATTGACTCTATTATTTCACACTCCTTTCTTTTATTTTCACTTACCAATATATTAATCGCTAGTAGTTATGTAATTGAAAATTATAGTAGCAAATATATCCTAGAAGTCTAAATTTTGAGGAGTCATGTACATAAATATTTATTTTAACAAACATATTTACGGTAAAAATGCAATAATGATAATTATTAGCAGGTTAATGATATACACAATAAAAAAATTGAGTAATCCATTCCTAAACCAATAAACTGTTAACTATAAAATTTTAATATGTTCACCAACGGTTAATCTAATAACACAATACTAATAAATCTATAAGCTAACTTTACAATTGACTTATCAATTTCAATATATTGTCTAGTTCTCCAACAATTAATATTAATATGTGTCTGCGTCAATGTAGTTTCTACGTGTATGTACAACTAAATATATGGTTTATGAGAATTATAGTTAGTCACCATGATATTTGTTAATCGTTATCATATAGTAGTATATATTTGATTTATTATTGCTACTTGAAAATGATATTTTCGTACGGCATTTTTATTTTTCTTACTTTAAATCTAACAAGTACTTTTCAGTACTTCACTTCACGTAGTAAGGGAGTTGATCATTTGCTAATCTTTAATTAAGTAATAGTAACCTTGTACGAGTATTGATTAATTAAGAAAAATGTTTAATTGTTGGGTTTGGTATTCCTATAATTAATTAATCTGAAGATGACATATTTTTATTAACGAATCAAGTTGATAATTATGATTAGCTACATGGGGTCCCATTTCAATTAAATTAACGATTGTCTTATTTTTTCTTGATTGCCATATACTAAACCCTTAAGCTAATTTAGTTAGGTCTTTTTTTATAATTATCATCCAAATTGTTTCTGTATTTTGGGATTATATATGTTACACTAAACTTTGTAATTATAGCGGTTGTTGGTTCAAATTAATAAGTTATCCCGTGATAATAATTAGTGTTATGATCCTTCTTTCTATATGGATAAATAATTTCATAATTATGGTGTGTACAAATTTATTCGAATAAATTTCATTTCTTTCAGCTAAACTTAGATAAAAATTGAAATAGCGAAGTTATTCAAAAGAAAAAAAAAATTGTACACATCCATCTAGTTCTCCATCTCAATTTCTAAACAACATGATCTTGACATATTATTTGTTGATTAACAACTTCTCGATGATCATGACATATTATTTGTCGATTAACAACTTCTCGGATAATCTTTCAAAGTTCACTAATGACTATTTATAAGGTCCTTGCCTTATCAAATATTTAATTATTAAAAGTAATCTAGTCCAATCCATTTATGAACTAAACAAATGAAACTATCTCAACATATTACATTTTTCAAAATTTATGCTAATCCTTCATGACATGTTAAATTAATTAACAATTTGTTGAGATAATGTCTCATAAAGGTTACCTCATCATTAAGCCTGCTTTTTGCTAACTTATCTGTTTAATTCATCCTTGTCACAATCTATGAAAACAAACTAAAATAAAAAGTAGAAGAATAGGGCCTAAACTATATAATGGTTTTGTCTTGTTTTCAGAGGGATATTTATTAAATTGACACCTAATTGAATGTGTTTGCTCCACTAGTTATCAATTGGGTTTAAATTTAATCAAAGTTACTAATTAATTAAGTAAATGAGATTTTATATATGCCAAGATTAATATTGTATACTCAAGTTGAATCCTAATCAAGTCCACATGTAAATATTTATTTGATCAATGTACGTTATATTTGTATAAAAACCAGATGCATGTTTTTTAAGTTAAGTTACCTTCCCATTTCTTTACTATAGAGTTAATTAGAGGCATATATATATATGCTAGAATTTTTGGGTAGGGGTGGGCATAAACATCGGAAAACTGAAATATCGAATCAAATTGAATTTTTTTAGAATTTCAGTTTTGGTTCGGTATTCGATTTTTTTTTATATATTTTTTGGTATTTTGGTTCGATTTTCGGTACGCATTATTTTGATTTTCGTTATTTCGGTTAAAATCAAAATATTATATTATAATTTATATTATATTAATTAATAATTATTAATATTAAATAATCTTTAAAAAAAAAAGAAAAAAGTATGTGAAACCCCATTCCTCTTCTTCCTCTTCCTCTTTTATCTTCCTCTTCTTCCTCTTCCTCTTCTTCCTCTTTCTATTTTATCTTCCTCTTCCTCTTTCAGACAGCCGCCTGCAGCGACTTCGTCTTCAATCGGTGACCCATTAAAAACTGAAATAAAAAAACCGAATCGAATTAATAAAAATCAAACCGAAATAACAAAACGAACCGAACCGAAATATTTCAATTCAGTATTTGATTTACAATTTACAAAAATCAAAATCAAATCGAAATACCGAATGTCCACCCCTAGTGATAACAATCTTTTGAACTATACTTGGAATTCATGACCAAAACAGAAAGGACAAAATGATAGATATGTCAGGTATATTTGTACAAGATCTTATAAATTTCAAGAAAATATTAATTGATGAATATAACAATTTTTTTATTGGACAAATACTTCCTTCATTTCAAATTAATTGATTTGTTAAGGTGTTTCACACCCTTTAAAAAAACAAGATTAAGACATGAATTAGGTTTAACTTTCCATTTATTGATGATTATCAAATTCATGATCAAAATAATTAAATATTAATTAATAATTAATTTCAATGCTATCTAATGAAGAGTTAAATTGAAAAAACATTTTAAAAATAGTTATAAAAATTAAAAAATTAAGTTAATTTGAAAAATAAAAAATGTCTCGACAATTTCATTATTTAAAAATAGAGAGAGTAATATTTAATTTTTAAGACTTGAGTGAAGCTGTCCTATTACATATGCCTCATCTTTGTTGCATATATAAATAGTTATAACAATTTTCACTTCTTTGTAAAAGGGGTTGGATTTTGTCAATACCTAGAAATATTGGTGGAGTAAAAAAAAAAATTAATAGAGATATGCAAAACTAAACATAATCTCATAAACAGTTCATATTTAACTTATGTACCCTAAATAATTTTTCTATAAAGGGTGTTCACCAGATTTGCGGACTACTATAATCCCGTACATTCCAAGAAATACATTAATATTCACACTTGACATAAAAACCAATCATAAAGTTTTTTATTTATAAAAATATGAACATCAACATTAAGCATTTTGAAATGTTAAAAATGGAACGCGTGACAAATAAAATTGAATCAATGTTAACTAAAACATAAATAATAATCTAAAAAAAATAACTATTCATCGATTATTTCTCACTAGTAATAGCGAAATTTATCTTCTAATTCGAGCAAATGAAATGTGATATATATTCAGATAAAAAAGAGTTAGGAGCTTAGGTCTCTTTCATTAATGACTTTCCTTTTACTATATATGTATTTTCTTCTTAGATTTTGTAAAAAGTTGTCTTTTAAGGCTCTCTTTTTATGTCTCTGACTTTATTTGTTGATATATTAAAATCTATTGCTCTACTTTTTTGTATATATATCCCCATATATTATATTAGTTGTATTCTTATTTGTTTTGTTAAAGTTAGTTTTTTTTTTTTTTTACTGTTTTGATGAGTCTAGGATATATTTATGAATTTTAGAGTGGTATATAACTATATATTATTGATTGAATGGTAATATTGTGATTCTAGGTTTAGGATTTATTTCTTCCAAAGATTTGTTAGTATTTTGAGCACCTTTATATTAAACAAAGGTTATGAATATTGGAGCACATTCACATATATGTTATACAATTCTGTGTATTAAAATATATTATATGTTAATTTGTCGATAATAACTATTGAGTTATAATGTGTCCTATAAGCATGGTTGGAGCTAGAGTGAGGCAATCAGAATTAATTAAATCTCATATATCAAAAAAACTATACTCTACACAAACGGTGAAATTAGTTTTTTTTTTATTACATATAAATTATTTGATCTCCTTGAGCTTGACACAATAAAAATGATTCATTATTGAGTAATATGTACTACCTAAATACAACTAAAAAAAGACGATAGAGTAATTTAATGGTTAAATAAATGAGTGTTCCACGCTACTTGAGTATCAAAGTTTCCAATCTTCACAGTCATAATTTTTTTTATTGGCATATATATTGTGCATTGAATCTCTTAGGATATAATAAATATTATAATTATAATCAACAATAGGAATGAGTAATTCTAAAAATAAATTCAACACAACAAGATAACATATTTTATTTATATTCTGAATTAATAAATAGTCGTTCTCCTTTTCTCTCACTTATAAAATATTTTTTTGTAAATATCCTCAACACGATTTTGGAAATCACATTTCTGCATCTATATAAGTAAAACTATATGTATCAATATCAAACAGGATCCTTGAGTATCTAACAAAAAATTCTCAGTATATTCTTCAAAGTTGATGTGTTGTTTGTAACTTAATTATATAATTTCTTATAAATATTTGTGTTCTTTTTATTCTATTCACGTGCAAGCGTAGGATTTAACTAGTGTCTGACTATAATTTATATAAACAAAATATCATTAATTAACAATTGACAGTATTTTGACCAGATTTTGCCATAAAATTATTATCAATTAACTATTTTGACTATAAAATTTGACCAGATTTTCCAAATTTCATCTTCAACTATTTTCAAATTCTAGCCATTTCTTTTTTGCTTATAAAGAATTTCTCTACTAAGCTTGAATTTTTATTGAAGAAAAGTACATGTAATCTATTCCATCTCTAAAGCCTCGATGAAAATTCCCTTTTAACACCATATAAATGTTTCTGAATCCTAGAAATAATAATACTCTGATAATCCCAGCAAAAGAGATGTTATAATCAACCAACACCTGCAAAAGTTGAAAAAAGAGTGGTTTCTTTACAAAATCTAGGAGGATGAACCTGTTGTTTATGAAGAATCAACACTCAATGATGACAATCCAACTGTATCAGGGCTTTTGAGTTGATCAAGTTGTGTGTTACCACGACCAAGTAAGTACTCGATTGATATAAATAAAATTCTTACCATCAACTTGCTCAGAATTTTTGCAGAATTCACTGGATACAACTGACTCGATTTGCCCCTATATAGAGCAATGACATGTTAAACTTATATACAAAAAACGGAGGCTTCGGAGAGATGCAGATCAGTTGAAAAATAAACCAGAAGTCCTGCCAATCTATTTTTAAGTCTATGAAAGAGCACCTTAAAGCATCAGATAGATTGTTCATGTTTGCCACAAGAATAAACTGCTAACGTTGCGCCACATGGAGGATACCAACGCGAGATAATTCGTGTATCTAACTGCCTGCAAATTGAGTTCAAAAGACTAGGATTCAGTACTGTTACAAAATTTCATTCGAAAATTATTTATACTCACATTAGACTGTATTTATCTTTGCAGGCATCGGACTCATAAGATCATCTCTTCCTTGTTTATCTACAACAATATTACACTTCTTGTAGCAGAAAAATGAAACCGACCCAATGTTTAGTATGTCATGTTTATGTTCATTCCGTTGCCGGGAATTGAACCCGGGTCTCTCGGGTGAGAACCGAGTATCCTAACGACTAGACTACAACGGATTATTGATGAATCTTGCATGTCTTAACATGACATAGTAAACATCGACCCTCAAAGAATACATCTGCAATCTCATACCAGTAGCAGTATAAACATAAGAGAAAAGCTTAATGGATGACAGTAAAAGGTGAAAATATCCTGTTCTCTTTTGCAATGGTAAACTTTGGTTGTCAAACAATATATTTTTATGAAGATAGTTGAAAGAATGTTAACACACCATACATACCCGCCAAAACTGCTCTCCAGATCAACATCAACATGAAATATCTGATATACGTACCAACATGTAGCAGATCTGAGATAGTCCAAACCATAGAATTAATCAAATACCTGCGCCGAACTCCTAGAGAGACTTGAGTGTAGGTTCAAAATCAACTACTGGTTTCAAAAAGGACTTAGTCCCTACCAATTCTTCTTATATAGGTTGTAAGGTTTTAAATTCTATTTTTAAAGATGAGTTAGTCCTACCAATTCTTTTTCAAAATAGGTTGTAAGGTTTTAAATTCTACATCTCCGCCGTATGACAGAAAATCGCAAAACTTCTTTAGCTAACAGAATGAATACTCAAGGACTAACATGCTATCGTGAAATATGAAATGATTATTTTCAGATTAATTTCTCTATAGCAATTTGTGGACTATATTATGATGTTTATTGATTAACACAGATAGGCCTTCCTTTTTATTTCCCCCATCTCAATTTTGACATATCCTCTATCTATCTCAATTAGTTTAGACAGGACTACCAGCTAAAAATTGTGGCTCTGATCCTTCAGAGGCCACTACTGTAGTAAGGAGCAACAAAAGCACCACCACATGGGGATCAACATGGTTACTGAAAACAAATTAATACACTGCCTTTCAATCTTTCTCACTTGCACCTACAAAAGCAAGGTCGAAAAGATGACACATAAGTGGTTGAGATGAAGGATATTTTGAAAAGTTCAAAGAATTAGTAATCCTTCATAGGAATTGAATGGATTCAGTCTTCTGCATACACAAAGAACTAAGAAGGTAATCAAGAAAGGAAGAAAATTAATTCTTCTTTCTTCAATATTTAGGACTCTGACTTATGTGATCCAGAAACTATAGAAAATTTATTTACGTAATGACAATCCATTAACTATTATTCTGCAGTCCTCCCCACATAGTCATCTACCAATACACCTTCTAGCCAAGCAATCAGAACAAAGTCAAAAGGAAAGGCAACTAGAAAAGGAGGGGGGGGGGGGGTTGTGTCAGAACCTGATGAAAAGAAAGCACTCAAGACATACACCTGTGACACTATGAAATGAACTTGAAGAATGAAGCAACAGCTGGTGACAGCCAACTACCTTGCATGCTGGGACAAAACCTGTCAGTGAGAACATACTTGGACCAATTACTTCAGTGGCATGGATGAATAGCCGGAGAAGAAAATAACAGATAAACCTTGAAGAATAAAGCAACAGCTGGTGACAAATATAAGATGAACTTGAATAATGAAGCAACGGCAAGTGACAACCAACTATCTCGCATGCTAGGACAAGATAATCTGTTGGAAAGAATATACTTGGACCAATCACTTCAATTGTGTAGATGATAGCTGGTCAAGAAAATAACAGATAAACCTTGACGAATAAAGCAAAAGGGGAAGCTTGGAGCCCACTATTTTGCTCATGAAAGATGACCACATCTTTTTTCATGTAGCAACCAGCCATAAGAAAGCTCCACTAAAGATATGGAAATACAACTGAACTATTAGCACCTCACTTGCATCATAGTCTTTGCTTGCTCATTAAAGCAAAACGTGCTATGTACAGTTTTTCAGGCCATCCAATCACTAAGATTTTCACACTCACCTCACCTTCACTAGATACTGTGATATTTCGATCAGCTGATGAGACATTGAGAAAAAATGCAGTAACTTTCTTCTTCTACAAGACACTTATCCGAAGTTTATTATAAACACAGAAAATTAAGCAAAAGGAACTTGTAGCGGAGTACCTTAATACGTGAAACAATTAGGTCCAAAAGGTCTTAGCCCTGCAAAGACGTTAGTTAACCAGTTAATGTGAGTGACATGAGATCAGACAACAGTCGAAGAAGAATGTGATCTCTTTCCTTTTCCACTCCTTCATATAACAATGATATGACGAACGAATAGTGATGAAAACCTTTGAGAAGTGAAACAACTCCATCAAATTAGGAGACAAGTGCTGAGATCTTGTGCGCCCTAACATAAAGCATCCAAGTCCAAGAAGGTCGTGGGCCAATGAGTAGTCAGTAAGACCTATACCAAAGGAGAGACGACACAGTCAAAAAGCAGTGTGCAAAATAGCTTAACATTTTCATCCTTTGAATAGATAATAAGCAAAGGTACGATTGCAAAGAGCAAAAGATTAGATTATAGCCATGTGAAATATGCGCCCAAAGAGTAATTAATCAGGAGTAAAATTCACTTAATCAGATACTGTTCCATTATTGTGCATAATCAGATTTATAATGTACTGTAAACTATTAAAAGCTAAAAAAAAAATTCAAAGTTGTCATGTGTATTTATTCTTTACAAACAACCAACGTGACTATTGAAGTTATTACTACCGGATAAATCTGGACAAACTAATGAGTCTTCGCTATGTCACTCATGAGTTAATGGAGACCGCTAAGGAAGAACTTCTCAAATATAACCAAGAAAGAATTTATTATGATTCTCAGCATGTTTACAAGTCACAAGTAATTAATACACGGTAAATTTAGCAAGCTACTTTATAAAATATTTGTATTTTCACGTTGCTTAAATTGCCACATTTCTTTTGCGGTAATTATTTCATTGGCAAGGAAACTTATGTAAAAGTGCTGTTTATGATAAATAAAATGAAGAAACAAGCTGATACAATGGGCACTCTTACATGAATTATCCAAGTCCAAGAAGATTACAGCCTGAAAAAAATCCACAAGACCGTTACGAGGAGAAACAAGACAAAGAAAATGTTCTTTTAACTGAAGAGAAAAAAATGTAATAGGACAGGTCAGCTTTTTGTCCCTTTCAATAACTCTTTAGATAAGGTAACATTGAGTAGAACAGAAGATGGCCTATAGTCATTAAAGATATACCTAAGGGAGTATCTAATTAGTACTCAGATTCAGGTAATCAGATTCTTGTAGTGTACTGTGATCTATTAAACAACTAAAATTTAATTGAAATTTAAGATGTACTCACCCTTCGTTCACTTTTGTCCACCATTCTAAACATAGATATTCACTTTTACTTGTCACTTTTATAAAGACAACTAATTTTTTCCATGTTTTACCCTTAGCATTAATTACTTATTCAACAAATCATTTTCCAAGACCTAATATTAAACTATGAGTATTATGGTAAAACACTCATTTCAATATATTGGGAGCATGCCTAGCAAGATTGATGAGACTCTATTCAATCGGGAGATGGCTGAACTTGGGGGCTACAAACAGAGAAAGATGGAGGATGATCCCTGCTTGTATTTGGTGGACTATATGGAGGGAGAGAAACGAGATGTTTTGATAATAGGAACAACAACCTGCAGGAAGTGAAGCTTAATTGTATTTTGTTGTTCTTGCTTTTGGTGTAAAATGTTTACTCCAATGAAACTGAGTCAATCATAGATGTTTTAGGGTCCATTTAGAATTGGTTCAGTTTTTGGATAGATTGTACTTCCTTTCTGCTTATTTGTAAATATGGTTTTCCAGTACTACCTAAGTACTATATGAAATACAAACGTTATCAGTTTCAAAAAAATAAATGCCATATATGAAACATTAATAACTACCAAATAAATCTAGATAAACTCATGGGTCTTCAACATACTGCATTCGTAGTCCAACAATCATCACTTATTACTCCAAATTATAAGAGGATGACAAATATGCTTAAATAAATAATCTGTTATATCAAAAAGGAATTCATATGAAACTCAGCAATTCAGATCAGTTGCAACTAGTTAATACATGGAGAATTTTAGCCTCTATGTTATATATCCACATTCATGCTATTTAACTTGTCAGAACACCTTTCTGGTAATTATTTCATTTGTAGGGAAATTCAACAGTGCGTGTTTATGAGAAATCATGACAAACATTGATGATTCCATGAACACCATCATGAAATTAAAAGCTTGATTAAGATTAGTAGTTCATAATAATGCTTTCACTATTTGGACAATCAAGCAAGAAGGGTGCCCGCGAAGAAAACATACAAACTTGTTGAAACTCATTGAACTAAGTGATGGTGAAAAGACCAAACTCATGTTTTTCAAGGCTGTAAAATAGATACTACCCAACATGTGTATCGTGAAAAAGGAAGATGAGATATCTTTTGGAATAATGGTAGTTAAAGGTGGAAATAGAAAAAATAACAACCACCGCATCATTCAAATGACAGCAAATACAATATTTTCACTCCTGACATTCCACCAGCGAGAGAAGTGAAAACCCACAAGATAACTTCACCAAGTCATCTAATTTAAGAGAAATAAAAAAAGGTTCCATATATGTCATATCTACTAGTTGGGAATAAGTTTTAGTCTTGTTAGTACGCTAATTTGAATCTACTGCTTTTATAGGAGTATCTTGATCTTATGATAGATTTATATATGCCAGTGAAAATATAGAGAACTTCTAATGTTACTACTATTATTACTATTGGTACTACTACAATTACTTCTATTACATTTAACTTTGTTTGGTAGGATAATGATATGGATTGAGCTTAAATGGAGAACATGGTCAGTGAAAGTTCATATACCTGACCCCAACTTGTTTGGGACTAAGGCCTATAGTTGTTGTAGCATCTAATTTACAAGAAAAGGCGGCTCACTCAAGATATACTAATAACATGGATCAAATACCAATTTATGATCTTTTTCCACTTTTGTCCATCTTATTCTGTCTTAAACTCCGCATGAAACAAAGATGTTTGCCCTTGGATTCCAACTAAAGTGCTCAAATTACACTAATCCTCTACAATTATTTGAAAGAACATTATGTGAGCTAGCAAAAAATACAGGTTGAGGGTCACATATGTACTAGAAGAAAAAGTTAAGAGTCAAAGTGAAGGTACACAACATCTATGATATGTATAGAAACATCTAACGGATTCTTGAACCTTGTGCTGAACGAAAGGAATATAAGGTCAACCCCCAACTTACTGTCTATTCCAGAGAAATAACAAACAGATGGAGACGCTCACAAAGTAACTGAACAAACAAAAACTGCAATACACCGAAGTGAATATAAGCACAGCAAAGAAATTATGGTTTTCTTACTGCTATGTAGCTAGTTTTGGCACTAAGACTAGGAAGATCTTCCAATAGAAAACTAAGTTGAAAACCTCCTCATTTATAAAACCCATTTCAAATAGATTTTTATTCAGTTTGAGTTCAAGAATAAAGTCGGCCCTGGTTGGCCATCAATGGAAGGTTGAAATCACATTTAATGTGTTCTATTTTGCCAACTATCTGTTATGCCCTCTACAACTTACGAGTAGAGACTTATTAACCCAGTTAAGCATCTTTGAATCATTCATCAAGCTAAATATGCAAAACAGCAAATAGAGGATATGATCCAGGGTACATGTAGTTGGTGAATAGTATAGATCAATATAAACATTCAAAAACTTTGCATTCTTGTATAAAGGAAAGTAGTGTGCTGAAAAACATGATACCCCTGTATGCTGACATAATTTACAAACGCACTACTGCCGCTAGCCATCAACTGTTATAACCTCAACTATATCTGATACAGAACTTCTTCCAGTAATTTTCCGTTCTTACACTGAAAATAGCTAGATATATAACCCTAATTCCATTAAAAGCAGACAGCCTTGAGAAGTTAAAGCATCCACTAGACATGCAAGTACACCTACCTCATTTAAAGGAAAATTACTCATCTTTTAATCAGCAACACAAGCATGAGGGTAAGCACCTAGTGTCCACATTTTACTCCACAGTCATATTTGCCACGTGTCATAGACAGATTGTTAACTTTTAATCCACAAGCAACAACTGATCACATAAGTTGCTTCTAGTTAATTTATTTATGAAAATTGCTAAAACATTTTCTCTTAAATATTTTACCTTTATCATGACTATGCAAGGACCTCCAAGTGGTAATGAGATCTTATCTCAACCTAAGAACAGGCAATATATATATCTTCCCACCCCGTGGCATAATACACACATGATTAAGCAGGAAATCAGTTAACTGAAAGAAGATTTCTACTGTTCTTCTTCCAGTAAAATCCAAAGACCTGAACATAGTTGAAGTATGTGGCTAGAAAAGCTTGTCATCAAAGTAAGAGTGGGAAGTTACACATAAATTGTTCCCAAATTTAAACAGGGAGCATTCTTTTGGAACAAACTTAAAATTAAGTCACATAAATTGAAGGGTGTGTTTGTTAACATAATCTAGCATCCTAGTCACAACTCAAAATCAGGCACGTCCTAGAATTCATGCTTCGAGCTTCACTAACATAGAACGTTTCAAATAAAAAACTACTCACATGCAACACTAAATATATGCATCATGCACGAGTAAAGCAAGGCCCTGATTAAATAACCATTTCAAAGCATAGGAAATATCAACGACCAACTTAAGCAGCTAATTCTGACAAGGATCGTGATCAAATGCATGCGATTCTCTTTCTGGCAAGTAGAGATATATGCAAAATATATGTAAAAGTCTCCCAAGTTCCATAGAGTGATATAGATAAAATAAAAAGGAAAAGGTTAAAATCCAAACACGAGAAGGCCCACACAATATCCAAAGAACATGAAGAACTCATATTTCTGTGAAGCCATACTCAAGCCTCCTCACTTAAAGAAGGCGGGATGTGCACATTATAGCTAGACGATTTCCAACCAAAATTCCACAGGTTGTTGTTTGAACAGGTTTTACTTCATTAAAAGGCAAAAACATCCTGAGCCTTTTAATAATATCACTAAAACAACTTCTTTTGTACAAGTTGGACTAATCAATGAGAAAACCTCATCTCAGCCATGGACTTCCTGAATAATTGAATGCAACAAGTCCTCACCAACAAGAGATTGTAACTGTCATGAAATTATTTTTCCTACTTTGCCTTCCTGTGAACAATTTGTATTAGAAGTCAAGATCAAAATTATGGTCTTAAAACCAGATTCATCACATGTATATATTAATTCCTTGAATAACCAGTGTTAAAAAGGGAAATCCAAACTTACCTGATTGGAGCTATACAAGCTATAGAATCAATGCGCTATGAGCACTACCATTCAGTCAACCTGTATAAATACACTTAACTGTTCCGTTTCTCTTGCAACAATTAAAAGTAATTGAAAGGAATGTATAATGAAAAGGAGCAATACATACCTGACATATGAAAGCCAGATTTATAACTGACTATAAATATGGGTAGAATGTGGGTGTTCATATTGCTACACCATATCACATGCAGCTTTGGATTGATTAAGTCATCAACTCCAGTATCGAACTCCGCATTTGACGGAAACAGCTGCTGAGATCCTAACTCAACCTTCTCGAGCTTTCCCACTATAACTCGACATAACATGATATGCCTTTCACCATTTTCATCTACCTCGCACATCATGTGACTGCACACACAACCAATAACAAGTACCAAAAAATAAATGAGCATAAGCAACAATTAAGAAAACACAAATAATCAACTAGTTCAAGAGCAGCGCATACCTCTTTTGAGGTGAGTATAAAGGCGACATGTATATACCAACACCGTGAGTCTGAATACCCGGTATGATTCTTGGCATTTCAAAACCGCGCCGCATGATACTATCAATTTTTGCCGAGGATGTACCATACCAGGCATACTGAACCCTGGCGTCCCCTCTACTTCTCTTCACTATCTTCGCATTATTTACGAAAACTTCTAACCGGGCCTGTTCCACTGGCCCGGTTCTAGTGCACTGATGAACAGCAGTGACTGTAACACCAACTTTCAAAATAGAAATCAGTAAACTACTTGCCTTCCGATAGATTTCCTCCTCGTTCCCCAATGACCTTGTTCTAGGCCACTTCGGTGGAAGCAATTCAGTAGGTGTAGAGACAACACGCTGCTCTATCACATCCCTAGAGGAACTTCCTACTTCCCTCACCACTTCGTTTTCCTCACTTCCCATCTTCCTCTTTCCTAACACGTCTCCAGCTGAGTTCCTCTCAATGATTTTTATCTCAAATTCAACCTTACCATTCTCCGAGGAGAACTTTTCATCAACATTTACCTCGTTTTTATCGAGATTTTCTGAACCCTCAACGAAGACCTTAGGGTAAAAACTGTTACCACCGACATCAATCCAAGCTATGGGCAGCTCATTCCCACTGTCCAAATTGATTCCTATCATTCGATAAAAATCAAAAATGAATGTAAACCCTCCCATTACCGTCTCAACCATAGCCTCGCCACTCACAAAAGCTGAAACCAGCACATCCATGGCACTTTTCTCAAAATCCACCCACGATCCATCCTTAAACATCATAATCCTCGCCGGCATCCCACTCACCTTGAAATTCTGGTGGTTCTGAACCAACAACTGAGCATGATCCGTCGATCTAGCTGGCGGAACCAACCAGTTCCTCGGTACCTCAACCCTCACTTTCGTCCCGCTTCCACCTGCTGTCCTCTCTACAGGAACAAGTATCTCCACCTTGTTACCATTTAAAACAGCTGAAACCGAATCCATTTCACCGCTGGCGATCATGGGAGCACAGGAACCGGCCGGAGCTGTCGACATCCTTCAAATTTCGTTCACCGATACAAACTATAGAGGAGGAGAATAAGGAACTTTAGAACGAAGAACAGACGCCGATATAAACAAGACAAAGAAGAAACAGAAGGAAAAGATACAAATAGCACAGAAATCGCCTCTGCTTTCACAATTTTTCCGGTGAAGCCGAATTAGAAACTGATTAAAGCTATCAATTGACTGATACAAATTATAGGAGAAGGAAGGAAGCAAAGGAACTTAAAGAGGGAAGAAACAGAAGGCGATGATAAAAAGGAGATAACATGGAATTTAAATGAAGGAAGAAAAAGGCAATACAAACAAAACTGCAACAGAAGGGAAAAAAGACAAAGAAACTCAAGTGAGTGAGCTTCTTACGTTTCAAACTTTTATACTATTTCTTTTTATGGGAAAGCGCGAATATTAAAATGACTATTTTATCCTTTGTTTTAAGTTTGCTTAAATTGTAACGCTTTATTTTTTATTTTTTGTGCAACAAAGGTTGGATAATTTAAAAATTGTGGGGATGAGAAATGTGATTTTTTTTTTTTAGTTGACAAGTAATAAGACTTGACTAATAATTATGATTTTCTAAATTGCATTTTACATTTGACACTTTTTAGCATGATATTTTTTAATAATTTTTAAGATCTTAAGGGCGAATTCATTAAAGAAATTTTATAAAATTAATATTTTAGTATTTTCTAATGAGCCAAATATTGTTACAAATTCTTTTTTTTTTTATAAAAAATAACAACAACAATTATCGCATCGAATTTTGAAAAAGTTATTATTTATATATTATATCGTTGTTGCTTTCGTCCTGAGGCGGACATACGTGCTAATCTAAGAGCGTACGTGTATCTATTAACTTCGAAAAAAATTATGTATATATGTGTTATATAGCTTGAATAGAAGATATATTTTAATAGACTTAATGTAATACAAAAACTAATTGGGTGTATCGATTTAAATATTGGGTATATCTTTATTTTGAGGTGATGAAATTGAGTTTGAATCCCACTTAATATGTTCTTTTTGTTGATTTTTCGTAAAAAAAAATCGATAAAAATAAGGGGGTTGGTAATTTTGAACTAGCGATCTCATGTGCAAACTACAAAGCGAAGATAAATAATCAACACTTCACAAAGTAAGTTGTGTCTATTATAGTTATTAAATTTATTATATGTTATTACATTAATTTTGTATTTTTATTTCAATAAAAATAGCACACGAATCAATATTGAGTGACATGTTTTAACTAATGTGCATTAGTTATGATTGTGTACTCATCGTCTTCAAATCTAAGATTTGTCTCTGCTTCCACAAGTTGTCCGCTCGAAGAGAGAAACAAAAGGCAGGTGATACAAACAAGTCTCTAACCATAAGAAAAAATAAATGTTTAAATCAGTTACTTAACTCTTAAATTTGATTTGGAGAAGACGGATAAAAGCAAATGACCATTTTATCCTTAATTTAGCTTCACTTAAATAGTAACAAGTTGTTTTTACGTGAAAGAATATTTGGATAATTTAAAATTTATGGAGTTGAGAAATGTGATTGTTGACTAGATAAGATTAATTAATAATTACGATTTTTCTCATAATAAAAGCAAATGACCATCTTAACCTTAGTTTAACTTCACCCTTCAATTGTAAAGGCTTATTTTAATGTTAGAGAACATGTAAATAATTTGAAAATTAATGACATGATAAATGTATCTGTTGATCAAACTAGATTAGTAATTATGATTTTATGATAAAAATCTAATTGTATTTATATTTGGCATTTTTTCACATTGTATATTTTTTTATAACTATTAAGTATTTAAGGACAAATTTATTAAAGAAATTTTAAAAAATAATATTTAAATTTATGTTGATGTGCCAAGAGTTGTTATAATTTTTTATTTTTTTTACTAAAAAGGAATTACAACAAGAGTCATCGAGAGGCGAACTGTAACACCTCGCAATTTAAAATAGCTAGGAAGAAGCTAAGAACCGGAAATAGTCAATTTTTATTTGAAATGATGAAAAATTGAAAATTCGTTTAACTTAGGAAAAGTTGAGTTTTTGGTCAACTTCAAACGGTCATAACTCCTAGCTCATGATAAGTTAGATGTACTGCTAGATATGGTTTAAAAGCTCTTGGAATAATCCTTCAAACGCCATCAGGTTTGCGCGACTCCGAATATGTATGAGTGAGTTATTCCTTTGGAAGTTGGGTTGTTCGAATATGACTTTCGATTTTAGAGAACTTGGGCTTTCCTAAATATAAATTTGATTAATTTAGGAAAAATGCATAAGTACCCCTCAACCTATGCCCCAAATTCCAGAGACATATTTATACTATACTAAGGTCCTATAACCTCCTTGAACTTATTTTATAAATGATTTTCTACCCCTTTTCGGCCTGCGTGACTCTAGCTTGAATAAAAATGTCAACACACACTGGATCCACAAGATAGTGTCACGTAGGATGAAAAAAGTAGAAAATTACTTATAAAATAAGTTCAGGGGGTAATAGGGTTCTAGTATAGTATAAGTGTGTCTCTGAGATTACATGCATAGGTTGAGAGGGTACTTGTATATTTTTCCATTAATTTATAATCAATTTATATAAGAACATAAATAAAAAACTAATTCATTTAGAATTTTTCAAGTGTTTTTCTTTTTTATTTACATAATTTAAATTAAATATTTATATTTAAATAGAGCTGAGTTGACAATTAAGTAACTTTTTTTTATATAGAGAGAGATGATTTTAAATTTTTCCAAGTTTTTGAAGACAAGTTTCACTAAAGGAACTAAAAAAAATTGTTAATAGAATTTATGATTTTTTAAATATATAAAATAACAAAAATGATAATTAAATTTATATTTTTTAAGGCGTAAGAAATGTGAACTCATCACATTTTTATTGTGACTTTCGACATTCATAAAATCCAAAATACAGGTCACACGTAATAAATTTTAATCAATTGAGTCAAAGTTCACATCTTTTACTAGACCAATTTTTATCCTCTTTATTTTTTGTCAACACATTTTTTTTTCTGTATTAAAAATGTAAAAGAGAATAAGAAGAAAAGAAATTTGAAAAATAATTATTTTTTGACCAAAAAAAGGTAAGGACTTAATCAAAATAAATGCACATGAATAAAATTTGTAGATTCCAAAATAGAGATCACAAAATAATAAAATTTAATAAATCAAAATAAAGTTCACATCTTTTAGTATACCAATTTATTTTTTTGTTAAACCATCTTTCTATTTTTATTTTTTTCTTTATTAAAAATGTAAAAGACAAGAAGAGAAAAGAAATTTGAAATAAATATTTTTGATCAAGAAAAAGTAAGGACTTAATGTAAATAAATGCACATGAGTAAATTCTTAAAATTCAAAATAGAGATCACAAATTAAATAAAATTCAATAAATCTAAATAAATTTCACATCTTAAACTAATTTAGAGATGGTTTTAAATTTTTCCAAGTCTTTGGTGACAAGTTTCACTGAAGGAACTAAAAAAAAAGTTGGTCCTTTTATTCAGAGTTAATAGAATTTATGATTTTTTAAATATAAAAAATAACAAAAATGATAATAACTATATATTTTTTAAGGCGTCAGAAACGTGAACTTATCACATATTTTGTTGTGGCTTTCGACATTCGTAAAATTCAAAATAGAGGTCACAGGTAATAAATTTTAATAAATTGAGTCAAAGTTCACATCTTTTACTAGACCAATTTTTATCCTCTTTATTTTTTGTTAACACTTTTTTATTTATTTATTTTTCTTTATTAAAAATGTAAATTTTATTTATTTATTTTTCTTTATTAAAAATGTAAAAGAGAATAAGAAGAAAAGAAATTTGAAAAATAATTATTTTTTGACGAAAAAAGGTAAGGACTTAATAAAAATAAATGCACATGAATAAAATTTGTAGATTCCAAAATAGAGGTCACAAAATAATAAAATTTAATAAATAAAAAAAAAGTTCACATCTTTTAGTAAATCAATTTTTATTATCTTTATTTTTTTGTTAACACCTTTTTGTTTTTATTTTTTTCTTTGTTAAAAATGTAAAAGAGAAGAAAAAAAGAAATTTGAAATGAATATTTTTGATCAAGAAAAAGTAAGGACTTAATGTAAATAAATGCACATGAATAAATTCTTAAAAATCAAAATAGAGGTCACAAATTAAATAAAATTTAATAAATCTAAATAAGTTCACATCTTAAACTAATTTTAAGAGATGGTTTTAAATTTTTCCAAGTCTTCGGAGACAACAAGTTTCACTAAAGGAACTAAAAAAAATTGGTCCGTATATTCCAAGTTAATAGAATTTATGATTTTTTAAATATAAAAAATAACAAAAATGATAATTAACTATATATTTTTTAAGGCGTAAGAAATGTGAACTTATCACATATTTTGTTGTGGCTTTCGATATTCGTAAAATCCAAAATAGAGGTCACATGTAATAAATTTTAATAAATTGAGTTAAAATTCACATCTTTTACTAGACCAATTTTTATCCTCTTTATTTTTTGTCAACACTTTTTTTTTTCTTTATTAAAAATATAAAAGAGAATAAGAAGAAAAGAAATTTGAAAAATAATTATTTTTTTACCAAAAAAGGTAAGGACTTAATAAAAATAAATGCACATGAATAAAATTTGTAGATTCCAAAATAGAGGTCACAAAATAATAAAAATTAATAAATCAAAATAAAGTTCACATCTTTTAGTAAATCAATTTTTATTATCTTTATTTTCTTGTTAACACCTTTTTATTTTTATTTTTTTCTTTGTTAAAAATGTAAAAGAGAAGAAGAAAAGAAATTTGAAATAAATATTTTTGATCAAGAAAAATTAAGGACTTAATGTAAATAAATGCACATGAATAAATTCCTAAAATTAAAAATAGAGGTCACAAATTAAATAAAATTTAATAAATCTAAATAAAGTTCACATCTTATGCTAATTTCTCTGCATGTGTATTTCATATTTTATATTTTTACAGTTTATTAGTACGTATATTTCATATTATTATTTATAAGATGTATATCCAAAAATAAGTATAAACTTTTGTATTTACTTAAATAGTTAAAAATGATTTGATTGAGTTATAAAGTATACATTTAAAATTAACATGGTTGCATTGTCTTATGACCTTTTATGGAAGTAGCAGGTTTAAAATAAGAAGGTAGAAGTGCAATTTATAAATCCTAAAGCACGTTTGATTAAGGTGTTAATATAAGCAACTCCTGGTTTATAAACCCTAAGCCAAAATAGATTTTTGTTCATTCTCTTCTTTGTTTTTAAACATGCCCCCTTCTAAATTAATACTTCCTCGAGAGTCAAACAATTTAACTTTGATCGAATATTTGCGTATGAAATTTTCACCTTTTTTTTACATGAAATATATATATATTTTTAAACTCCGTAAAGAGTACTATAAATCACAATAATTGCTAATTCAAAATGTTAAAAGCATTTATAAAAAACTTATGATTAAAGATAAATTTGTTTAAATCTCAAAATACGAAAAGTGTCACAATAAAATGAGATAGAGGGAGTAACTTTTTGTACATATGAATAAACATGGTAAGAATATTCAAACTAAGTATTGGTATCCACTAAATAATTGGAAATCCAAACAACATGATTTGCTACTATTATATTGCCAATGCCACATGCCATCAACCTGTATATATATATATATATATATATATATATATATATATATATATATATATATATTATATTGCCAATGCCACATGCCATCAACCTGTATATATATATATATATATATATATATATATATATATATATATATATATATATATATAAAACAAGCCCAAATTTAAAATTTAATATTATAAACTAAATAAAAAATAAAAATATAATCTACTTTGTTGATATATTTCTAGTTAGTTTATTGTTTTCAATGGGTGGATATATATATATATATATATATATATATATATATATATATATATATTCTATTTATAGATATCAACGGTTTACCACTCTCTTTGAAGTTGTGGTGATTCTGATACAGTAACTGAGCATGATCAGGCCACCTACCCAACGGAAGCATCTCATTTCTCAATTTTAACTTTCCATCCTTGATGTTTCCGCTAACAATCGATGTTTTCCTCATCATCTCTTCTCGTACGTGATATAAAAGCTTAATTTAGCAGAAGAAAAATCAATAGTGTAAATATTTTATGGAAAGGATATTTCAGCTAGTAGAAAAATGTGACTTGTGAGAAGTGTGACTGCTTATTATATATTCACATAACTATAATTAGTCAAAAAAGGAGTTAGTTACTTAGATACATATTAATTTGTAATAGTACATATTTAATCATGTTTTTATACGTCTAGATACAATCAGATATGTCCAAATACATAGAGACAAATATATGGGATCCTAATGGATTCACATGTATATGAAGTCTCAGCTAGCCTCTTTTACAATTCACATGTATCTCAAAAATGAACGATCGTACCCTTGATTTTAGGGTGTAAGGTTTGTTTATAAAAGGATATTTCAGGTTATATAGAAATATATGAATACATAACGAGTCTCAGCTCGCCTCTTTTACAACTCACATGTATCTCAAAAATGACGATCGTACCCTTGAATTTAGGATGTAAGGTTTGTTTACAAAAGGATATTTCAGGTAGTATAGAAATATATGTGTGTGTCTGTGCGTGTGCGTGTGCCTGTGCGCGTGTGCGTGTGTGCGTGCGTGCGTGTGTGTGCGCGCGTGTCTGCATGCGTGCGTGTGCGTGTGTGTATGTGTGTGTTTGTGTTTGTGTGTGTGTGTGTGGTTTGAATTCGATTTGACTTATTTTCTTCTAATACCAAAGCAAATCAAGAGTGATCGAGTTTTTTTTCAACCACCAAACCAAACCACAGGTGGATTTTTTTCTATTTGATTTGATTCATCGGTTCGGTTTGACTTGTACATCCTTATTTGTGAGTTAATACATAGAGCCTATTTGAATTGACTTAAAAGTAGTTTGTATATCAAAAAATAATCAAACTGAAACTTTCAAGTCACAAAATAATAGTAAGGGACACCTACTTTTTGTGTTTGAGTTATTTTATATTATTTTTTTATAATTATCAAATAGTTTTAGAAGTTAAAATCTCAATTAAAAATAGATTTGATCAAAAATTGAATCAAAAATAGATTTGACCAAAATTGAATTAAAAATAGATTTAACCAACTTTTAAGTCAATTCGAACACCCTTATAAAAAAATTATGACATATATTAAATAGAATTTTCCATTTTTATACTTTTGGTGATTGTAAAACTATTTTATAAAGGGAAATAATTTAAAGAAAAAATCATAAATATGAAGAATTAACTCATATGAATTTTTCATCTAAAAAATGCATATGAAGGGCAAAATAGAAAAAAAATCAAATATTTATATTAAACTTTAAAAATTCACTGATTTTGAATTGTGAAAAAAAAAACTCCAAACAATCATTTTAACATTAATGGAGAGGGAGTAATTCTTTTGGAGTATAAATTTTTATTTTTATATATTAAATTTCACAAAATTATATTCAAATATGATTTTCGATTTTTAAAAAATTGGGCTTTCCTAATATAAATTTAATTAATTTATAATCAATTTATATAAGAACATAAATTAAAAACTAATTCATTTAGATTTTTCAAGTGTTTTTCTTTTTTATTTACTTGATTTAAATTAAATATTTATATTTAAATAAACCTGAGTTGACAATTAAGTAACTGTATTTTAGAACTAAAAAAAAATTGGTTCTTTTATTCCTAAGTTAATAAAATTAATGATTTTTTTAAATATAAAAAATAACAAAAATGATAATTAAGTTAATATTTTTTAAGGCGTAAGAAATGTGAACTTATCATATATTTGTTGGAGCTTTCAACATTCGTAAAATTCAAAATAGAGGTCACATGTAATAAATTTTAATAAATTGAAACAAAGTTCACATCTTTTACAAGACCAATTTTTATCCTCTTTGTTTTTTGTCTAACACTTTTTTATTTATTTATTTTTCTTTATTAAAAATGTAAAAGAGAAGAAGAAGAAAAGAAATTTGAAAAAATATTTTTTTTTTGACAAAAAAAAAAGTAGGACTTAATCAAAATAAATGCACACTAATAAATTCATAGATTCCAAAATAGAGGTCACAAATAATAAAATTTAATAAATGAAAACAAAGTTCACATCTTTTAGTAGACCAATTTTTATTATTTTTATATTTTTGTAAACACCTTTCAATTTTTATTTTTTTCTTTATTAAAAATGTAAAAGAGAAGAAGAAGAAGAAGAAGAAAAGAATTTTGAAATAAATATTTCTGATCAAGAAAAAGTAAGGACTTAATGAAAATAAATGCATATGAATAAATTCGTAAAATTCAAAATAGAGGCCATAAAGTAATAAAATTTAAAAAAATTGAAATAAATTTCACATCTTTTACTAGACCAATTTTTATTCTCTTTATTTTTTTGTTAAACATCTTTTTATTTTTATTTTTTTCTTTATTAAAAATGTAAAAGAAAGAAGAAGAAAAGAATTCTAAAAATAACTATTTTTTGACCAAAAAAAGAAGAAGTAAGGACTTAATGAAAATAAATGCACATGAATAAATTCGTAAAATCCAAAATAGAGGTCACAAAGTAATAAAATTTAATAAATCGAAACAAAGTTCACATCTTATACTAATTTCTCTGCATGTGTATTTTGTATTTTGTACTATTTATTTGTACATATATTTCATATTTTTTTAATGATACGATATATCCAAAAATAGTATAAACTTTTGTATTTACTTACATAGTTAAAAATGATTTGATTGAGTTATAAATCCTAAAGCACATTTGATCAAGGTGTTAATATAAGCATCCATGTTTATAAACCCTAAGCCAAAATAGATTTTTGTTCATTCTCTTCTTTTTGTTTTTGAACAAATTAAACTAGTTGACTCCTTTCTATATTAGAGATTTGTTCCATGCCCCCCTTTAAATTTATAACTTTTTGTGTGGATGAATCAACATGGTAAAAATATTCAAACCTAATTCCCCACATAAGGGTTCACAATCTTAATCATTCATCACGCTAAATATGGTATCACCTTAATAATTGGAAATCCAAACAACATGATTTTCTACTATTATATTGCCACATGCCATCAATTTATCAATTTTTATAATCGTAATGGTACATATGCGATCACAATCCTAATCATACGATAAAAGGTTTATATATATATATATATATATATATATATATATATATATATATATATATATATATATATATATATATTTCAGCAAGTAATTAATTTAAATTCTTAGCTGAAAATAGCTATATATGAAATCTAATTCTACTAAAAGCAGCCAACAAGTGAGCATCATAAAGAGAAAATTATGAAATTCAAAAATTCGAGCCCGTAAAAGATAAATTACACTTGGTTTTTTAAACATGACATTTATCAATGAGAAACCATAATTCCCTTTTTATCCCAACAAGTTTGACAGAACCTCATCTCAGGAAGGAATTCCGTGATAATCGAACGCATCAATTGATCATCTTGAACAATAGCTTCTATATCGCTTATGAAATGTTTGTGCGCTGCTACTTTGCCCACCTGTGAATAGATAATTTGTATGACAAGTCTAAGATTTAAAAATCGAAATATTCACCATATATATAGTAAATTACCTCATAGGAGTTATGCAAACTTTTCAACTCCAACTTTTTTGTTAGTGGAAGCAAATTAGGTAGCTTGAATAGTAATCTACACCATCGGTCCTCAGTATGAGCACCACAATTCTGCTGACCTGTATTTATATTTGAGTATTACCGAATGTAATTGAAACTAATGAATAACGAAAATGAGCGATGCTTACCTGGCATATCACGATCAAGTTTATAACTCACTATACATTCGGGTAGAATGTGAGTTTTCATATTGTGATACCACTCCACATACAACTTTGGATGGATCAAATCATCAACCCCGGTATCAAAATTATTCGATGAAAACAACTGCTGAGATCCGAGCTCAACCTTTTCAGAATTTCCCAATATGACTCGACATAGAATCATATGTTTTTCACCATTTTCATCTACATCGGACATCATTTCACTACAGGGGTAACAAAAAATAATGAATGTTCCAACATTTTCAAATAATAAAGAAAACACAAAAAAAAATGAACCAACTCACCTTATTTGAGGCGACTCTAAAGGAGACAAGTATATGCCAATACCACGATGACCTTGTTCAAGTCTAGTTAATTCAAATCCACGATGCATTATGGCGTCCACATTCTTGGACGATGTACCATACCAAGCAAGTACAACTTTAGGGTTCCCTCTGGCCTTCGTTACCATCTCCACGTGTTCTTTAAAAACTTGTTCCCTAACACCGCTTATCATACACTGATGAATCCCAGTTATTGTAACCCCTGAACGAGAAGACAACAGGTAACCCTTTACCGTCTGATAGGCGTACTCCTCTTCCCTCATTGACCTTGTCCTAGCCCATTTAGGTGGAGCCGATTCAGTAGGGTTAGCAATAACAAGCTGCGATGAACTGCCTACTTCGGTTCCCCTCTTTTCAATCATAGGATTCTCATTTTCTGAATCGTCAATGAAGATTTTAGGGATAAAATTGTTTCCATTGACATCAATCCAAGAGATTGGCAGTTCGTTCCCAGTGTCCAAATCTATCCCAAACATGCGATAAAAATCAATCAATAATTTAAATCCAGCTCCCATTTCCACCTCAATCATAGCCTTACCACTCACGAAAGCTGAAATGAGCACATCTATCGCATGTTTTTCGAAATCCATCCACGATTCATCCTTATACATCTTGAAACTCAACGGTTTACCACTCTCTTTGAAGTTGTGGCGATTCTGATACAGTAACTGAGCATGATCAGGCCACCTACCCAACGGAAGTACCTCATTTCTTAATTTTAACTTCCCATCCTTGATGTTTCCACTAATAATCGTTGTTTTACTCATCATCTCTTCTAGTGATATAATAGCTTAATTTAGCAGAAGAAAAATCAATAGCCTAAATGTTTTATGGAAAGGATATTTCAGCTAGTATAAAAATGTGAGTTGTGAGAAGTGTGACTGCTCATTATATATTCACATAAATCTAATTAGTCAAAAAAGGAGTTAATTACTTAGATACATATTAATTTGTAATAGTTTTGTTCTAATTATGTTTTTATACGTCTAGATACAATCAGATATGTCCAAGTACATAAAAACAAATATATGGGATCCTAATGGATTCACATGTATATGAAGTCTCAGCTGGTCTCTTTTACAGCTCACATATATATCAAAAATGACGATCGTACCCTTAATTTTAGGGTGTAAGGTTTGTTTATAAAAAGATATTTCAGGTAGTATAGAAATATATGAATACATAACAAGTCTCAACTTACCTCTTTTACAAGTCACATGCATCTCAAAAATGACGATCGTACCCTTGAATTTAGGGTGTAAGGTTTGTTTACAAAAGGATATATCAGGTAGTATAAAAATGTAAGTGTGAAAAGTGTGACTTACTAATTATATTTACATTATGACGATCATATCCTTGATTTTAGAGGGCATAAATGTTGTATGGAAAGGATGTTTCGGGTAGTATAAAAATGTTACTACTAACTATATTCACATAAATCTAAATAGTCAAAGGAGTTAATTGCTTAGATACACATTAATTTGCAATATTACAGTTTTTATGTGTCTAGATACATTCAGAATGTCCAGTATATGAATACATAACAAATCTCGCTCACCTCTTTTCCATATCACATGTATCTCAAAAATGACGATCATGCCCTTGATTTCAGGGTGTAAGGCTTGTTTATAGAAGGATAATGTCAGGTATATAAAAATGTAAGTGTGACTTACTAATTATACTTAGATTACCATAATTCATATTATTAATAAAATTATATCTATAAGAGGATTTAAATTTCTTACAATTTTCTCTATTTTATATTAAATTTTGACAATATGGTCAAATTTAATATTTTATTTTTAGAAAAATATTTAATATTGTCCTAAATCCTATGTTATACTGTCGCTTTATATATGATATATTTTTTTTTTGTTAATTGGTCATCAGTTTACACCTTTGCTCCCATATTATATTTTTCTTTAATATATGTCCCTCGCAATAATTATTTCTTTATGGTTTGCAAGTTTATATTTTAGTATCATAATATCTTATCAATTATTTCCTGTGAATTATTTTTCAACTTACATTAATTCATTATCAAATCTGTCAAGTAAATAGGAATAGCCAAATTAGTTTCACCTTTATCAAAGATTTATCTCTCTTTCGAAAGTTTTTGTGTTCTTCATTCATCAAATGTGTGTGGATTCGATCCCAACAAATTGCACGCCATAGATAACGTCTAGGCTTAGTTGAAACGTTTTAATAAATATCGATCAACTACATCATGTATCACTAGTTTACACTTTTGTCCCTATCTTATTCGTCTTTAATACATGTCTCTCATAATAATTATTTCTTCATGGTGTGTAAACTTATACTTTAGTATAATATCATAATGTTTCATCAATTATTTGTTTTTAATTGTTTTCCAACTTAGTTAATTCGTTATCGAATCTGCCAACTTAGTTTCACTTTTATCAATAGCTTACTGTTTATTTCCTTTTTAACCCTAATTTATCAGTGAGTGCCTTCACTTTATGCTACATTTCAAATATATCTTTCATAATTATATTCTAGCATTAATAGAAAAATCATCTATTAGAAAATAAACCGTGACCTAAATTCTTAAGAACAATCTTAAATGTTACTCATATAAGAAATCGTCAATATTCTCTCATTTATGAGAATAACTGTAACTTTATGAACCAATTTCCAAGCAGAAGTGCTTGATGCTTCACCAAGTCTGTTCTAAAAGGCATAGTTAAGTAAATAAATTTTATTCAATAAATTCATAAAGTATTATTTCATGCCCTTCACCAGTTCTTAATGAAAAAAAAAAGTCCATACATCCCATTTTATCCATAATAAAAATTGACACTACTAAAAGTACTTTAGGATGAAATTTCCAGCATGATCGAACCTATTAATTGATCATCACGAACAATAGATCTTAAATCTCTCATGAATGTTTCTTCCTCTACTGGTGTGCCATCCTGTGAATCATTTTTATAAAAACTCAAGATTAGAATGATATAATGGTCTTGAAATTAACTAGAATATTCACAACATGTATATATAACAAATTCTTTAGTTAATAAATACCTAGTGTTAAAAAAGGGAAATCGTAACTTACCCCATAGGACATACACAATTTTCTCAACTCCAGCCTTTGTGATATTGTAAGAAAATTATGTAGCTTGAATAATACTCTAGTCCATGTGTTATCAGCATGACCACCACAAGTTAGTCGACCTATATATTAGCACTTGAGTTTCGACATTCAAAAGTAATTGAAACTAATTATGAATAAAAAAAGAAGAAGCAATATTTACCTAAGTACATATGATGATGAATAGGTTTATAACTAATTATATATCGAGGTAGAATGTGGGTGTTCATATTGCCACACCACACCACATACACCTTTGGATTTGTTAAGTCATCAACTCCGGTATCGAAATCCGCACTCGATGGAAACAATTGCTTAGATCCTAACTCAACCTTTTCCGAATTTCCTAATATAAATTGACACAAAATGATATGTTTTTCACCGTTTTCATCTATATCAGACATCATATCACTGCACAGAGTTAAATAGAAAAAATAATTAATAAAAGGAATAATTGAGAAAAACAACAAAAAATGAAGAATGTGTACGTACCTTATTTGAGGTGATAAGAAATGAGACAAGTATATACCAACACCATGAGGATAAGAAGCAGGCACAATACTATTCATTTCAAACCCACGACGCATAAGACTATCGACATTTTTTGCTGATGTCCCGTACCAACCAGAGCTATCAACTCTACGACCTCTTGCTCTCGTTACCATCTTCACATTCTCTGAGTAAACTTCAAATCGCGACTCTTCCACTGGACCACTTCTCATGCATAGATGAATTGCAGTGATTGTAATGCGATTTTTCATAATAGGAGGTAGTACATCCTTTATCTTCTGATAGATGCGACCCTCTTCACTCAGCAACATTGTCCCAGACCACTTTGGTGGAACCAATTCATTAGGCGTAGCCATAACGATCCGCGATGAACTGCCCGATTCATTAGAATTCTCCAATGAGAGATTTTGTGATTCATCAACATTGTTGCTGCTTCCGATCATTTTTTTTTTCAAATTTGTATAGAAATATACTTTTGACAAGATAAAAAAAGTTGTCTGTGACTGTATTTATACTAGTCTTGGTTGGCTAAGGAAATGAAAGTCTCCTTTTTCTATATTAATAATAAATTAAAAGACAATTTTTCTATTAGTTTATTAATGTTAATATGCTACTACATTTTTACCTATTTTGTCTTCTTTTAACTCTTTTGTATAATAAGAAAAATACTCTTTCTATCCATATTCTTAAAAGCTGGTCAAACTGACTTAAAAGCTGGTTTTTGACTTATTTACCGTTTGGCAATACTCAAAATAACTTATTTTAAGTTAAAAAAAAAAACTTATTTTAAGCCAAAAGTTAAAAGCTGGGGTAGGGATGCTTTTTTTTTTTTAGCTTATAAGCTGTTTTAAGTTGATCACATTTTTATCTTTTTGCCCTTAATATTTTTATACAATCTCCAAATTATCCACATAACCCTAACATCTCTTTCTTCCATTTTTTCCTTTTCACGTGTGGATGATAGGCAATTACTATTACTAATGAATGAAAATAAAATAAATCTTAAATCTTTCAAGTGATCTATTCAAATTATATATTATTAAAATGTAAAATAAGTTGCACATATAACTTAAATAAAAATTTATATTCCTCTTATAAATAATTTGTGATAATAAAGAAATATATGAATGATAGACAATTATTATTACCTATGAATGAAACTAAAATAAAATCTTAAATCGTTCTTTGATCTATTCAAATTATATATCTTTGAAATCTATAATAAGTTTATATTCATCTTATAAATAATTTGTGATGAGAAAGAAATATGTGAATGATAGCAAAATATAATTATTTATGGTTGTAAAATATAAATTAATTAACTTTTATTATGTTAACAGCTTTTAAGGGTATTTTAGACATTTTGATTTAAAAAGTTGTTTATCAATACTTATTTGTCAAACACATCAACAACTTTTTTTTTTTAACTTCAACACTTTTATCCAAACGCATAACTGCTTATTTTAAAAATAAGTTTCAGCACTTTCAAAAGTACTTCTTTTATAGCTGTTTTTATTAAGCCCATCCAAACGGGCCCTAAGTGAGTTTGTGAGTTTATACACAGATATGTTTTGATTGACTTAAAAACTAGCTTTTAAATTAACAATAAAAAATCAAACTAAATTTTCAAGTCAAAAAATAATAGTAGTAAGGGACACCTACTTTTGGTGTTTGAGTTATTTTAAGTTATTTTTTATATTTGTTAAATATTTATAGAAGTCAAAAACTAAATTATAAGTAGGTCTGACTAAAAACTAAATTAAAAATAGATTTGACCAAAATATGAATTAAAAGTAGATTTGACCAAAATATGAATTAAAAGTAGATTTGACCAAAAAAATTGAATTAAAAATAGTTTTGACCTAAATTTGAATTAAAAGTAGATTTGACCAAAAACTGAATTAAAAATTAAATTTGACC
Source organism: Solanum chilense (assembly GCA_032847665.1). Classification (NCBI taxonomy): domain Eukaryota; kingdom Viridiplantae; phylum Streptophyta; class Magnoliopsida; order Solanales; family Solanaceae; genus Solanum; species Solanum chilense. The sequence goes on along the minus strand of CM064966.1, from coordinate 67,607,418 downwards.
AACTTTAAAATTAATCTGAACATACTTATAAAGGAAAAAGATTATGACATAAATTAAATAGCATTTTCCATTTTTATACTTTTGGTGATTGTCAAACTATTTTAAAAGAGAAATAATTTAAAGAAAAATCATGAATATGAAGAATTCACTCTCTTGAATTTATCATCTAAAAAATGTATATGAAGGGCAAAAGCAGAAAAAAAAATCTATCATTTATATTAAACTTTAAAAAATTTTACTTATTTAGAATTTATGAAAAAATAAACTCCCAACCATCCTTTTAACATTATATGGAGAGGGAGTAGTTTTTTTGGAGTATAAATTTTAATTTTTATATATTAAATTTCACAAATTATATTCAAACATGACTTTCCTAAATATAAGTTTGATTAATTTATAATCAATTTATACAAGAACATAAATTAAAAACTAATTCATTTAGATTTTTAATTTATAATCAATTTATATAAGAACATAAATCAAAAACTAATTCATTTAGATTTTCAAGTGTTTTTTTTACTTAATTTGAATTAAATATTATTTAATAGAGCTGAGTTAACAATTAAGTAATTGTATTTTATATTCTAATTACACTACGATAAAAATGATCATTAGCGGTAATTAATTCTTAATTATCATTAAATGTGTATTTTTAGCGGCAATTGACACTCTTTGTATATGTCTCTAAAGTCTTTAGCGACATTAGTTCTAATGACATTTAACTAATTGTCGGCAGAGACTTTAGCGCTCTTTATAAATATCAATATTTAATGTCGCTAAAAATTATTTTTGTTATAGTGTTATAGTCGTATCTTTTATGGAGATGGTTTTAAAATTTTTCAAAGTCTTTGACAACAAGTTTCACTAAAGAAACTCAAAAAAATTGGTTCTTTTATTTCAAAGTTAATAAAATTTATGATTTTTTAAATATAAAAAATAATAAATAATTAAATATTTAAAGGCATAAGAAATGTGAGCTTATCACATAATTGTTGTAGCTTTCGCATTAGTATAATCTAAAATAAAGGTCAAAACTAATAAACAAAGTTCACATTTTTTACTAAACCAATTTTTACCCACTTTATTTTTTGTTAACACCTTTTATTTATTTATTTTCTTTTATTAAAAATGTTAAAGAGAAGCAGAAGAAAAGAAATTTGAAAAATATTTTTTTTTTTACAAAAAAAAAGTAAGGACTTAATGAAAATAAATATGCATGAATATATTCGTAAAATCCAAATAGATATCACAAAATAATTAAATTTAATAAATCGAAGCAAAGTTCATATCTTTTATAAGACCAATTTTTATCCTCTTTGTTAACACCTTTGTATTTATTTATTTTTCTTTATTAAAAACGTAAAGAGAGGAAGAAGAAAAGAAATTTGATTATAAATAATTTTTGACCAAAAAAATATGAACTTAATGAAATAAATGCACATGAATAAATTCGTAAAATTTAAAATAGAGGTCACAAAGTAATACTAAAGTCTAATAAAACGAGACAAGTTCACATGTTTTACTAGATTGGTTTTTATTCTCTTTTGTTTTTTGTTAAGACCTTTTTATTTATTTATTTTTCTTGATTAGAAATGCAATAGAGAAGAAAAAGAAAAGAAATAGTTTGAAAATAAATATTTTTTGGCAAAAAAAAAAGAAGAAAAAAAGAGTAAGTACTTAATGGAATTTATTTTTTTGACAATCTTAATGGAAATAAATTGGTAAAATCCCTAAAAATTACTACTTAGAACAAAAGTGAAACCTTCTGATATAACACCACTCTCCCTGAGCTCCGCCGGATACTTAGGTTAGGTTTATCTTCACCGTTACGGCGTTGCTAGCAGAACCCTACTCCACCGTTGAAGCGGTCCGATCATATCTCCGACGAAGCTGGTAAAAATGCTGAATCTCTTAATTCTCCTTTACTCTTTCGGTTTCCTCTTGAAGTTTTTCTCGATTTCATACTTTTAGTTTCACTGAGTGGTCAAGCTAAATGTCGCTGAATTGGTACTGCTAAAATTGAAGTTATAAATCAAAAACTTGTATTGAAGCTTCTAATTTGTGCAGATTGTAACTAGCAAATGTGTAGGTAATTGGTACTGCTAAAATTAAAGTTATCAAACACTTTTCTATTAAAACTTCAAATTTGTGCAGATTGTAACTAGCAAATGTATAGGTATGGAATTCCATGGAACTGAATAGGATAGATGTTTATATCATAGACAGTTGATTAATTTAAGCTTCAGCTGAAATTTGATTTCTCGGGTTTGGGCTTTTGCAAGCCTAGTGCATAGATTTATATTACATGAAGTGTACATATGAAGTGCACTCTAAGGGTTTAGGTGAGAAGGTATTAAAAATTTACCACAAAATAGTGGTGGAGCGTAGTTCGAATACCAAATGCTTAGACTGAACTATGCGTTGTTGGTCATCTCTAGGGTTCGTACTTGGCACATTCATTTTCCCTGATTCAGATGTCACTCTCTGATAAACGTTTCTTACTGATCATATATAAAAGAATAGCGCGTACAATTTTCAGAAGTCACTAACAATGTGGCGCTAAGGAGTTTGATTGATAATATTTTCATTAATGTGTTCAGGCCTTACTAAATTGATTCTTCTGGTTGATCATGTTCCAAATTTTCTTACCTTTTCCCAAAAAAATAAAAAAATCCATACTTTTCTCACACATCCTCTATAGTCTATCATTCCATTCCTTTCTGTTACATCCTCCATAGTCTTATTTCCTGAAATGAGCGTCTGTTTACAAAAACAATTGCAGATATGTCAATGAAGTTGACACCTTCCAAGAGATCACATGATCAGGGCCTTGTAGAAACAAATGGCCGAGGGAAGTGGCAGAAATCATCATCTTTTAGTTCACAGAGATCACCTGCGAAAGTTCGTATATTATGCCCTGCTTCAAAAATAAATTTCCTTATTGGAGTGGATAGTAGCATTATTTCTCGGATACAAGAGGAAACAGGTGCAGAGGTTCGAGTTGAGGATAGTATTGTTGGTTGTGATGAGAGGGTGATAGTTATTGTAGGTTCAGGAAAAGAAGATGAAGTGGTAACCAAACAGTTCCAGGCTGATATTGAGGGGAGTGAAACCAAGGAAAAAGACAATTGCAATGATGAAAATAGTGAGAATAAGGCGTCTCTTCCAGCAGAAAATTCCAAAACTGAAAAGGAAACTGAATCTATTCAGAAAGCTCTATTCTTGTTGTTTGAAAGGATGGTTGGAGGAGCAGAAATGGATGGAGGAGATGAAGAGGGTAATGATTCTTCCTCATTAATTATAAGATTGCTTGTTCTCTCCAGCCAAGTGGGCTGTTTGCTAGGAAAAAGTGGTAGTGTGATAAAAAAGATGTCTTCTGAAAGTGGTTCACAGATACGAATTCTTCCCAGGGACAAACTACCTTCATGTGCGTCTTCATCAGATGAATTGGTTCAGGTATATTTGTTGATATTTATTCATTAATTCCTTGCAAGTATTAGTCAACTTGATTCACTCAGCTTAGCCATTAACTGTCATCAATGTAACCATTTTTCTGTCGGAGTTGTATTTGAATCCTGCCTGTTTTCTTGTCTGTGCTTGTCATGATGTTTTGAGAGGTCTTATTGATATAACAGTATTCTACGTTAGGAAGTCCTCTGATTAACTTTAGTGACAGAAAATGGCCTTTGTATCTATACAATTCAATTTGAGAATGTTGCATACTCTTCTTACTTGTTGCTCCACCGGGAATACTGCTTCATCGACGTCTCATTTCCTGTCTCACGTTTCACAGTGTTGATCATTCTGTATTGTCTGCTGCTTTTATGCAGTACTCTCTTAGTCAAATCTTTTCATATTGACCAGAATTCTGGAGACATTCCTAATTGTTATGTTGCAGATTTCTGGGGAGCATGATGCAGTTAAAAAAGCTCTTGAAATGGTTGCTCGACAATTACTTGAGAGTTCCTCTGGGGATCAAGATTTTCTCTCTGCTGATGCTGGTGGCCCATCTTCTCAGTCTCCTAGACGTCCTCTATCTAACCGGGAATTACGTCCAACGTCAGCACGTCCTTACCATGGGCAGGGGCCTGCTTCCTCTGGTGGATTTCGTGTTGGGGAAGCTGGTATACCTGGTCGAATGAATCCTATTCCGGATGCCTTGACTTTCAGATTACTTTGTCCAGACGAAAAGGTTGGAGGTATAATTGGAAAGGGAGGAAGTATAATTAAAGCACTTCAGCATGAGACTGGGTGTCAAATCAAAGTTCTGGAAAGCACAGGGGATTCTGAAGATCGAATTATTGTCATCTCTGGTCCAGCGGTATGATTTGTTACTTCTCTCTGTTTGCTTTCTTTTTCCAGGATTTCCTTTAATTGGCATTGGGGGGGTCATTCGTTTTGCTAAAGTTGTTACTCTTTCTTCTTTCCTCTTCTTTATCATGCTTCTTTGATTTTCTATAACCTAACAATAAGAGGCTATGGCCATCCTATCTATGCAGTTCCCAGATGATAGAATATCTTTGCCGCAAGATGCTGTCCTTCGCATCCAATCCCGAATTTTTAGGGCTGCACCTGAGAATCAGGACAATGTTATGGTTGCAAAACTCTTGGTGTTCTCCAATCAAATTGGGTGTCTCTTGGGTAAAGGTGGTGGTATAATAGCTGAAATGAGGAAATCAACTGGAGCGTATATTCGTATTGTAGGCAAGGATCAAATCCCAAAGTTTGCTGCGGAAAATGAAGAAGTAATTCAGGTACTTTTTGCTTTTTATGATTTGAGTGATGTTAATAAGCAAAAAAATTGGCAGTTTTTTTTTTTTTTAGCATATTTAGAGGATTTGTTGCTAGCCTTTTTATGATTTGAGTGATGGCAACATTTGTTTGGTTTAAGGACAGGCCTAATTCCTAGTTCTCAACTTGCTTTTAACTTTTCTCTTTGGTTGCTCAGATAAATGGAGATGTTGAAAAAGTTCATGAAGCCCTTCTGCAGATAACTGCCAGATTACAGAATCATTACTTTCGTGATGCATTTCCTTCAAACCCTGGGTTTCTGGACCAAGTACCTCCATTCCCTTCACATGTGGGAAGGAGAGAATTTTCACCACCTCCAGGCATGTTCCCCAACATTCACCCACCATTTCACAAGTTCGATGCTCTACCTCCTCATGGTTTCCATCCACATGATGATCGTCCTCCCTTTATGCAAAATTTCCATAGGCCAGGCGTTCCACCTCATATTTCTGATAGAATGCCATCTTCAGCACCATGGGGTTCTCAGGTAGCATTTGATTGCAGTTAGTTCTACCATTCTAGTTTCTTGTGACTTTTATAGTAGGAGTTGGTTGATTTTTATATATAGGCTGCTCCACCTTATGTACTTGTAACCATATGCTTGTTGCTTTCATAATGTAATTTAAAGTGAGTGTCACAATTGTCTTAGAGCACTTCTTCTTTCTGCTCGAATAAAAAGTAAAGATCCAAAAAAGTGACAAACATCAGAAATATTAATTATCTGAACTGAATTGCAGGGACGGGGTGAAGGTGGGGGACATCTAGGCTTCCCAGACTATGCAGGAGGTCCTCGAAATATTGGCGGCTTTGGAGGGTCTGTACTTTCTAAATCACGACCAGACTCTTTCATTTTGCTTTCTTTTTCTTCTTGATGTTTTAAGAGTTCATTTATGAACTGCCTTTTCTATTATACATCAATGACATATGTATGTCTCTGTTACACGTGAATTTCATTAATATAGAGCAAGTAATCCCGCTGTGATCACAAGCACTACCGTGGAAGTTGTTGTACCTCGATCTGTCATTCCTGCAATCTATGGAGAAGGTGGGGGATGTCTTCGACAAATATGTGAGGTATGATGTTATGTCCCTTATTCACATTATACCTTATTTCCTGCGTTCTGCCTTTTATTTCTGATTGACAAAATATTATGGTCGTCGTTTTGTACATACTTATACCCTATTTGGTCTGGGTATTCATTTTCTCCCTTCTTAACTTTTACTTTCAAGATGCCCTCGTGTCTTTCTCTACATGTTCTGCTCCTTGTTTTTCAATATCAGAAAAGATGGGAGGCTTACTGAAAAGAAGTTTTTTACCATTTTCTTTAAAAAAAAATAGTATATCCATAGCTCCATTTGTTCAAAACATTGTTTGGTTATACATTAGACTGATCTTTTGCTAAGCTTAATAACTGAAAAATCTTTTTCCACTCACACAACTTCAACTTTCTAATTAACATTTTTCAAGGGCGATATAACTAATGTTTCCATATTTCAGTCAAATCCATGATCAAACGCCTACAAAGTGTCATTCATGGCAAGTACAAATTTGTTGCGTTGTATGAAAGTATACTATTATTTGACTCTAAGTTTGACTAATTATTTTATAGATTTCTGATGCGAAAGTCACCATAAATGATCCCAAGCCTGGAGCAACAGAGAGTGTGATCATTATATCTGGGACGCCTGAGCAGACGAATGCTGCTCAGAGTCTCATTCAAGCATTTGTCATGGTCGAGACTGAAGGTGCTTAATTGGTGGCAGTGAAGGTAATTTCTCAATCTTGTGGACTTCAAATTGAATGACATTTGTTTTCACGAGCTGTTTGAATGGAGAGCAGTTAATTGTACTCCCTTTTCCATTCTTTTGTCATTGTGAATTCATTTAACTTATATCAGAAAACTTATTGTTATGGTGTGTCCTATACAGTGCCGAAGCTGGAATTTGGTGTTGACGGCAACTGGAAGATATGGTTTAGCAGTTCGCGGGGCAGCAAACTCTTGACAAGGAAAAATAGAAAAAAATGCATGTTAGGGAATTAGAAGTATTACTAGTTGGCTAAAACAGAACATCATCATTCTAGGAAGAGGAAGGGATGGGTTTTTCAAAACATATTTGTTTGCAGATATTTACAGATTTCCCTGTCTTTTTGTCCATCAAATATGATGGAGCCATTCCTGTTCTAAATTTTATAAAGTGTAGCTTGAAGACCATCTTTTTCTTTTTTAATCTCTCTTCAGATTTTGCTTCGTCATACTTGCCCCTTGTGATTTACAACATTGTGAATTTTGATGAAGTCTGCTCTTTTAAGTAGCGGGATGGGTGACTTAGATGATTTTCTTTATGACGATAAATGAAGCAGATTGAGTCCATGTAAAAGAAGCATACTGTATAAAAATAATAACATAGAGCCCTATTTCAGCTTGCATTACACTTGTTATTGATAACATTACATATTCAATAATTTGAACAGTTTTTAAAACTTATTGATGAGTTGAGAAAGGCTTGTAACCCTTAACATCAGTTGCAAGTCCCTGGATCGATCCAGCAGCTGCAACAAGTGATACGATCAAACAAGTCCAGCTCAATATTTTCAGCCATACCCATGTGAAAGAATACTTTGGTATCTTTCTCTGAGCAATGTGCATCTCTATTGGGAAATAAACGGTTAATGGATAGAACGATGCTGCTCCGATCAGCCCCAAGAAGTCGTTGAAGAAGGGGAATATCATTGCAATCACCGCTGTCACTATAACATAGGTTGTTCTCCAAACCAACCTGAAGAAGTTGAGGTTGTAAGTTCCACAGCATGGGACTTGCATCGCGTATTCTGAGGTGATGAATTTGCTGTCTGGCCATCGTTCGCTGCAACGAGCCTCCACAAATCCATATAATGGTTGGCAGAAAACCTAAACAAGGATGATACATTCGTTAGATTCTACTTTCCTTTTTAGTCCTTTTCATAGAAAAAAAAATAACTTTTCACGTGATATGTTTGAGATTATAAGTACCTGATAAGCTCCGATAAGGTGGACAGCGATGCAAACGTTGGCGAAGTCAATTAGCCAAAAAGGTTCATAGAAACCAAATCCAGTAAGAAAATTTCCTGGAGCATTGTTTCCAAAGGCTGCATAGCCAATGGTACCACAAAGTACATAGAATAAGGTTGTGGTGGAAACTCCAGCTAGTGAGGCTCTTTTCATTACCTTGCTTTCTGGTGGTGATGATTTCAGTGTGTCCTGTTATTAAAGAGCCGATTAATCAATATGTTTGCTTCTGATACTTCAAAAGTAGTAGTGTACTTATCCAGGTTTGACATGAATGTGACAATATTTTTGAAAAGTTCAAGTAATATAACTTATATGAATCATTTTACCATTGTAGAACGACGTCCACAGAATAATTAGGTTTGTGTTCCATTCTCACGGTTATTTTTTTTTTTACCCATTCAGAAATCAAAGTTACCAAACAAGATTACTCTATTATTATTACTATGAACATAAAGTGAGAGATGGGGTCCATTAAATTCAATTCTTGCTTATATTTACATCATATAACAAAACAACAAAAAGATGTCACAATACTAAAAATTTGAGGTCATCGTAAATCGAATAATAGTACAAAAAAGAAAAAAAGGATGGTTGTTATGAAATGATAAGAGGCGTAAGAGAGGTTTTTCACTTTTATTTTTTGTGAAAAAGCCTACAGAATCAATAACCCAAACTCGTGGTCCATCTTTTTTCTGGTCCAAGAGGAATAACATACATTATATTATATATTTTCTTCCATTAATTTATTTTTGAAAAATAAAGTATTTTTCTTTTTATTGGTAATTTTTAATATTAAAACTACTATCGATATAATATCTTTTAAAATTATAAGACTAAAATACATATTACATACCTTTCGTTTAAGATTATAAAATTTAAAAATCTAATTTATTTATTTTAACTCAATCTCACGTTAAAACAAACAAATAAATTAAAAAGTAGAGACTAAGGAAGTACTATATATATTCCTTTATATTACTATTCAGGCTTTATGAATAATGAAACATCATATTCCAAAGAAAGAAAGGGAAAAAAATTAACTACATATTCTGTGGTCCTCTACTTTAATGTTATTCCTTGTTAATTAAAGATAAAACAGTGCTCGTGAGTTTTGCTGTGGTCTCAGTTAAAGAAAAAAAAGATAAAGAACGAATGATTTTTAATGTTATATAAACACATTTACAAATGAAGTAATAATAATAACTTATTCAGTATAATTTAATTCGTACGGTCAGCAGAAGATTGGATAATATATATATAAATTTAAAAAATAAAAATTATTTTCAAAAAACTAATAACGAACATATACTATAGATATTTTTTATTGAATTATTTTATTATAAAAAAAAAATAGCAATAAAAGATGGACCATAGTGATTCCAAATGCTCCAAAACCTAACATGTGGCTAGCTGACTATAGTCTACAGACTGATTACTGAAGAGTATATATATATATATAAATAAAAAATAGATTTGTATACTTTAATGCAAAGCTTTCATTAATTAGTGAGGCACACATTTCAACTAAGTACCACTGATTTTTTGTTTGGGTGAGAATGAATTAATAGGTGGGGTATATACTAGTCATTGGGGAGTCAAGATCTTGTACTAAATGGTATGACAAAAGACTCCTATTGAATACTTATATGAATATGAATAATTTAATGGATCATATTTGAAGGTATTGAAATCAAAAAAGTTTGAAATAACGGGTGTGGTTAGTATAGAGAAATAAAATATTATCTTTTTAATTTTTAATTCTTTTAGTATTTAATAAGTAAGTATTATACTTATTATCTTTAGAACAATGAAATATAATAAAGTAAAACACTATGGATTAAAAGTCAAGTATGTGAGGGTTGGACGATTTAAGGCGAAAATAATGAACAATTATAGAATTATTTCTTGTGTTTCTTCCAAAGGAATTATTTTGTTTTATTTATAAAAAAACATTTTAACTGTTCATAAATAAAAATACTGAAAATATTTTTCATACCTAACATATACATAAATTATATATATTATAAGTTTAACTGACTCGATAAACTCGATGCATACTACACAAGTGTGACCACATATATATGTTGTGTGTGTGTATAGTGGGCATGTGCAATTGCTACCCATAATTGATACAAGTTCACATGTAGACAAACATCAACTAATCAATTTTAAAATATGGAAAAAGATATATGATAATAAAACTATAGATTATAAAATATGAAAAAAGGATATATGATAATAAAACTAAGGTTACCTGTATTTCAATAAGAACTGTGGAATAAGCATAAGCAAATGCAATATCTCCAATAGCTTGGAAACTTCTCCATACTTTTTCTGTTCCAGATACATCCACACCTACTACCACCCCTGTTAGGGTTGTCTTCACATGGTGCCCCACGCCTATATCGAGAGTTTAAATTTTATACATCGATAATACATACACACAGTTAATTCTAATATAAAAATATTTTATACTGTCAATGTATATATATAGTACCTGCGACTTTGGCTATGGATAGTCCAAGACCAATAGAAGCATAGGTAAAAGACATAACAGCAGCAAGAATTGATAACCATGAGAGCTTGTGGAAATTTGGAATTTGGCTAAGAACTATTTGAACTACTGCAAATATTATCATGTATGGGTAGCTTTCAATTGAGCAACTTGCTTCATGCCCATTTTTGTGAAAACAATTTGACCTCTTTACAGCCCTGAAAATTTTAAATTCACAAAAAATAATTAGTATTTTTTATTAGAGTAGTTATGTCATTGTCATAATATATCAAATTAGTCAAAGATATTAACAAAAAGGTCTTGATGTTTTCTTTAAAAATACAACTTTTAATAAATATTTCTACTTACACCATACTAATAGATGCTGTAATTGTATATCCAATTGTTACTCCAACAAGGTTAGCATATTGTGCAATTCCACACAATGTCACCTTCACACCTCCTGTATTTTTTTTTTAAAACCAAAAATATAAACAAAATGTCAAAAATACAATAGGTATATTGATAAAATAAATATTTTTGACATAGCTTCCATATATGTACTTCCACTCTTTGGAGCATTTAAAACAGAGCAAAAAGCAGAGGATTTCGCGTTGTACGAATTTAAGTTATACGCACTGAAAAGTACCTAAGTGAGAGCGGACAACGTCCATGTAAGTATAGTTTCTCTTGCCGGAAATCGGTCCCGGTGACCGGTAAGAGTCAGCAAGAAGTGTAGAAGTGAAATATGTGATGAAAGAAAAAGCTAAGAGAACAGCAGGACCAGCCACCCATCCTAATTGAGCTATAGCCCATGCTAGTGAAAGTACTCCTGAACCAATCACAGCAGTAATAATATGTGCACTTGCAGTCAACAAAGTCCCTGCAGAGACGAATTCAGAATTTATAGTCAGTAATAATGACTTATGCATGATGTGATTATTAGTGATTCTAAAAATAATATATGTCACCTGTTCTTTTTTCACGTCCATCATCATCGAAGTTTTTTTGAACGTCTCCACTTTCGAGTTCATTCGATACGTACATAGCGTTCTTTTGAAATTGAGGTGCCATATTCTCAAGTGTGTGTTTTTGTGAGATTTGGAGTTTTTAAGTACAAGAATGGTTTAAGAAAAGATGTATTATATAAAAGAAGAGATTGAATTTTTTTGTTTAAAAATTTAGGGTCAAAAGGGGGCCAAAAGTCTTTGGAGCCAAGAGTAGTGGGAGAATTTGAAAAACTATAATTTTCTACTAAAAGATTTCTTAAAATCTTTACCTAAAATACTATAGTAGGAAATTTGGGTGTTATAATATGGTTTTTAGGCCAAGAAATGATGGTGTATATTTTGCACCTTCTAATGTGCTTATATATTATCACAAATCTTGTATCACCCACCCCCACCCACCCCTCCAATTAAAAAAAAAAAAAAAAAGGTCCCCACAAATTGCCTTTTTGCATTTGGTCCTAACCATTGAAAATGAAATATTTGTGCTAATACCATTCATTGAAAACTTTGAACAAAACATATTTTTGCAAATATAATACTCCATCCTTAAGTTAACTCTATGGTCTTTATCTTATATAGTCATTTTGTATTGTTTGATGAATTTGGTCGGTCTATTTACAAATTTGGAATTGCCATGACAAAGAAGAAAACATCAAATCTCCTTCCAAGTTAGTTCCTTAATGAACATCATTATAGTATATAGGTTACGTTACCTCTTAAAATTTCCTACCTAGAACTTCACCAAACAACCCTACTTCATATTCAACATGATCAATATATCCATCTCTTTTTTAAAATCGTATCAACGAATTTAATTTACATATACCGTCAATCTATTTATATAGATTCTTATTTGGTATAGTTATGTCTTTTGCCCTATTATTATATTAGTTGTATATTATAAATTATTAGATAAAGGCATGTCTACCTTTGGTGAGAGGGGTTCAATTTTTTATAGGAAAGTTACCGTCCAAAAAGGGTGAAAATAAAATTATATATCGAAATGTCTTAAAGCTGAATATGGTTAATGAAGCATCTAGTTTATCGGTAATTATTTTCCGATCTCATTGTCGAGAGACTTCTGAAGGATAGGACTAGAATTAAGGAGTACTAATCCTAATAGGACTAGGATTAATACATAGTAAATACTAATATTATTTAATATACTATCTGTTATTATCCCCCTCAAGCTGAGCTGAGCGGAAGCGAACGGAAGCTTGGAACTGAGGTAATCGTGCTGTCGGCTCGGGAGAGGCTTGGTGAGAATATCAGCCGGTTGTTCTTCAGTGGGTACATACTGCACAATTATGGTGGAGACCTCGTCTAAATACTCCGCCATAATTTTCATGCCTTTGGTAATTGTGTGGAGACGATCACGCAATTGAAAAATATGAGAGTGGGAAATTGATGCATAGCGTGTTGCGAGGGCCGTCCACAGGGCTGAAGCAGTTGTGTAGGATCGGACGTGTTTCTGAACCGTGGGAGAGATGACCGCAATCAAACATGATCGGATCTGGCCATCCACGGCTTTCCAGGCGGCATGGGCCGAATTGGTTTTTTCTGATTTATCCGTGGCGGTGATGACTGCCGGCGGCGGTTCTGTGCTTCCATCGACGTATTTGAGAAGGTAATTGGCCTCAAGGGCTGTAAGAACGGTGATTTTCCATTTAGGGTAATTTATGTCTAATAATTTTTCGGGAATCAGGGCATGAAGATGCCTGAGAAGGAGTTTAACGCCAGAAGGAAGTGAATCGAGAGGATCCACCTCGGTTGTCATGGCTGCCGCCGCCCAAGAGAAGAGAGGGAACGATCGGTGCCCTAAAGAGAGAAAAAAAAACCTAGAGAAAAGAAGATCTATGTTTTCTGGCTCTTGATACCATGAAGGAATATTGATTGTATTGAAGTATTAACCTAATAAGAGAATACATGGGAGATATATATAGGAGATATACGAAGGAGTACTAATCCTAATAGGACTAGGATTAAGGAGTACTAATCCTAATAGGACTAGGATTAGTACACAGTAAATACTAATATTATTTAATACTATTATTTAATACTATCTGTTATTAACTTCAAATAATTATAGTATGCCCTAGAAACAGAAAGTTGAGGTGGCTAGATATATATTCCGAAATTCTTTCAAATACAAGAGTTGACTTATGATTTCATTCTTATCGTTGTTGAAGGTATACATGTATCTTTTTTGTGCAAAACAATATATATATGAGAAATAAATTAATAATTCACCATATATATAATATAATGACGGAACTAAAGTATGTTGTGATTTTATCAGCCAGACTCGATATATATTATACAAAATAAAAAATTAGTTATTCCTGCGATGTCCAATAACATTGTTAAAGTAGTGAATCTATCCATATACATGCCTAGAAGTGGTATTTTTTGTATGCTATCAATACATACCTAAATTGTTCATGACATGACTAGCTTCCATCACCATTAGTGTATATCAGTTGCACATGTAAACTTTATGAGTATATAACAATATTTTAGGGTGAAGATGGGAAAAATAAATTCTTCTTTTTTTTTTACGAAGTACATATTAGAATATGAAGAAAATATTATTTATTTTTTAGCTAAACCTTTTTTGCGCTAATTGTGGGGGAAAAAATATTGGCCCTCCAAGATGGACTCTCTTTTTCTTGCACAAAAGGTAGTTTATGGTTCATGCACAACTAGATAAAGATGAAACCTTTGATTTTGAGAATTTTCATTTTTGAGTGGCATGTTCCAACTTATCATAAATTAGCACTAAAATGGAATATTAAACACGTACGTTTACAAGAATTTGGAACAAAAGAATATTGATAAACCTTTCAAAAAGTTTAGTTTATGAACAGGACTTGACTAAGAGTTTTAGATTCCTTTACTTATTAATTAGTTCAATTGATTGGTGTTTTGACCAAAACAAAAATAGAAGCAAAAATGAAGAAGAATTTTTCTAGCTTGATATATAGGTATCTATCTACTCTATAATTAATTAACTTCCACTTCTACATCTAAGATTAATTTTTATTTACAAACGATTCATAAGAAGAATATACGAATTATAATCTTGTTTTTTCTTACATTTATCTTTTGTAAAAGTAGAGTGAGAAGTTTAATTTGAGACTGAAATTAATATGCTAGTTAGACAAGTTATAATACACCACAAATTAGGAATTATTTGATACTCTTAATCATTTTATTCCAAATGATTGATTGCTTTGAAGAATGCTAAGTTTTAAGTCCAAATATTCGAAAATTAAGAATATTAGGAAAGCCAATGGAATGCTTAGTCATAATATAAATTATTAGCTTTGATGCTAATTAAGTAGTTAGTAAGTTCAACATTTTTTAAACCAAAAAAAATATTTTAACATTTTTACTCATTTGGTTTGAGAAAATGTCAAAATAGAGTAAAATTTTACTACCTCCGGTGTATATTATTCAGAGTGCGGAGTTAAAAGGGTAAAAAAAATTGTCAAAAATTCCAAAAGAGCACATCAATTTTTTTTAAAACCAAAACGATAAAATCGCTCACGATGTAGCGACTTGCCTTCTGAAAAAGCGAAATCGCTGCAATAGCAGCGATTTCTTAAATTTGTTTTTTTAAAAAAAAAAAATTAAACAAATCGCTCCACACGGAGCGATTTTCAAAATCAAAAAAAAAAAATTACTTTTTTTTAAAAGTCGCTGCTTCTGCAGCGACTTTCCATTAAGTTTTTTTTTATTTTTTTTTATTTTTTGCTTTATTTAAAAAAAAAATTGATTCAAATTTTTTTTTTTTTTTAAAATCATTGGCAGGGTTTTTTAATTAGTTTTTTTTAAAAAAAAACAAATCGCTGTAAAGGCAGCGATTTACACTTAATTTATATATTTTTTTTGAAAATTTAATTAAATCGCTGCAAAAAAAATTAGCCGATTAAATTAAGTTTTCAAAAAAAAAATGAATTCTTAATTAACACATTTTTTGGGACTGATCTTTATATGTGTTTATAAAATGAATTCTTAAATAACACATTTTTTGCTTTACACTTAAATTATTTTATTTTATTTTTGAAAATTTAATTTAATCGGCTATTTTTTTTTGCAGCGATTTAAATAAATTTTTAAAAAATATATATAAATTAAGTGTAAATCGCTGCCTTTACAGCGATTTGATTTTTTTTTAAAAAAAAACTAATTAAAAATTGTTGGCAATGATTTTATTTTTTAAAAAAAAAAATTGAATCAATTTTTTTTTTAAAATAAAGCAAAAAGTAAAAAAAAAAAAAAATTAGTGGAAGTCGCTGCATAAGCAGCGACATATAAAAAAAACAATTTTTTTTTTATTTTGGAAGTCGCTCCGTGTGGAGCGATTTGTTTAATTTTTTTTTTAAACAAAGCAAGTTTAAGAAATCGCTGCTATTGCAGCGATTTCGCTTTTCAGATAGCGATTTTACCGTTTTGGTTTTAAAAAAAAATTATATGCCCTTTTGGAATTTTTGACAATTTTTTTTACCATTTTAACTCCCCACTCATATTATTCACATGCTTTGACAACTTTGAATTTATTTTTAGTTTTATTTTTAATAAAAAAAAAGAAGATAGTGTCCTTTTTTATTTATCTATAATGTCAAAATAGAGTAAATGTTTTACAATGATGTAAATGATAGTTTAGATAAATGCTCGTATAATTAAAATTGTGTAATATATATATATATATATATATAGCCGGATTCAGAATTTGAAAATTTAGGTCTATCACGTTACTTTTGAACATTAATGAATGTAACATTTAAGAAAGTGGTGTTAATATTCATAGAAAAAAGCTAACTATCTATCAACATACAAGATTCTGCAACAGATTCATGTCTATTTAGTATAGTTAAGATTGTAGTTAATTACTAGAGATCGATGTCTAAAATTCTAATTTAGATAGCTTCAACTTTACAATATTTTTAAAATTTCTCTATATGCATGTATGGTTAAAATTTATACTAATTCTTATCCATAAAATATATGGATATGTACATATATATATTAAAAGTTAAATTATAACGTAATGTTGGAGTATCGTGACACTAACATCCTATTTTTCTACATAAATCCGTCCTTAAATAATAGATCGAAGGTACGTAATAATAAATATTGATCACTATCTAATCAATTACATCATCGTTAGTTAGCTTCCACACTGCATGACTATAGCAACATACTCTAAAGCGGTCAACCCTGTGATTCTTTTACGTATAATAACTAGCGATAACGACAAATATATATAGATTAAATTCAAAAGATTACTATATTATGAAAAGAGCTTAAATAATAAGAAACAAAATAATAAATGGATATATACCCCATAAATTATACGGATGATTCTATCGATTAAACAAAATAATAAATTGATATATACTCCATAAATTATACGGATCTCTATCGATTACCTTTTAATTTATTTATTATCATTGTCTCTGGTAAGTTTTACAAATTTTCAAAATTCTTCATTTTCGCGCATCACATTAATGTATCTCACACATCACATAAATGTATCTCGCGCATCATATTAGTGTATCACGTATAAAATGTACCTCGCGCATCAGATTAGTGTATCTCACGCGTATCAGATTAGTGTATCATGTATAAAACGTATCTCGCGCATCAAATTAGTGTCTCTCGCACATCAAATTAGTGTATCATGTATAAAATGTACCTCGCAAATCAGATTAGTGTATCTCGCGCATCAAATTAATGTTGGATTAATGTACTGATGCTTATATTATTGCATCCTTCTTAAGAAATTTTTTTAATTATAAACTTTTAAAAAATATATTATAATTTTACTTTAAAAATATATAATTTTTATAATCTGCCTATAATATAATGACGAAAACTTTGACATATAATAATAATAATAATGAAGAAGATTCTTCGAAGACATTGTACATCACAGGCAGGTAAGTGACAACAGATATATAGTCAATTAAAAACGCGTTTAAAAACAGAAACAAACAAAATGTTGAAAAAGATTAGAACGTTAATGCAAGCAATTATTATTTAGCATAATAATGCCAAATGGTGAAATGGGTGATGTAGAAAATAAATCATATATTCTGCGGTAGGGACGATCTATCTGTAGTTGAGTTCATCGTCTTGTCAATTTAATAGACTGGTCCAAATATTTTTAGACTTTATTTAAGTTATTATATAATTTTAATTTAAATATTAAATTATTTTTATTAACTAAAAAATTAATTTTATTGGCATATCATAAATTTAAGATTTGTTATAACACTGATAATCGTGAGGTAAGAATTATATCAAAGGTAAAATCGTAAAGTAATTATTATTTTTTTAAGAAAATCACACCGTCAATTCCTTTTGATTATAAACCATGATTTTTTCATGATAGAAACCTTTACAAAAATGTGTAATGTTCTTTTTCCCACGACATGGTAATTTTTTATCGAAATTTCTAGCATGGATCAAAAAATTAATTAATAAGGCTTTCTATAATTATAATGATTTATTTTTAATTAAATTGTTTTTATTATAATAAATAACATGTATTTTAATTAAAAGTACAAAAATCATCTTCTCCGTAATTTATTCATGAAAGATATTCTCTATCTTTA
Source organism: Solanum chilense (assembly GCA_032847665.1). NCBI lineage: Eukaryota > Viridiplantae > Streptophyta > Magnoliopsida > Solanales > Solanaceae > Solanum > Solanum chilense. The sequence goes on along the minus strand of CM064966.1, from coordinate 67,589,450 downwards.
TTTATTTGTCCATAATTTCTTTTTTAGTTGTCTTTATTTACTTGTTCACCCTTTTTGAAATCATAATTAATAAGGATAAAATTGTAATTTTACTATATTAATTATTGTTATGCTATTTTTAAAGTAGACAACTAAATAGGAACGGAGGAGGGAGTATATAACTTTGTCATTTCGAGAATACAAAGGGTCATTTTTTATAACATAAAGGTTGAATTTTTAGTCCATTAAAATTGGAATATATGAAAGGGTAATTAGAATCATGTATATTCCAAAATTACCAAATTTGGAACTATGAATGATTATGTATCAGATTAATTATGGGATTAACTTTTGACTCCTAACTAATATGCCCCTTATCTGGACATATTTTTCCCTTTGACATTGGTAACTCTAAAACATGATGAGTTTATCCCACGTTGTCAAATGATACCTTCGACCATTAAAAGCAAATTAGAAATCATAAAATAGAGTATCAAATTAAATTAAGGATTAGAAATTGGAGTGGTATAAAAAGGTGGCGGTGAAAAAGCGATGCTGAAATATGTGATTATTATTATCATTTTTATATAACCACCACTGATAATATATTAATGCATTATATCTTTTTATTTTAATTTATATTATTTTCAAAAAAAAAAAAGAATGTTAATTTTTTATAATTAGAAGTAATTTAATTTGAAATTTTATCTATTACAAGAAATTATTTGTGTCACATAAATTTTTAATGTTTGTTTCGGACTATAAATTTCAAGATTTAAAAAAAAATTGTATTTTTTAAAATTTTTGTCAAACTAAATAGTGTTATATAAATTAAGATGCAGAGAATGATTAAAAGTGCACCAAACTAAGCTCTTGTTTGGTCGTAAATTTTGTAAACTGAAACTTAAAAAATTGAATTTTGAAATATTATGTTTGGACGTGTATTTTACTTGAAAAAAGATTAAAATTTTATGAGTAAAAGTCCAAAAATCCTTTTTGAGTCAATTTTTGTGAACTTGAAAATGTTTGAAGATGGAGTTTTTAAAATCTTATAATGAATTTTATGATCAAATATATATATATATAAGATTTACTCTTTAAATCTACTACTGAACGCTAATTAACTTTCTTGATATACTTGCTTCTCCCTATTTGGTTAATAATTATCTCAAGTTGTTCTCATGCATGTGTGTATTTTAATTTATTTTATCTTATTTTTCCTTTTTCACCGCACTTTTATAATTCTTAAAGATCAAGTGATTCTTCACTCATCCAAATCTTCTTAAAATGTTTGTGTAAAAAGCTACCACTATATCCATGTAGATAAATTAAATTATTTAACTACAGTATTATTATTATTTTTTCAGAATTATTTGTCATGTTACGCATATCGAAAGTCAATTTAACTAATTTTCAAAGATAAATTGGATCACATTAATTTGGTATTTTAAATAAAAAGATTATATATTCTTAAACTATATGAAAAAATTATGTATTCTATTAATATTTGCATATTAATATGATAAAAAAAATATATCTTAAATTATTAATCAATTTTTTTATAATTTAACTCTAAAAATAAAAACTATGATAAATAGTACCGGACGGAAGAAGTATATATTAATTCCCATAAGTTTGTTGTTAATTTTTTTTTTTACTTTTTAGTTACCCTTTGTGGATTTTCCAACTTCCAAAAAGTGAAAAAGGTTGTAATCCTTGCTTAAATAACAACTCTATATATGACAAGTCAATATGGGACTTTTGATGAATTTTAGTGCTAGTCTCTATCTTAATTATATATCTCAAGCAGCAATTTCTACAGTACCTATTCATAAAAGTTTCTCGGGAAAAGGGTCTGATATACCCTCAACTTTGTCATTTAGAGCTGATATACCCCTTGTTATGAAAGTGGCTCACATATACCCCTACTTGTAAACAAATGGCTCACATATACCCTTTTCCTCTAACGAAAATGAAAAAATAATAATTTTCAATCTAAATTTTTATTATTTTTTTCTAAAAAATATAATCTCATATGAGTAAATTTAATCCTCGTCAAACATATTTTTTTTTTGACTTTTTTTTTGTTTCAATGACTAATTTATAATTATATATGATAATCAAATTTATTTATGTTTCACTAATATTCTTGTAAAACTTATTGTAGATGACCAAAAATTTTCTTCGAATACGAAATTAAATTACAATACACACAAAAAAAATATTTTAATTTTTTATTCTTTAAATTAAGGAATGAAAGAAAAAACAAAATAAGAATAAGAAATTCAAATAATTATAATAAAAGAAGTCAAAAAATAATTTATGTATGAAAAAAATTAAAATATACATTGTACTTTGATAGAAGAATCATATATACCCCTAAATAATTTTTTTTTTAAAAAATAGAAGTAATAAATATAAATTTAAAACTAACTTTTTAACTTCCGTTAAATGAAGGGTATATGTGAGCCATTTTATAACGGCAGGGGTATATGTGAGCCGTTTGTATAACGGTAAGGGCATATATGAGCCACTTTTATAACGAGGGGTATATCAGCTCTAAATGACAAAGTTGAGGGGTATATCAGACCCTTTTCCCAAGTTTCTCTAAAGTTGAAAATATATTTTTCTAAAAAAATGTAATTTAAAATTTGAAGAGAGTTTTGGAAAGGGAAATTATTTTCTTAATTTTAAGGGAAATAAGTTGATTTGAAAAATATTTTTCAAAACTTTTGTCCCAATCAAACATGAAAATTAAAAACACTTTTCAGAAAATGTTTTATTCATACCAAACACACTCTATATATACAACTGTAATCATTTAAAATTTGAATTTTATTGTCGTCTATAACAACCTCTAGAACAAAGTCGTCTTTAGTACTCCCTCCGTCTAGTATTATTTGTCATAATTTCTATTTTTAGAGTCAAATTATAAAAATTTTTACTAACATTTTAAGATGTACTTTTTCATCATATTAATATGCAAAAAATTGTAATTTATAGTACTTTTCATATAGTTTTAGAATATCTATTTTTTTGTTTAAAATATTGAATCAATTTGATTTAATTTACTTTTGAAATTAATTAAATTGACTTTGATAAGCGTAACATGATAAATAATTTCAGACGGAGGGAGTAGTTGTGTACCCAACTTGTTGCATTTGCGTTAAAAGATACTTACTGTCAGAAGCATTTCTTTTCAATACCATTTAGAGAATTACTGTATTTAATAAAACGTTTTTTCAAAATTAAATTATGAAAAAGACAAGTATTATTGCACTTCTAACATTAAGATTATTTTATAAAAAGAATTATTTTATATATCTATTATAATTTTTTTAATTAAAACTTTATTTTTATTAAACTAACATGTATATATCCAAATTGTTAATTAATATAAATAAATAAATAAATAAACATTAATATAATGTCAACATAATAATTTACATATAATTAAAACTATCAAGCAAAAATAATTTTAAAATATTCTAGAAATTAAATAGCCACATATAAAAATTCACCACAAAAAATAAAAAAAAAATAAGAAATATATTGAGCATATATTATTATGTATATATGTCAAAGATAGTTTGGTCTTGAAAAACTAACTTTTTGTTAGTCAAAATTTTTAATTTTTTTTTATGCAGCAATAAAAAAAATTGCTTCTGCTTCTAATAAAAATAATTTTACTGATTAATCAAACATCTTAATTTTGTCAAAAAGTGGTTTTATCTCAAAAAAAAAACTATTTTTGGCCTCTTAACAACCATGTCAAACAGTAACAAAATATCTCCCTCAGTTTTGGTTTAGAGAGGGAAGCAGGGAGTATAATTACAAATAGAATAAAAACCTGAATCTGTAAGAGATTTTAACCATCATATATTATAGGTCTAATTAATAGTCCACCATATATAAAGTAATTAAGATGTAACGAGGGTGAATTTCAAAAAATTACTGCTATAGTAATGAGAGAAGTATTAAAAGTATCCTTAAAATTGACACAAATTAATTATTAGTTTTATTCATAAATTATTGGCAATTTTTAAAAATATCTCTCTACTTCACTAACTGAGCTTAAATACATCTAGCCACGTGTGTGAAATTATGCCTCTAATTAAATTTTTGCCATGTTTAGAGTACTGCTGTCAACAATTGTCTCAATTTTTTATAAGAATCTCACACTCCTGAAAGAGTTTGATAAGTCACGTGGCAAATTGGGGTGTATTTAAATTCACCCAATCAAATAAAAAAATATTTTAAAAACTGTCAATAATTTTCAAGAATAAAACTTATAACACGCACGCCAAGTTTAGAGAATCAACTAACTCTAAATGCTAATATGTGATTGTAAAGAAATTGGCAATGGTGAATTAAGAAGAAAAGTAAAATGGTGATGTTGCCATCGAAAGAAACAACAGCATACGGGCAATGACCCATGCCCATGACAATACATTTGAAGTACTAGTCAAAGCATATATACTTATGATAAAAAAAATTCAAACAAAGTATCTTTTCGTTATTGAAAAAAAAGAGTAGATGTAAATGGAGTAACCATTTGTAAACTTGAAGAGACAAAGACAAAAATGCTTAAATAAATTGACTTCATGATAAGTGATAGGTAAGGGTCACGGGTTCTTGAGCCACCAACACCCCCACTCTCCACTATTTCAATGCACGCCTTTCATGACCAATGGAATCCGCTTAATTTTATTTAGATATTTGGATTACGATTTGTTTTGATTGAATACTCAAGTACATGATAAAAAAAAATTATTGGATATTTTTATGTATAATTTCGAAGAGATTTCAAGTTTGTTGTATATTTTCAGATGTTCATTACGTGGATTAGTAAACTACATAATTAAAATATGTTATGAACTTTAAATGTATGCATTGCTAGCTTCAATAAGTCATTGAATCTCACGTTTGTTTCAATTTTTGTTAATGCATGTGTATAATAAAAGAAACTGACATATATATTTTAAGTGATTATGTAATTAAGAAGCTAAATCTTTTATCCATTAATCTTCTTTCGCTTGGTTATAGAACTAGAGTGATTCGTGCTTGTTTCAGTAGGAACACTTTACCAAATGTTAAAGTATAATTGATTGGAATGTGACATAACTCACACCCTTTTAAGACTCAATGTCTTCATGATCTCAATACCTTAGCCCCAATCCCACTACTCCTATCCCCGTCTTTCATAATACTTGTCTTGATTATATATAAATATTTTTAAAATAATATTTACTTACTTATACATCGAAAATAAAAAAAAGAAAGAAACATTAAGTAATCTATAAGTACACACCCTATGAGAATAAAGAAGTGTGCACTAGTCATTAATTATTTGCACAAGTGCAAATATCTTCTTGTCTCTCAGATATTTTTTCAGAAAAGATCCCCTTCTTTTCTGGATAAATTCTGCCCGTCTGTGAAGATACTAATTAAGAAGAACAAGATTATTTTGTGGTTTAACCACTAACTTATTGGTAAACATTAGTACTAGTAAAACACACAAAACTCACAAAAGACTTGTCAAAGGTATTATGGGTAGGCTGTCTTGTTCACGCTTTTTGAACAAGGACAAAATCAAGGATATTTTCACACTTTGGCCTAGTAAAAATATCTTGAATTCATGATCTGAGTAGTTTTTGATTTGTATCGTGTAAGATACATTAAAAGAAATTGCTCCCTTGAGTCTTTACTCATGTTTCTTCATTCTCGACGTTACAACTATATGTAATACTCCTTCTGTTCCTTTTTTACTTATTCAATTTTAACTTTTTACTTGTTCCTCTTTTACGTGTCATTTTTAATAAATCAAAGAAATACAATATTTTTTTACCTATTATGTCATAAATTTATTTAGAGAGTTAATGTTTTTTAAAAAGGTAGAACTTCTTTAATGAGTGAATTAATTTTGAATAGTAAACTCACCATGTAATTTATTATTTTCTTAATAGGTCTGCCAAGTAAAAAATTGATAAATAAATGGAGGCGGAAGGAGTATCTTACTAAGGTGGAGAAATCGAAATTCTATTTAATTGATTGCATATTTTTCTAGAAAGAATAATGACTTGCGGTTTAGGAGTGTTTTTCAACACTTTTGGCTTTGTATTAAGAGTTCTAAGCTCTGTTTAAAATCGCTTGTTATATCATGTTTAAGATTGTTAGAGGGTATATTTTAATTTAGTTAGTTAAATAAAAAAGATATTTTTAAAATTACTAATAATTGAGATATAAATTACGCTCAAATATATTTTCAATACTTCTTTCATTAAAAAAAAATGTTATCACCTTCCCAAATAAATAAATATTTGCTGAAGTTAAATTGAAACTTGGTAAAAAATTGGTGATTAGGATTTTAAATGTTAAGATTAAAAATAAGTAGGTGTAATGTGGAAGTTAGCAAAGCAAATCTCAAAAGATCATGAATAAGAAGACAAATGAGAAATACACCAAAAGAGACAGATTTAACGTGATTCGGTCAATCAATCTACGTCCATAAAGTAGATGAGAAATCCACTATAAATATGATAGTACAAAATACAAAGGGAAATAACCCCAACCAATTCATTCAGAGTATATGAGAGGTTTACGCAAGTGATAACGTATCAAGTTTGTAATCCACAAATTCTCTTCCTTAAACAAAACTCTCAAAGCCCTTAAAGACTAAATTATAAATGCTGATTAAATTAGAAGAAACATGTCTCTATTTACGGAGTCCTAAATCTTTTTCTACAAAAGAAGGACTATTAGGACTAGTCAATTCAAAACTTTCTCCCAAAAAAAAATTATTTGTGATAAAAAAATCAGGCCAAATAAACCCAACATTAAATTCTAGCCAATTATCTTCTTTTTATTTATATGATCTTTGCAGCCAATTTAGACTTTGGAGTTCACATATAAGTTGTTAAAAGAAAAGTCCAATTCCGAAGCCCTTCAATAATCGAAGCTTGTTTGCTTTAACTTTCGACTACTTTAGTATCTCTAGGTACTAAAAGGTTATTTTGTTTATAAATAAGTCATTCCGAGATTATAATTTAATTTAAAATTTTATGATTATAATTAAAATTATCTTTCATATATTCTACAATAGATATCAAAAAAATGGTCCTCAATATAATTAGTATAATTCTATATTTTATACTTTTTGGACAAGTAACCAATATAATCCCTTAGATAATCTAGAACAATGCCAACACTTAAAAAAATCATAATTATAATAATACAAGTTTGAATTCATCGTCCCGTCTTATAAGTTATTCCATTTAGTTTGATTATCTTCGATATTTTCATCATAAGTTTTTATTTTTACATTACTTTCAAATTATTTTCTAAAAAACGATTTTCTTATTCTAAGGTCTTCCAAAAACATCTTCTCTACTATAATTGTTATCTTGATTGTCTAAAATCTCCCTAGTCCGTTTTTATTCCCGTTGAGGACCACTATATATTACAATAATTGACGATGGGTCGTTGGAAGTGAGAATAAAACATATATAAATGTGTTCACATTTTAGCAAAATAGGTACAAGACAATTTGGCTATAAAATTCCAAAGTCTTTAGTTATATGTCAAAGATGATGAAGATAAACTCACACGAGATGCCGCATAATACCGACTATTTGTGTACTTACTTTGATTCTACTACATCTTCAACATTATTATACTCTATGTCTCTATCTTTGGTACATAAAAAATAATAAAAGGGCTTAAAAAAAAAAAATACAACTTCTTTTTTCTAGAAATTGATGTTTCTGCTCAACAAATTCCCTTTTGTATTTGAAAAAGCAATCCTCTTTAACAAAAAAAAAAATATTCTAGTTGTTACCCTATTTTCCACTTCCTTCTGGAAAATTTGTGCTTATCGATAAAGAATATTTCAGTCAATTGCAATATCAATTTAATATCAAGGGTTCAAATGCATGTCTCTTTACGTTAACTTATATATTTTATATATAACTTGTGTATATATTTTATATATTTGACTATTTTTTTAATATTTAATTGACAATTATGATTATTTTCGATGGACGATAAGTTATTAATTGGGTTCTTTAGCTTGCTAGCCTCGAGATAACAGTAGTGGGCTTGTTATTTCCATTCCAATATCTCTATCTCTTTTTTCAAACATATTGATAAAAAGTTCAATTTATTCTTTAACACTCATTTCATGTCTAGGTGGGACATTAATGTGTGAGTGATTTAATTTGGAGGTCGTTATTAATATCGGGTAAGATAAGTTTTACTCTAATGCCATGTAAAATTAGGTTTTGAATCTAAATCATAGTCCAAAAGCAAACTCAAAAGAAGAGGAACAGTTCAAGGCTTATAAGGAGATCATTCATTTCATTGACCATTGATGCGAGATTTTTTTATTCTTTAATAATCTTATTGAAAAATAACATAGTCTGTATAATCCTATGACGAATATGGTTACTATATTTTAAAGTCGTGTAAAAAATGATAAACGTAACATGCGACTATGATGTACATTAGATTCTATAATATTTCAAGGATGATTTCTTTGGAGTGTAAAATTGGAAGGGGAAAAAAAGGAATTATTCCAAATAATCAATTTGTTATATGGACCATCCAAATAAATTTCCTTTTGTCATTGAAAAGGAAGCCTCTATAAAAGAAGTTATATTCCAATTGTCAGCCCATCAAATTCTATCTTTTTTCTCTTTCCTTCTTGATAATTTGATCTACTGCTTGTCGATGAAGAATATTTCATTGTGGACACATATGTATGACGAATGGGTCTATTTGTATATTTCGGTATATAAATAGATGACAAAAACACGAAATATTTGTTGTAAATTACAAACAAAAGAAACTATGGCTACAATATTCAATTTATATTAATAAATTTATTATTTTATATAATTTTCCCTCTATATATGCCAGTCGTCTATATAGTTAAACTTGGGCCTATGTTGGACGTACGTTTGATGGGTTTAGGATTTTGGGTCTTTAGTTGTTCTTAAGTGATTGGATTGGGCCTCATATGACAGAAATGTCCAAATATTTCTAGTTATGAAATACCAATGTTTCATCTTGAAAAACAAGGAGATGAGTTGGGTTAAATGGGTGGGTATTTCGGTATACTAATTAAAATAGGAAAACATTTTAGGGCAAAGAACAGAAATCACATACTTTTGAGGTAAAATTACCATTTTTCCCTTATAAGTTTATAATTACAAGAATCTGTTACTTTGATACAATAATATAAGCGATGATACATTAATCTGATGCGCGGGATACATTAATTATTAAGTAAGATACATTACATTTTATACATGATACACTAATCTGATGTACATTTTATAACATGATACACTAATCTGATGGGCAACATACATTAATCTGATGCGCGAGATACATTAATTTAATGCGCGGTATACATTAATTTGATGAGCTGATATATTAATCTGATGCGTGAAAATTAGAGATTTTAGGAATTTATAAAACTAATAAGGGATAATGGTAATAACTAATAAGAGAACTTAAAGGTGAGATTTTTGTCATTTATTCAAAATTTTAAATGAAAAAAAATATATATCCATGTAGGTATGCCACATAAGCGCCACATATGCTATTTAAAGTGAGGACATGAAACTTAACGGGTCAATGGCAAATATAAACATAAAGTTAAACGAGAGGGGAAACCTTTTTCTAAGAGTGAACCGAATTGTTAATAACCAAAAATATGGTTGTCACAAAGTGCATGTCAAGAGTGTTAACTCTAAAAAATCACCCTGTATCAATACATATCTTTTGCATAATATATAATGTGATCATAGACTATTTATTTGTTATGAAAAATTTCAAACATAATGTGTGATTTACTAAAATTAGGTATATCTATTAGGGCTGCATATCGGTTGGTTCGGTTCGGTTTTAAAGTTTATCGTGTTGTTTTATTGGTTATCGGTTTGTGGAGATACTAAACCGTTATAGAATCATTAAGATATTGACTTATTGGTTATTGGTTTATCGGTTTTTCGTCGTTATCGGTTTAACTGTTAAGATTTGACATAAAAGAAAAAACATTGAAAATCACTTAGAAACAAGGTGACAAACCAACTAAATCATGCACTCGAGTTCAAATGTTATATCTTGGTAAAAAACAAACACTTTTACATTGTTGAATAACCAAGTGTTTGAGACAACCAAAAATAAAAGTAGGAAATCAAACTCTAAGTCGAGGACTTTCTATACAAAATGGTATAAATATAATTATTTAATTTAGTATCGAGTTATCGATTAACTCGTTAAGAAAAAACTTCAAACCGTTAAGAACCGATAACCCGATAACAAAAAAAATTAAAACAGTTATTAAAACCGCTAAACCAATAACCCAATATTATATACTAATAACTTTTTTATCGATTCGACTTATCGATTTCGATTTGGTTTTAAACATCCCTAAATTATCTATATTATGTTTCATGGATCAGTAGCTATAATATAGGGGATCCCTTATAATGTGTCACAATATTTGCTTTTCATTAATATTTTTATGTCTATAATTTATCCTATCTTTTCGTAAATCCCGTATATCAACTGATAATTACGTGTATCAATTATCATAGATTACTTTTTTTATTTGATTATATAATTTCAATAATGTTTCCTAGTTAAACTTAACTCCAAAGATTAATTCTCCTATAAAACCAACATTATAATCATTTTTTTTTTCACCTCGTACTATAAATCCCAAATTTCTTCATTGGATTTGGATATCTTTTTTTTTTTGTTCTAATGGCGGATTCATCACTCCCACAAGATGCTCTTTTTCTTGGCTTTGACAGTTCTACTCAGTAAGTATATAATTCTTCATCGATTACGTTCTCTTATGATTTCTTTTGCAGAATGTTTGATTATCAGATCAATTCGTAATGGGTTCGATCAATTTGGTTCAAAGGTTTTGTTAATTTTTCTGTAATGGGTTAGATTTAGGTTTATTATGAACTGGGTATTTGGGATTTCATTTAAAATTATTAAATTGGGATATATATTGAAGAAAAATGTTTTTTTTTGGGTTATCAGATCACTGAAGGCTACTGTGCTTGATGCCAATCTGAATATTGTGGCTGCTGAATTGATTAATTTTGATTCAGAGTTATCCCATTACAAAACTGAAGGGGGTGTTTATCGTGACGCGTTAGTAAATGGGAGAATTGTTTCACCCACATTGATGTGGGTAGAGGCATTTGAATTGATTCTTCAGAGACTTGAAAAATCATCAAAATTCGATTTTGGGAAGATTGCGGCTGTTTCAGGTAGTGGACAGCAGCATGGTAGTGTGTTTTGGAAGAAAGGGAGTGCAGCGATATTGTCGTCCTTAGATGCTAAGAGATCGTTGTTAGAGCAGCTAAATGATGCTTTTTCGACTAAAGAATCTCCGATATGGATGGACAACAGCACGACGGAACAATGCAAGGCGATAGAGAAGGCTGTTGGAGGGGCGATGGAGTTGTCTAGACTTACTGGTTCTCGTGCATACGAGAGATTTACTGGTCCGCAGATCCGGAGATTGTTTGAGACACAACCGGAGGTTTATAATAATACTGAGAGGATCTCCCTTGTTAGCTCCTTCATGGCATCTTTGCTTATTGGGGGCTATGCCAGCATTGATCACACAGATGGTGCAGGGATGAATTTGATGGACATTAAGCAAAGAGCGTGGTCCGATATCATTTTGAAGGTATTCTGGTTTGTAATAAGAATGGAAGGCCATTCGCACCCAAAGCAACAATCATAACTAGACCTATTTATGTTTTTATTAGCAATTCTTGGTTAATGTTATAATGTGTTGGTGAAGAAACTAATGCTCATCTATTCTTCTTTGTTAGGTTTTGGTTGAATCTTAAACATGTTGGTTGGTTAATTTGTGCTTTACTCGGTTCTACAGGCCACAGCTCCTTGTTTGGAGGAAAAACTTGGAAAATTAGCTCCGGCACATGCTGTTGCTGGATCTATTGCTGCCTATTTTGTGGAGAGGTAGATCATTATATGTTTTCCTTGATTCTAACTCAGTTTCATCAGAAGAAATTTAAAGCTTTCTTTTTTTACTTTTCGTTCTGACCAATGTTAGTATAGATACTTTTCCTTATATTCGCTATCTGTGTGTTAAATCTTCCATAAACCTCTTTTCAGGTATCACTTCAACAAAGACTGTTTGATCATTCAATGGTCTGGAGACAATCCCAACAGCTTGGCAGGTGAGAGGATTTTGCTGAAAATTCTGTGTGTATTTTCTGTTAAATACTTCTCTCGCTTGCTATGTGATCACTGTTTTGAGATGTTCACCTGCATAGTTTACTGCAAATAATGTGCACTGCCATATGGTTTTGATTCCCATACTGTATATGTCAAACTTATGAAGGCCTAATTCAATTATATTTTGTTCCCAATTCAACATCCCAACTTTTCTCCATTCAAAATTGATGGGTATGGAGCTGCGTATCGAGTTACTCGACTCTTGAGTATGGACATAGAAGTAGATTTCTCTGATGTATTAGAATTAAGTTCTGGGCCATCAGCTAGTTTTTGGAGTTTGGACTTTATATGTTGTTCAATTATCTTAGAGCTTATGGTATAATCTCGGAAACATACACTCACATGTTTGATTTGTGATAAATTGATAATCCTTGAGACTTACTTTGCATGTGAGGAGGTCCCAAAAAGTTGTCGCGTTTATCTGTTTTAGAAGTAAATCTCTTTTTTTGTATTTGTGATTTCGCCATTCTGCCTTTGTACAGTACTGCTTTTCATGTATATCAACCTAGAAGTTGTATTAGCTCATAGTTTACTATGTCGTGATTACTTGGCTTTCTGACATGTAGGGTTGACTTTAAATACTCCAGGGGATCTGGCGATTAGTCTTGGCACTAGTGATACAGTAAGTTTGAATTTTTTTCTCGTTTGTTTTGGTTGTTATAAATACCATATTATCACCCTTTTTTATGATATAATAGTTCAACTTTTGATAGTTTCTTATGCAAGTAGAAGTAAGTTGGGTTTTTCCCACTTGTTTGGGTTGTTTTGGATGGGCTTTATAGCCTTTGACTTATAAGTCAAAAGCCATAAGTTAGGAGTTCTAAGTATTATAATATTGGCTCTTTTTGTTTCTATATGATATAATAGTTCAACTTTTGATAATTGTCATGCAAATAGACCAAAGAAAATAAAGCTATTTATGAATTGGAAATCTCCATGAAAGGCATGAAGAGCTAAACAATGCTGGCGATGGTACTTATCATACTGTCTTCTAGCTAAAGGACTAAAATCTTTGCCTATGTATTTAGTTCTTCTGTCACAGCACCCTGGACTTACTGCTTATCTCTTACATTATCACAAGCATTCTTTAGAAACAGTGTTGTACATATTATTGGTATGGAGGCTAAATGATGCTCTTTCTTTTTAAAGGTTTTCGGAATAACAAAGGATCATAATCCAAGCATGGAAGGGCATGTTTTCCCTAATCCCGTCGATACTGAAAGCTACATGGTAATGTTGTGCTATAAAAATGGATCACTGGCTCGTGAAGGTAACATATTGATTTCAGCAGATATAGAAAAGGATTAGTACCTAAAGTCAATTCTATTTAATACGAACCATATCCTTGTGGCAGATGTACGCAATCATTATGCTGAAAAGTCTTGGGACGTTTTCAACAAATATTTGCAGCAAACTCCTCCACTAAATGGTTAGTGAAAGTGTAAAACTGTACATATATTCTATGTCTTCTGGGATTTAATATGATTCTGATATCTGCTGCAGGTGGTAGATTAGGATTTTACTATAAGGATTTCGAGATACTGCCACCCCTCCCAGGTAAGCTCACTAGTTTGTTAGCATTTGACTTTAAAAGATTGATCTTTATCTGTGAGTGTGTCTCTTGCTACTTAGTTTCATCAAAACAATTATGCTGCTGGTAATTCTAATTAAGAAATAACTGGTTCATGCAGTTGGTTTCCACCGCTATATCCTTGAGAACTTCACTGGAGATTCTCTTGATGGAATAAAAGAGCAGGAAGTGGGAGAGTTTGATCCCCCTTCCGAGGTTAGAGTTAGATAATTGCTCATGTGTAGATACTTGCCTGTTTTGTTGCATATTGTGTGCATAGATATCAAGCGGGCGATCAAGCAGAAAGAACTTACATTTATGAATCATAAATTTATCTGCAGGTTCGAGCCATTGTAGAGGGACAACTTCTTTCCAAGAGAGCTCATGCTGAAAGATTTGGAATGCCTTCTCCTCCAAAGCGAATAATTGCAACTGGAGGTGCTTCTGCTAACAATTCCATTCTAAGCTTGATAGCTTCCATCTTTGGATGTGATGTTTACACAGTTCAACAGTCAGGTTAGTTAATCTCTCAATTGTTTCCTTTCACCTAAATACCTCATCAGTCTACTGCCTATACAGTAGGTCGATCGCTATCCCTAACTAAGAATAACTACTTGTACAACAACCTAATCAAGAATGACAAAGATGGATTGTCATAGTCTCTTAAATCTTGTTTCCTACTTGCAGACTCAGCTTCCCTAGGTGCTGCTTTGAGGGCTGCTCATGGTTGGTTATGCAACAAGAAGGGCAGTTTTGTGCCGATTTCATCCATGTACATGAACAAGATGGAGAAGACGTCACTTAACTGCAAGCTCGCAGCAACAGCTGGAGACCAGAAGCTTGTCGCCAAGTATGCTACGTTGATGAAGAAGAGAACTGAAATTGAGAATCGCCTCGTTGAAAAGCTGGGGCGTTTGTGATCTTGAGATTATTCTATGCACAGCCAGCTCCAAATAATTTGAGAGTAGCAAAGATGTCAGATCATTTGTCTCTTTATATATCCTTGAGCCTGATGAGAACTCTCGTTAAATTCTTTCTTCTTCTTTTTCAGTTAGAATAATCTTATACTCTCTGTAAACAGTTCCAACAACCCTATCAGATGATTGAATATTTGAATTCATGATGATTTGCGCCTTAAGTTTTAGTGGTAATGCCATATGACATATATAAATGAATAAGAGATTAGTAAGATAGCCAGTGTAAATATAATTAGTTTGCACAACTTGAGAGAAGAACATAACTTTTTTATGCATGATTTGCTCTCTAACAAGTTCTCAAATGCAACATGTCTTGCTCAAGTGGTGTTCTTGTTTTGCCAAGCTTCGAAAATCTACTTAATTCACTAAGCGTTTTTTTTTTTGTCAGGATAATTTGTGTTTGACTAATCAATATGAAAAATGCTTTTAAATTGCATCCATTATTCGAATACACTTTCCCCCTACAAACTTGGCGAAATACTTCAATTCTAAATATGCATTTTGGCCAAAGTGAAACCTAACTAAACAGGCTCATGAAATATTGGAAGTGCAACAATAGAAGAACAAAAAAGAAAAAGACGTGTCCTTAAAGTATTTATCTTTAATTTCCTAATTAAAATTAAAATATCCGATGTGACAATAAAAATCGATTTTATTTTAATCATGGATAGGTTCCCCACTTGATTAAATTTTATTTTTGAAAGTTAATAATCAGATGGACAAATGATTTTTCCTTTTAAAATAGATTCATTCTCTTGAAATAGTAAAATCTTTCTTGTGATTATCTTGTTAAAAATCTTATCTTTAGCCTTTCAAGTTTCAACCAAGTTGCTTAAATTTTTTCATTTTCATATATGGAGGATTGCTCCCTTCCTCAGGACTCATTGTTCCTAGGTTTTGATTGTTCCACTCAGTAAGTTCATCCATATAATTTTTAATTGAAAATTAGATAGCACAGTTGATCAAAAAAAAAATTTCTTTTTTTTTTTCAACTTGAAGCAATATGCTTAACCCCTTTTGCTTGCTTCTGCTTGTTCTTGAACTGGCTACTTTCAAGAATCAAGTAAATTTAAAAATTGGATCTTTAACTGAACAACTTTTTTGGGTCTTGATTTCTTAGGTCACTGAAGGCAACTGTGTTAGATGCTTATCTTAACATAATTATATCAGAACTTGTGAACTATGATTCTGAGTTGCCTCACTACAATACCAAAGGTGGAGTCTTTAGAGACCAATTTGTTAATGGTAGAATTGTATCACCAACATTGATGTGGGTAGAAGCATTAGACCTAATTCTCCACAGACTTGAAATGTCAAATTTGAACTTTGGAAAAATTGCTGCTGTTTCTGGTAGTGCTCAGCAACATGGTAGTGTTTATTGGAAGAAAGGGAGTTTTGGAATACTATCATCATTGGATCCTAAAAAACCACTTGTGGATCAGTTACTTGATGCTTTTTCAATCGAAAAATCACCCATATGGATGGACTGCAGCACAACAGAACAATGCAAAGCTATTGAGATAGCTGTAGGTGGTGGTCTGGAGCTGGCCAAACTTACTGGTTCTCGTGCACATGAAAGATATGTCGGTCCTCAAATTCGAAAGATTTTTGAAACACAGCCTGAAATTTATCAGAATACAGAGAGGGTATCCTTAGTTAGTTCTTTTATGGCGTCGTTACTAATTGGGGACTATGCTTGCATTGATCAAACTGATGGAGCAGGAATGAATCTCATGGACATTGAACACAGAACTTGGTCCAAGATAGCTCTGGGGGTTGTTTCTTGTGCTTGAAATCTAGTGTAATCATGTTTATGTAGTTAAATTTTAGTAGCTTACGTAAATGTTGCTGTTGATTGTGTCAAAATTGTGTTTGTTCTAGGCTACTGCACCTAGTTTAGAGGAGAAACTTGGGAAGTTAGCTCCTGCTTATGCTGTTGCTGGTTCTATTGCTTCCTATTATGTTGAGAGGTTAGAAAAAATTGACATGCTATTTACAAAATTTTGTTAGTTTTCCCATTCCAGTCTTTGCTTCTGTTCATCATCTATTATATCTAATTCTATGAAGCTATCTCGTTTCTTCACAAAAGTAATGTTTCGTTCAGTATGAGTATTCCACCCTTCATTTTAGCTGATTAGCATCCCATCGACCACAAAGGTAGAGTTAAGGTCTGCGTACACCCCCACCATCCCCAGACCCCACTTGTGGGATGATACTGTTTTATGGTCGTTGCAGCATCCTATCAAAGTTAAGCTGCTACCAAAGGTAACCACACTAATATATGCCATCTGGAGTATCACTGCGAATATTTTCAGCCTTCAAATTCGGAGGCACTTGCTGGATGAACCAACGATACAAAGTCAGAGAAATTCTGGTTTTTTCAAGTATAATCTATAAACATATCTGCATATAATGTCCTGACGATAACGAATATTGTATCATCTATGATGCATTTGCTCATTATGATGCCAATTTCTACTTCATTCTTCTGTAAGTTTGTGTTTCCACTGATAGGTACCACTTCAACAAAAATTGTGTTGTCGTTCAATGGTCTGGAGACAACCCCAACAGCTTAGCAGGTGAATTCCTTGTTTTTTCCGGTTTTTCACGATGAACAAGAACTTAAATTATTCTTTCTTTGCAAATGATGTTTTATCTACTTAAGCAGCTATTGTTTCTGCCACTAGAGATTCTAGTGCGTAGATGACTCATTTTATTTGCACAGACATGGTAGCAGTTGTTGAACACCATCAACAAGAATCCAATTTTCATCCATCGGCATACTACTAACTGAACCTTTGGATCCTGTAGGGTTGAACCTTAACACTAGTGGAGATCTGGCAATCAGTCTTGGCACAAGTGATACTGTAAGAGACTAAAAGCTTGCTGTCTTGCATACACACTTCCATTGCCTCTTTCTAAGAAAAATAGCCTTGCACTTACAACATGCTAAACACCATTAAAACCAATATTGTTGTAAAATTGATGTACTTACCCCATAGATATATATATTTAATTGAAAGTGACAAGAGACTTTAGTTTCAATGAGATGCATAGATACATCTTATATGCAGAAGAGCCAATTTTCTTTTTCCTTTTGTCCCTCTTTTTCTCTTGTACTGTGCCGAAGGTTGAACAATATTTGAGAGAAGAATAAATCAAGAATCTTGTCGTTATCTGTGCTCTTAGTAACATAATTTATATGTAATCATGCTGTTATCCAGGTCTTCGGGATTACCACTGACCATAAACCTAGCTTAGATGGCCATGTATTTCCTAATCCAGTAGATACCAAAAGCTTCATGGTAATGTTGGTCTACAAGAATGGGTCTTTGACTCGTGAAGGTACTCTGCTTGTATTTGATTTCCAAACTTAAAGGATGTCTGAAATTGGGGCACATCTTATTGGCAAGTGCTTGAAACCCTCGTAGATATACGTGATCGTGATGCAGATGGATCTTGGGAGGTTTTCAATATGTTTTTACAGCAAACACCACCTTTGAATGGTTAGTGAAATTTAATTCAGATCTCGTAAACTTTAGTTTCTTTATAAACATTGTACACTTGTCACTTGCAAAAGGTGGAAAGATTGGCTTTTATTACAAAGAGCATGAAATACTTCCTCCTCTTCCAGGTCAGTGCACTCCTAAAAAACAACTAAACTGAAATAGACCAGTTGATTAATTTTCTATATCATGCGAAAATTATGATAAAACTCACAAGCTTGGTCTCCAGTTGGTTTCCACCGCTACGTTCTTGATAATTTCACAGGTGACTCCATGGATGGAGTAATAGAACATGAAGTAGAAGAGTTTGATCCGCCTTCAGAGGTAAGTGGCCTTGTATTGAAGAAGTTATCTGAATCATGAAAAGACTTAATTAACATATAGAGCCACAAACACAAATGGAGGTGACTGGTACTTACAGGTTCGAGCGTTAATTGAGGGGCAGTTACTCTCCATGCGAGCTCATGCCGAGAGACTTGGAATGCCTTCTCCACCAAAAAAGATTATTGCAACTGGAGGAGCATCTGCAAATGATCATATCCTGACAATTATTGCTTCTATTTTTGGGTGCAACGTCTATACTGTTCAAAAACCAGGTAAATAAACTCGTTCAGATTGGTCTGCTGACAGTTCTCTTGAGCATACTCTTACATTGTGTCGGAAAGTCACTTTGTTTGTTGATAAAAACTGGAATATAATAACTATTACTTGAATGATCACATGAGAAAAAAACCCCTCTACTGTTAAGAGTGAGGGGATTTGGTCATATTCTTGTAAGAAGATTTTCAAGATGTTGATGAAGGATTGCAACAGATTCAGCTTCCCTCGGTGCTGCCTTGAGAGCCGCTCATGGTTGGTTGTGCAACCAGAAGGGAAAATTTGTACCCATCTCTGATATGTATATAAGGAAATTGGAGGAGACATCCCTAAGTTGCAAGCTTGCGGTGCCTGCTGCAGATCAAGACCTTATTGACAAGTATACATTGTTCATGAAGAAGAGATTGGAAATTGAAAATCGTCTCATCCAAAGATTGGGACGTTAGTAAATTTTCACTCAGGTCATGTACTCATACACGTTTAACATGTTTATAGTATAGGACTTCAGAGTTACCAGAGTTTTTTTTTAAAATAACCGAGAAAAGGTCATATTTACCCTCTTACTTTGAGAAATGTTTTATATATACTCTTTGTTTGAGTTTTCACATTTAAATCCATGTTCCCTCATAACACTTTATATGTGTTGTATTCTTGCTAGCAAGAGTTGAATAGGTCACTGTATTCAGGATGCATCCATGTTCCGTCATAACTTCTGTCGCATCTGGTGGACAGTTAGAACCCTCAACACCCACAAGGCCAAGGTAGCATCTTTTCCCTCCCTACACAAATTCAATAGAAACTTAAAGCTGCAGCCTATAAGCCTCATATGACATGTTGAACTATTGTGGTTCGTGATCAATGCTGAGCAGTTTATAAGCTCTTCTAAACATGCAACTGCTGTGCCTATAGCTGGGATAACTGTCAGCCCAAGTGAAGAATCTTAGACCCATTTGGGGATCATTAACACATCTAGCATCTAGTTTAGCCTTGACTAACTGTGTTTAGAGCCTTTTCCATACCAGACCAATTTTATTTTCCAGCAAATGAGTTGAGAATTCTCCGGCTGCAAGTCCTGCAATATTTTGTTGTGTTTCAATCTGAATATTGGCATCTACTGAACCTCAAAAGGAAGTAATGGAGAAAATGTAACAATGTTTAAAGAATATAGAAAGAGAAAAAAAGAAAACGCAACGCAGTTTTAATCAAACAAGCACGTTTAACTTTTCATAGCAGATGAATTCATGTCAGCAAACAAGACACCATTAAATACAAAATAGCAGTGATGTATCTAAGTGCAGCATTTGAAAAACACCCAAAGGAAAATACAATCCAACAAACAAAGCCATCCCGTGTTTAGTACTCCTCGTGATCATCATCCTCTCCTTCTTCCAATTCAGCACCAACCTCCTCGTAATCCTTCTCCAAAGCAGCTAAATCTTCACGTGCTTCACTGAACTCGCCTTCTTCCATACCCTCACCAACATACCAGTGGACAAAAGCACGCTTTGCATACATGAGATCGAACTTGTGGTCAATGCGTGAGAAGACCTCAGCAACACTGGTTGAGTTGGAAATCATACATACAGCCCTTTGCACCTTGGCAAGATCACCTCCAGGAACAACAGTTGGTGGCTGATAGTTGATACCACACTTGAATCCAGTAGGGCACCAGTCAACAAATTGGATGGTGCGCTTAGTCTTGATGGTAGCCACAGCAGCATTCACATCCTTTGGCACAACATCACCACGGAACATAAGGCAGCAAGCCATATACTTGCCGTGGCGAGGATCACACTTAACCATCATGGAAGATGGCTCAAAAGCACTGTTGGTGATCTCTGCAACTGACAGCTGCTCATGGTAGGCTTTCTCAGCTGAAATGACAGGAGCATAGGATGAAAGCATAAAATGAATTCTAGGGTAGGGAACAAGGTTGGTCTGGAATTCATTGACATCAACATTCAGGGCTCCATCAAACCTCAAAGAAGCAGTAAGTGAAGAGATAACCTGCATAGGTAGCACAAAAATTAATACCTCAAACAACAGAAACTTCCGCAGTCAAACGTATTGTATATGATGTAATGTACCAAACAATACCTGTGAAATAAGACGGTTAAGATTGGTGTATGTGGGACGCTCAATGTCCAATGAGCGCCTGCAGATGTCATAGATAGCCTCATTGTCAAGAAGAATTGCAACATCAGTGTGCTCAAGAAGGGAGTGGGTTGACAGGACACTGTTGTAAGGTTCCACCACAGAGGTTGAGACCTGTGGTGATGGATAAATGGTGAAACCAAGTTTTGATTTCTTTCCATAGTCCACAGAGAGACGCTCCAGCAGAAGTGACCCAAGACCAGAACCAGTTCCACCACCTACAGCATTGAAAACCAGGAAACCTTGAAGACCAGTACAGTTATCAGCAAGCTTCCTGATACGATCCAAGCAGAGATCAACTATCTCCTTCCCAACTGTAGACAAGACAAAAAGACAAATATAAGAACTTGATCAAACTGAACAAATCCAAATACAGTTCTGCAATAAGGTACAAATATTTACTTGTATAATGTCCACGGGCAAAGTTGTTGGCTGCATCTTCTTTGCCACTGATGAGCTGCTCAGGGTGAAAGAGCTGCCTGTATGTTCCTGTCCTGACTTCGTCAATGACAGTAGGCTCAAGATCCACAAAGACAGCACGGGGAACATGCTTTCCAGCTCCAGTTTCACTGAAGAAGGTGTTGAAGGCATCATCACCTCCTCCAACTGTCTTGTCGCCTGGCATCTGGCCATCAGGCTTTTGGGAGAAATAACAACAACAAGATCATTAGCAATGCCTCTAAAACAAGTTCTTAGCAACAGATACAATTCTAATGGATAACATGTTTTTCATATATCCAAATAATTTGAGTAATGTCATATAATCTCACAACAGAACCTAACTATTGAATACATTAGCTAATAAAATTTCAAAGTATAATAACTACCATTCATTCACAATAAATCAAACATGTATTATTCAATTTTGCGCCCATCTCTATGGTACACTAGTTTTAATATAGCATTGAAGATGATCCATTTAATGTAGACATATACACACATAAATTTCTATACAACTATACTATGGACATTCATCCGATCTAATGAACATGACATGAATCTATCCAAAAAAATCGACTTTCAAATCACTTTCACATCATATTATCCAAACAGATCCATGTAAAAAGTTTCACATTTGAACAGATTCAATCAAATATTGATGTTACTCAAACAGATTTATGCATCAATATATCTATCAAAAAGAGTGTGGATTCAAATGTTTGTGACGTCAATCAAAATGTTATTTTTTACTACTCAAACGCATGTGCATTCAAATTCATTTTGATATCACCATCATTCACACAGATCTATATCATTACATCTGCATTTGAAAAGAGATTTATCATAAAGCACATTGATCTACCTAAATATATGTGGATTCAAATGTTCTTTCAAAATCAACGGAACTCAAAACAAATAATTCAAACAGATCTATACAAGAACGCTTCGCATTTGAAGAGATCAATGCACAACATTATATATCATTCAAACAGATTGAAGAAACACATAGATCTATGTATAAATACAAATTCAAATAAATTTTAAATCAAAGGAACGTAAATTCAGAGATTCAAACAGATCTACACAAAAATTCAAATATACAAAAACAATTCAAATAGAAGTTTGAAAAGATAGAGAAATGGTGAAAAATACAAACCTGAATGCCATGCTCAAGGCAGTAAAGTTCCCAGCATGCATTTCCGACCTGAATACCGGCCTGACCAATGTGGATCGATATGCATTCTCTCATTTTCGCTGCTTTTTTTATTTAGAAATCTTCAAATTTCAAATTTAAAACGAAAGGACGTTTATCAAGACGCCTCTTCCGAAGATTTTCAGATCTGATACATTCTCTGTGCTGAGAAGCCCTTTTTATACCGTGAACAACTCCCAAGAAATAAAATCTTGCGGTTGAGAACCACGGTTAGTTTAAACTTAACCGTGGTTATGATTGGTTGCCAGCTAACACACCAATTATTGGATAATAGTTATCACCATCCTCCAATCTAGATTAACCATAGTTAACTCCGGCCGGTTAGTGTGAACTTTAATTAAGCATAAAAAAAATAATTATCTTTTCTTTATTTATATTGTAAGTGAAGTAAAAGTGAAATTTTCTTTTTTTTTAAATAAGTGACAATACAAGTAAACCAAGGGAGTAATTATAAAGAAAATACAATTGTGGAAATATGACGTAACATATTTTTAATTTATTGAGAATATGATTCTATAAAGAAAAGTTATGAAAATCGTGAATTAGAATATTAGCAAATAATTAATCATTGTTTTGCATTCATACTAATAGAAGAATTATCGTTGAGCTTTTGTTATTTCTCGTTATGTTATGTGTTTTGATTATTATATTATTGTTATCATTGTTATTTTCTGAATGGATACGCTAAATTTTCCATGTTAATTGTTATGTACTTATATAATTCTTTTTAATTTGATATAGTTTATTCATCTTAAGAATTTTCGAAAATTATTTCTCTATTTCTATACAACAAAAAGTAAGAGTAAGATTTACGAACTCGGTGAAAAGGGCAAAAATGTCAAAGAAGAAAAAGTAATGGACAGTGGTGCTTCGTTTTCACGTTTTGTACATTGCTGTCGGTTAGCAAGTGGAAGCACATGCTGCTATGTTAAAACGGCAGGTCACCTTTCTGACAAATGGGACCATTTAAACTTCACAAGGAATTTTGCATTGTTAAAATTGAGTCCCTTAACTTTTAATGATGGCAAAATGGATCCTCAAGGTTCTACATTCAACTCAATTTAGTCCCCTTACCAAATTTTATATTTTTCCAAATTTGACTTTTCAAATGTAAAATTTTTCTCCGAGACATTTTTCAAATTATATATTCCATGATTTTATATAGTTGAATAATTTATGTGAAATTGTATAAATTCAGAAGTATGAAATCTTCATAATTATTTCTTATGGAAATAGTTGGGGTTTTCCTTTTTTTTTTTTTTCTTTAACAATAATTTCTAGAAATTCTTTCAACTTTTATATAAGAACTCACAATTACAAGTTTATTTTTCACAAACAATTACAAGATGAATTTCATAGGATTTTTTTTGCTTTTTTAAATGAAACAATAATGTAATGTTTTAGATAAATGGGACGGCAATATATTGGGCTTAGACCTTGAATTGCAAGTTGAAGGCCCATTTAAATTTACAGTAACATAGTCCAAAGTCCAAACATATAACCTCAAATATTCCTTTTCTTCGAAAAATTGCAATCCATGGGAAATATTTAGTACTCCTCGTTGGACATGACACATTCATTAAAAATATATAATTAAAGACGCAAATTAAAAGCCACTTTTCACTATTACTCTTTTAATTATTTTTCTAAAAAATGTTAACAACCTCATTTTATTTATTTTTTTAAAAAAAAAAGATTATACAAGAAAAAAACACACACAAAACAATTGTCTTGAACTTAGAAAAATTCACTTACTTCAAACTATGAATAAATAGATTAAGGAACTCTAAGCATGTAAACTGTTATGAAATTTTAAATTCAACTAGTGGAACTTAGTGATCTATGTGATTTAGGTAAAATCTATAATTTTTATGAGAACTTTCCCACATAGCCACTCAAAAATAGCTTAATTACTCTCTGTAGCTACAGTTTGATAATTACACTTCATAGTTACATGTTACAGGAAAAACAGAGGAGAGCAAGAGAGGAAAGAGAGAGAGAGAGAGAGGCGGTTGAATTGTATATGTATATCGATTAGATAATTGTAATTATACATATGTATTTGTATATATGATAAGCGAGATTAGGAGGGGGAGGAAAGAGGCGAGCGACAGGGAGGATAAAGGCGAGAAATATGGGGAGATAGGCGAGAGAGAGACGGCAGAAAGTGGAGAAAGGTGAACTGTATATGTATATTGGTTAAATAATTGTATATTTATACATTCTGGCGAATTATACATACACAAACGTGACTAATTATACAAAACTCAAAGTCATCCCACATAAGTAACATATAATTTTAGATGCAAGGATAATTATAACAAACTAACAACTATGATGAGTAATTAGATAGTATAAATTTGTCTAACCGCATAATTTTTCTATTTGTTTGTAAGTTACAGGCTCCTAAGAAATTGCTGGGCTCGGCCCAAACTCAATTTTCACTGATGAATTTGCACAGTTTGTCGCTTCAAGTGAATGGTTTCGATTTTTGTCCTTTAAATGAGTTTGGTTTTTAATTAATTTTTCCCTTCAAAATAAAATTTCTGTGAAGCAGAGCACAAGTTCTTTAACGGTGACTTGAGGAACAAAACTTGTAAAATGCTAAAATGTATAAACGGTGAGGAACACAACTTGGTAAAATACTATAATGTATAAATATAAACTTAACAAATTATTTGTTTGGAAGTATCAATATTAAATTCCAACACAAAGTAGGAATAAATATGAAATAACATATATTTCTATAATTCACAATTTTAACAAATTAAAAGATGACCAAAAGATTAAAGTACATAGTATGTTGAAATTCTTTTAGTCTTAACTTAAATAAAGAACCACATTTTTCAATTTAAAAAAAAAAGTAGAATTAAAAGAACTTTATGGACACATTAACAAAGAGCTTAGTCAAACACCTACTAAAACTTCCAAAATGAAATTTTTATGATCAAACCTTTACCTACTAAATATTAGTTTTTTAATTTAATTTTGATTTCTCACCACATAACAAAATTCATATTCGCCAAGTCCAACATTGGTTGCTACCTAACAAAGATAGACGATTATGTATCTGAATACCTCAAATTCAAAATATATAATTAAAAATTGAAAAAAAATAGTTATCACTTCGGCGGGTCAGTTACCAAGTTGTGTGTTGGTTGTAGTGATAGTAATGCTAAAACAAATTATGATGAAACAGAAAGGAGATTTCTACAAGCAAGAATTTCGGGGAACAAAAAGGTGGTCCTAAGTCAAACTGATACTGTTGAAAATGTGTATATGTATAACTACTCTCTCAGAGTTAACCAATATACAAACAGCTGTAACACTAGACATATCCCTTTCATCCTCTGGGTAAAAAAGTGAAAAAACCATATACACTGTCAACTGATTATAGCAAAAAGAGCAGGACAAATTGTCATGTTACAGAAGCTGGATTCAGTAAGGATAGGTCTTTGTTATTTAACACTATGTCTCTACTTTTGAAGGCAATACTTACTGCCTCACAAACCAAACCATTAACTCAAAGTGTTTTTGAGTGAAGTTGCTCTCAAATACTTCTCTCCAATAGAGTTTGCTCTTTTCCTACTTTGGAAGGATGCAAGAAAAGGAAGAAACACAGAGATAAGACTGACAAAAATAAGAAAATGTAATTGCTTTACAAGTAAAAAATGTGTACGCTCTACCCTCAGACCAAAGTGACCGTTGCAATAAGTTGGCCCTGGTATCATCATTTTTTGATGACTAGTTGCTTTAAGCGGTATATCAGCATAAGCAAATGAAAATGAAAAGTACAACAAGTTTTCTAAATTTGAGCTGTAAGATTCTTTTTTTTTGGAAGTCTTTCCTTATCAGTTATCTTCATAGTGTTTTGTACCAGAAGGATGGAAGAACAAGCCCTCACCTGGTAACAAACGTATGAAAATACAATCCGCGGAATGAGTAAAAGTTGTGAAGAAGAGTTGAATTTGATACACAAAGTGAGATACGCAGCAACGCTAAGTGAAGCGTAACTACCAATCTCACTAGGGGTCAAGGAATATTTGGAAGCTAAATCACTCAACATGAGCAAAATCAGAAACTCATGAATGCACTACATCAAGATCTACAAACAGATGTAATGTTCTCTGTAATAGGTAGTCCAAAACTTACACTGGAACGTCGTCTATTTCAAACAAACAAAAAGCAAGTCTTTAATGGATCATAGGTTCTAGATATCGCAAAACTAATGACTTGTAACAACAAATAACTATTGTAGTCCCACAAAGTGTGGTTTAGGAAAGATATAGCGTATGCAGACCTTACCCCTACTTTAGAGATAGACTGTTTCTGTTAGACTCTCGGCTTGAGGATAAAAAGTTCAAAGCAGTCCATAAAAAGAAGCAACAGAAGTGAAAGTATACTCTTACTCAAGTAGGGAGAAAGATGTTGTGAGTGGAAGTCCATGCATAGGTCAATATTACCTCATAAGCACCAAATACATCAAGCTGAACTTACTTTCATGAAATTGGATTATGCATAAAAGGGAAATGAGGACATCCATATTTTTCTTTCACTGAATTACAAGTAAAGAAATAGTGAGTTCTAAACAGAACAGTACCATCAAACATGAAGGCAAAAGGTGCACTACAAAGGAAACAGAATTATATGAATTAACAAACTTCACAAGTCACAACAACATCGTGATCTTTAAGAAATAAAGATAATAGATGTGCATATTGAACAATTCAAGGAGCTCATTTTCGCCTTTTAATCGATGAAACAATACAGCAAGATACAAAGTAATATTCCAAAACAATAACTACACCTCAATTCCGAACTACTTGGGGTTATCAATAGCAATCATCTGTATCCATTCAGCAATATCTCAGAAACAACACAACGTAATCCCACAAGTGGGGTCTAGGAAGGAACGTACCCTACCTTCGCGAGGCGGAGACGTTGTTTTCGATAAACCCTCAACTCATAAACATTGAGTAAATATCTTGATCTCAAATTAATTTCCAAAACAGCCAGTAGTAATACAAGCTAAAAAACAAAACATAATCTTTTGATGTCTCAGCTAAACCCCAAAACTTGATCAAACAAGCAAAACATACCCCTAACCCCTACTTACCAAAACAAATTTAGGGGAAAAAACACTAGAAATCTAGATGAAAAAAATGGGAAAATGAACAAGAAAAACACCAATCCTCATCAAATAAAATGTAATATATATTTCAGTCCTATCCATCATATTTTCTTCTTTTTTTCTCTTTTAACACAGTAGGTTTTTCATCACTAATTCATGACTACAATAAATGACCAATATTTAGCTTCATCTTCTTGTTCATCATCATCACCTTTAAGTTCAGTTAAATGATAAAAATAAAGAAAACCCAAAAAAGAAGAGTACTCCAAGATGGTATAACAGTTCTTTTTCTTTCCATTAGCGAAGAAAAAATAAAATAAAATAAAACACTATATATCAAGAAAAATAAAAACAGGAAGAAAAAAAAAACTTGATATAAATAAAAAATGCCTGGCTCCATCCTGTTTGCCTTTTAACCACGCAAAATTCCAACTTTTTTTTTCTTCACATTGAGACACCTACATTGTCCTCCTCCATTATCACCATCACCACCACCTTCAATCTGTGAAAACTCATAAATAACCTTGGATTTAGTACCTCTTTCTTCATAAACAAAAGGGCAGATTCGCCATTACACATCATCATCCTCTTCTTCTTCCTCCTCACAATGCCAGTTACACCATAGAAAAACTTGTTCCCGGAAAACCCCATTTTCAGCTCAACAAAAAGCAGTGCCCAAAACCAACAAGAAAAATAAATGTAAAATCTAGAAACGAAAACAGAGAAAATTAAAAAGAGGGTCTTTTTCAGCTTTCTTTAAAACACTACCTCCAACAACACCATAATACTAGTAATAGTACTAGTACTAGTATATTCTGCAACTGTTCTGATTTTCTGAAGGTCTATAGAGAGAGAAAGAGAAAAAAATTTCATCAGAAAAAAGAAAGAGTGTTTAATGTCTTGATTGGTTATGTCAAAAAAGAAAATTTTGTGGGGTGCGGGGGAGGGGGTTACGGGGTATTGGGATTTGGGAATTTGGGAGATGTGTTTGGGCCGAATTATTTGGATTTGGAATTTTTATGGGTAGAGGCCGGTGAAAGGCTATTTTCAACTTTCTCTTTGTTCCTTCTTATGGCAAGACCTTTTTTTTTTCAAAAAAAAAAATTATATTCCATTCGCTCGGTATTCGATATTCATGTTGAAGTTTGATTAAATTTAAAATTTATATTAAGAAATTTCATGTTGAAAATAAACACTTTCTAAAAAATGTGAAATTATATTTATAGGAATTCAAATTCGAAATGTTTAATTAAGAATAATTGAATATTTACCATTCCAAAACAATTTTATGAGTTATTGTAAGACTTTCCTATTTGTCATCTCGTACTACTTTTTTTTACTTCTCCAAATTTAGTTAATGATTTCTTTTTAATTTTTTTGAAATTATGTAGTATGTCCAAATGTTTTACTTTAAAAGAGAGGGTAACAATGATGTAATTACAAATGAAGATTAGTAAATTTCTACAAGTGAATATTACAAATGTGCTATGTATACACAATTTTATTATTATTTTTAGATAAAAAGATTATTTTCGATGAACATTGATTTAAATAAAATATATCAAATTATTATTATTTTTAGATAAAAAAATTATTTTTGATGAATATCAATTTAAATAAGTATGCCAAAGAAAATATAATAGATAATACTAATAGCACCAACAAGTGATACGAACTGAAGTTTTTTTTTTAAAAAAAAAAATAAAATAATAATAAAATCAAAATATTACGTAAAACAATAGGAGAAAAAAAAAAGAAAGACCGTAAACTACTTATAAGAGAAATTAGCTGGGCAATGTATGACTATCTATTAATACTCCATATATTTAAATTTTCCGCCTCTATATCCTCCTATTTAAAATCGTGTCATTGATTAATTACAAGTGTATCATGTCTTGTATAATCACGTCTTTCTTTTACTTTCTTACTCAATCCCATTATATATAACAAACTTCACACATATCATCAATTGCAAAGACAATTAAACATCTTTTCGTTTCTTTCGTCTAGTTTGATGCTGATATAAAAGTCAAAAAAGACATTAACCTAAGGTGCATAAACTTTGACAAAAAAAATTGAAAAGAAATACTAGCGATTTAGTTAGTAGTGCATTATATTATATTATAATAAATAGTATATAAAGAAAACAAAGAGTCATAAATGATGGAGCGTTAATGTAGCAAGTTTGTCCAGGCACTGTCTGTCGTGTACTTTTGGTTTTGGTATAGAATAATTGGTCAATTTCAGCTTTCATTTTGACATTACAATTTAAAACCTTTCATTCATTACAAGTCACTAATAATAGTACGTACTCCCCCAACAGCTTTCTTCTGTTCACATAATGTTGATATACAAAATTAGCAATACTATATACATACGATACCTATCGATGTATACAATTCAACATTAAATCACTATAAATAGTTGCCCTACTAATCCTCCAAACACTCCACTTATTTACTTCATTCGTTTTACATACTTAAATATTCCAGTACTATTTTATTGCCCCTCAAGTAGGGCCGGAGTTAATAAAAACATTCTTCGTTAGAAAATTATATTGTTATGAGCAGATGTTTATTTTCTCCTTCAAATAGAATACATATTAACAATAATAAATAATAATTAACAAAAATAAAGATAGAACCTAATTTTTACTCTCATTGTTATGAGCAGATGTTTATTTTCTCATTCAAATAGAATACATATTAACAATAAATAATAATTAAGAAAAATAAAGATAGGACCTAATTTTTACTTTCATTGAATTGTATTATATTTGTCAGCAATGATTCCATGCAAGTCATTTTTTTTGTTAATTTTTTCTTTCTCAGGTATCGTCATATTCTGATTTTCTTAAGAAGACATTGAATTTTAACGACAAAATTAACTCATGTTCAAATATTGATAGGAGACAACACTAAGAATATAAGAAAAATAATTAACGTGCACATCTTGGACTTTATGTACAAAATAATTTTTCTCATTGAAAAGAAAATTGAAGGGATGCAATGCTTGAATGCATTTGGAAAGAAAATAAAAATAATCTTACCCATCAAAGAAAAACTTACTACAAAAGATATACTCAAACATATTAAAGTAGTACCAATCATTCCAAATCTCTTTTATCATATGATAAAATAATTATATTACCATAGTAAATACCAACAATAAATTAAATTTATCAAGCTTGTTATCTCCCGTATACAGATTAGCAAATAAAAAATAATTAAGATGAAAGAAAAAAGAAAAGGTAAAAAACTATCCGAGTCCATAGAATTCACTGTGTGTCATTAAGAAATTTAAATCCCTCAATTACTCGAGATTGTAGATTAATTCCTCCCTAGATAAAAACAGATTAACCATTACAGAATAAGCGGTACCTCAAATTTCAATAATTTCAACAAACTTAATAAGATAACAACGAATAACACATTGAGACACGATCGATATATTTTGTTTTGTAAGAAATGCATGCAGAAGAAGAGAAAAACTCAATGAAGAAATATGAGAGAATATCGCTATATTTACAACCAACAAATGGTAAAAGCCATAACTTTTTGAAAAAATGGCAACCTTTGAAACGATCACAATCCTTTAAAAAATAATAATCTGATCATAATCATTCGACAAAGTCACAATCCTTACGGAGAATAACCCACCATTTCCTATTGACACCATTAAAATCCAACAACAATTTTATATAAAATATAAATTCTGTAACTCATGTACGTATATGGTTATGAGTATTATTATTTTTTCTGAAATACATTAATTCTCTTGTATCTCTGTCCTTTCCCAACCAACACAAATGAACAGTACATTTGCATTTATAAATTTCTACATAAACAGAAAAAAATTAATATTCTTGAGGAAATATTTTATTTTCTGTTTCAAATGAATAATTAAAAAAGAAAAACTAAATCAAATTGTTAGTTTCAAATCAAAAAATATTTGTTATTGCATTATGGATGAAGAAATCAAACCAAAATTTAATTGTTAAAATTCAGTAAAAAAAAAACTGAATTTAAGGGATAATTTTATAGCTTGAAGAGTCCATCTCTGATAAGAAATTATTAAGGATATACACTTACCATGAATCGTGGGATATTTTTTTTTTTTTTTTTTTAAATTGATTTTATCACGTTAATTATAGAATTACTTAATAGTTATATTTTGTTATCGTATATAATATATATATTCTTTTATAAATTTAAAACAAAAAGTGAGATATACAATTTAATGCTCCATTGCAAATTAAAAAAGTTTTGAGGTGTAAAAAATATTTGCTTAGAAGTGTTTTTTAGGAAAATTACTAAGTTCTTTTACTTATTCTTATGTGTTCAATAAACAAAAAAAAATTATATGGGACACAGTTAGCAGAGCTGAGGCTATGAGTACTAGAGAGTGGGGGCGAAGATCTGATGTGTTATATTTGCAGGGTGAAGATGACATAATTAATGTGGATTCATAAATATTACTAATAAAATTAATTATTTGTGTCATTATTTAGCCTTTATTTATATAAAAATAATGTTTTAAACAAATTAATGGGCTGTTGTTAGGACAAGGGGGACCTTATTAAAAAATAATTCCAAAAAGAGACTACAGTTTAGATGGGAAAGAAGGAAGATAGAACCCCTTCAAATGATGTTTCATGATTTGAAATATTACCATGCACAAATAAATGAAAAATAAATGGAATGAATCTTTAAAAAATAAATAAAAAATTAAATATATATACTTTCAAATAATGTTTCAGTTGATTTGAAAGGTAGTTATTCATATCGACGATTAGATATCGATCATCTCTTAATGCATTCTTGTGTGGTTTACAATTATTACACATTGAAAATTTTGTTCAATATATTGTAAGTGTTTACCCGAAAGATAGAAGTTATAATAATTACAGGTTAACAAAAACTTTTAAAAATCACAGTTTTTATTTTTTTGTCAACATTAATCAAACATGTGGTCTATCAATATCAATTTATTTATTCTATTTTGATTTATGGGAAAAAGGTCTGATTTACCCCTGAACTTTATGATTTGAAGCTGATATACCCTTCGTTTAAAAAATGGTCCATATATGCCCCTGCCGTTATAGAAATGGTTCATATATACCCATTTACTTAACAGACCAATATTTAATAAATTAAAAATTTATTTCTTTATGCTTTAATATGAGACACGTAGCTCTTAAAATACCCCATCCAATTAATTTTTACCGACCCGACCCAATTGAAAACAAGAAAACCCCACCCACTCCTAACCCATTTCATTCTATGGTCTTCACTCTCCCGTTCAACAAGAAAAAAAATGGTTTCTTTAGGTCTTTTCAAATGAATCAAAACACAAATTGCACCACCCATTGACTCACCATTTTTTTTAGGTCTTCCTTTGCAAATTCCGATTTTTCTTGCTCTTCAAGTAACAACAAAGAGGTTAATATCTGTTTCAACTCCTTCGTTTTGACAGCCCCTTGATTTTCCGACCCAAATTCATCATTTTCAGCAGCTGCACCACCACCAACACTACTACTAGTTGGGGTTTGTTGTACGATTTCTTTCCTTCTTCTACGGCGTTTGTTGGGTAGATGATTCATGATATAAGAAATTGAAGACCATAGAATGAAATGGGTTAGGAGTGGGTGGGGTTTTCTTGTTTTCAATTGGGTCGGGTCGGTAAAAATTAATTGGATGGGGTATTTTAAGAGCCACGTGGCATTTTCTCATATTAAAGCATAAAGAAATGAATTTTTAATTTATTAAATATTGGTCTGTTAAGTAAAAGGGTATATATGAACCATTTCTATAACGGCAGGGGCATATATGGACCATTTTTTAAACGGAGGATATATCAGCTCCAAATCATAAAGTTCAGGGGTAAATCAGACCATTTTCCCTTGATTTATTGCACAGTTATTTAAAAAATTAAAATTATTTTGAAATCTGATGATCATAAAATATAGATATCATTAGAGGGTTGAATTAAAAGACTGCCAAAAATGGAAAAAAAAATACCCCCTTTAAAACATATATTTTAAAAATAAGATAAATAAATTAAAATAAATAAAATAATAATTAGTTACAAGAGTCTAAATTAAACACACATTCTTATAATTATAGTATTAGTATAAAGTTGTTTTCAGTAGGGGCCATAAATAACAAGACTGGTCTGGTCATATAATGTCAATATTTTTGTCTTCCAATTGTGAGGCCAAATGTTTTCTCATATCTTCCTCAGACTTTCTATGTAAGATTATTCAACCAATGTCTCAACTTTTTTTAAATAATTTGGAGAACTTTCAGCTAAGTAGAAAAAAAGATATGTAAAGTTACTTAGATTCATATATTAAAAATAGATATTGTAGTTTATTTTATTTATATAATTTAATAAATTAAATGAGGTTTATGAATGTCTTTGTTCCAATTGATTTGGCTTATTTTTCTTTGAATTCATTATGTTTTTTTAAAGAAAATATTATTTATCAATTCTTTAAATTTTAGCTTAATTTTCACATGACATGTTTTAGATCATAATTTCTTTTTTAAAAAAAAATTAACTTTGTAAACTCTATATATGTCTAGTTCAAACAAAATAAACAGTTTAAATCGAAAGAGTATATTGTACTCATAGTATTATATAACTACATAAAGTAATAATAGTCAAATTTAGAGTTCTAAAGTATCATTAATAACAGTATAGTTTAACAAAGTAAGCTTGTATCGGCAATAAATATGCCCATTAATAAAAAAAATGCGAAAATATTTATCGATATTAATTAATTATTATTAGATATAATATTACTTTAGATATGTTTATAAAAAAATGATATTTGTCTCTAAAAATACAAATTTAATGCCGATTATATTATTACCATTAGCTAATTATCGCTAAAAATATTTTTGATATAGTATTAATGAGTAAAATATACTCATAATAAGAAAATTCCTAATAGTTATATTATGATATAATTTATTAAATTATTCTCATTTGATAAAAGAAGATTGATTATATCCTCTTAAATATTTGGGATTAAGGTATAAAAACGTATTTAAATTACGATGAAATTACTAACTACGCATTTATACTATAATAAAAGTACCATGACCCTTTTAAACATAAGTATTTTTTCCCCCTTCATATTATTGATTTCTTTCACTGATAACCAAATAAGTTAAACTGCAATATGCAACACATACTTATCCATAATTTTTTTTTGATTAATTTATTCCTTTTTCATTTAATTCTTTCAAATCGAAAAATAATCGTATCTTCATCCGACAACAATTGTTTAATTTAATAATTAGTATCTTCTATTTCAGTGAACATACCACCTTGTCAATTCTTTTATGTACTGATCAAGACGTGGCAACTTGATCTATTAAAATCAAATTATTATTAAATATATAATACTACATCAAAGTTTAATTAATATATAATTCCAGCCACCGTCACTAATTAAACGTGAGATTCTTTTAGTAAGTTGCAAAAATACATGTAATCAAGAAAACATATCATGTGACAATTATCTTGTTAGATTATATTTCTCATCATACATGAATTAAGAGCAAATTTTGTTTGCAAAGAAGCAGGCAATAATCACTAAAAAATTTATTAATCAACTAAACATTAATCATTGATGGAGATGATGACATTATAAAATATGAAACATTTGGATTCCTTAAAATCGAATTGCATATAATATTTCATTCAAGTTTATTTTTCTATAACTATTCATGGATTTTAAATTCCATGACAAAGAGTAGTAGAACAAATATGCTATGCATTTGTTACGTATTAGTTATGCGAGTTTCTATATTAACTTTATATATATATAAACAAGTTATTTCATAACTATATGTCAAATATTGTATAAATTATATAAAAATTTTATAAAAAAAAATTATTTTTTATCTAGCTAACAAACTATTCATTACTGGTCTAGTAGATTTGACTTATTTTAAGTAAGTAGTAATAAAGTTGTTACTAATAGGTGCACTTAAATGTAGTAGACACTAGTAGTAGTACTAAATTGAATAGGCAATGAATTTTACCATCAATAGATATACGGCAGTAAAGGATAAGTAGCTGAGCTTAATTAAGTGAATAATTCTACTGTACAAGAATGTTTAATGTCATTTAGTTGATAGCTGCCAAGAGTGACAGCCAGGTTCAACTTGTTACTATTGTTCTTTTTTAGGTTTTATTCGACGACGTTCGGTATTTGTTTTGCGAATTTAAATTTAAATTACAATATCAATTTTGAGATTTCAATAGTCCAAATCATGACAAGAAACTCTATTTTGAAAGAATCATTCTTTATTACATTACCAATCGCGTGAATTGTGATCATATAGTTTGATTATATCAAACCATGAAATTTGTATACATGAGTAGATTTTAATTAAACTATGTTATTGTTGTTGCCCTTTTTAGTTGTCATGTTCGCTAAAATTAAAATAGATATCTTAATTATTTCTTCTAATTTACGCTTACTATATATTCTACGTAATAAATATTTGAAGAAAAAAATAAAAAGATTAAATAATGAATGTACAAATAAGGTATTTTAGTCGAATACTCTTTCTATCTCAAATTATCGATGGTGTTTTTATGTTATATGCTCCTTAAGAAATTATTTTTTTCCTAATTAAAGATATATTCTCTTTTTATTAACATTTACTCTATCTACGTGTTATCACCCTATACTTAAAAGTTGTTTGTAATTTCAAAAACAATCTACTAAGAATATAAAAAGAAAAAATAATCAATTTTACGTAGAGCTTCTATAATAACAAATAATTTAAGATAACTATTTTAAGAAATCACGATTGATACTTGAAGTGAACAATATAATATTTCTATTGATGTATTCCGGCACCATGCAACGTATGTATTGATCCCTATCCCTAATATATTTTGAGTTAGTAACAAGACAAATAATAATAACTAAAACGGCAACATAATGTATTATTATAGCCCCGGCAAACAGAATATTCTACCTTCTCTTGTTTATGTTTATAATTATTATAAAAAAAATAATTATATGTATATATGACAAACAGTTAATTAGTCTTAATTATTTAGCAAGGTGTAGTTTGTTTAATGCCTTTTTAATGTAATAATCGGTACTTGGTGTCGATTTGCAAATGGCTTGTCTTCCACAAAACTATTTTGAGTTAATTAAACGTATATCTTAGGAAATAATTCAAGAATATGATTTCTTATAATTTGTTATTTAAAATATTTACTTATTTATCTTTAATTATGATGTATTCGTTTAGACAGTTGCCAGTCCTAATTTACTTAGATTTGTTAATATATTGTAAATTTATTACATACTTTCATAGTGAGTGATAATTAAGTCTGTAATTTTTAGACTTCAAATTTTTATTTATTTTTGAATTATAGAAAAAGTATCAGAAAAAATTCATTAACCGAAGTATTAATATATAGACTGTCATTTTAACTAGTAACAACAAATTAAAATAAAGAAATAAAAAGCATAATATTTCCCATGTTAATTAAAAAAAAATTAAACTGTTTTGCACGTTCTAAGACACAAGAATTTCACAAAGAACCATTTTCAACTTCTGCAATTTAAAAATAACCAACATCATGAAGTATTTTTAATAGTCTACGAGGTGATATTTCAGAATATTATTGTGAAATTTTATTTTGTTATTGTTCAAAGAGCGATTATTATTTTTTTAATTAAAGTCGAAAAGTGATCCGTTCATATTATTTAATTATATCGTTTAAGATTGGATATTTGGATAACTCACCATTGAATAACTCGACGTAGATATTTTTCTCCCTTTTTTAAGTCATATTTTTAAGTACAACAAAACTTGAACCTAAAATTAATAAAATTGTATCATAAAAATCTTTTAAAATCATATGATGAGACTACAACACATATTGTATATCAATTTGAGACATATTGGACTGAGCATTATTTGCATTTTGGGTGGTGGAAATCTCACCCTTTTTTCAAAATAATAATAATAAAAAAATAGAATTATTTTTGAGATGGAAAATAATTGGTTATAGCAAAAGAGAAATGACAAAGTGGATGTTATTTATCTTTTGCAAAAGTTACTCCACCTGTCTCAAATAAATTGTCATATTAGCTTTTCAAAAAAGAAAATACGTGAATTCAAATATAATAAAACTTGTAAGTAATTTGTAATATGTTATATATAACTTTTAAAAATCTAATTTTTATTGTAAAATATTAAGTTAATCAAATTCAATTAAACTTTTAAATTTATTAAAATAACTCTTGAAAAGCAAAATGTAACAATTAATTAAAGACAAAAATGTCAACTATTACGGGAACACAAATAGTATTAGAAAATGGACAAATAAAAAAACATAAATAAAAACAAATAAGTAAAAAATGGACAAGATATATAAAGACAGAGCGATTATATATTCAAAATTTGAAATTCAATATATCGAAGACTAAACTATTATTATGGGAACACAAATAGTGGAATTGAAAACATAAGGGAAGTGGTGAATGCAAATTCAAATGCAATTCCCCAAAAGTGAAATTAGTGAAGGTATTTAATTTTTCTAGTTTCACACGTTAACATATTTATGTCTTGTGAATCTCTAGATACATTTATGTTTTCTTACTTTACATTAATTGCCCTAAACTATGCTTTTACCTTATGCACCATATAGAGTCATAATAATATTAAATTAGTTACATATTTATAGTTGAAAAAATAGAGGAGTTTTAATTGTAAAATCAAACTACATGACAACAACTTGTCAAATAAATTGATTTTTTTTTTTGTCTTGTTACCCTTAAACTCATTTGGGCCACACTCGAACTTGCTGGCCCATTATTTCATAATGACTGATAATTTACAGGGTGAATCACCTACACATTGTATATGTACGGAACTAGATTCATACATATCGGTTGATGGTGAAAGTGCTCTCCAACCTTAATTTATCGATTGATGGTGAAAGTGCTCAACCATTACGGAAATGATTTCATGACTTTTGTATACCAAACGTATAAGAGTTATTTTTCCAAAATATGTACAAAAATTTTCTCAGGTTTTTGTGTATAAATATGTATATCTCGCTCAAGTCATATAATTTCTCTCACAATTTTTATGTATAAACATTGTACAGATCGTCGATATGAAAATGTTTTATCTTACTCAAAGTCGAAGT
Source organism: Solanum chilense (assembly GCA_032847665.1). Classification (NCBI taxonomy): domain Eukaryota; kingdom Viridiplantae; phylum Streptophyta; class Magnoliopsida; order Solanales; family Solanaceae; genus Solanum; species Solanum chilense. Next base: position 67,550,389 of record CM064966.1, on the reverse strand, counting down.
GATCAAAAGACATTCTTCCTCTAGATCAACTCGAGATACGAAAGTGATGGTTGAGATTCTTAGCTTATTAAATAAGATTAATATATTCTACGTTCGAAAAATACGATGCTTCACTCTTGAAATCACGAAAAAATATAATAAAGAAGAATCAAGAGACACAAAATTGTACATATAACCTTGATAAATAAATTATTTTGTGATGCAATTTATTTCAGAAAAAATTGTTGCAACATTCTATCTTGAGTTTGAATCCATTATTGCCAAATGCCATTCATTATTCATCATTTAATGCAATAAAACAATGGCATCAGTAGGTACGTGGCACCCTCCCCTTTAGGATTTTTTTTTTTATTTTCTACTGGTTGTTTGGTACACACGTTAAAATCTAGCTAATTTAAATTTGTATTATGCAAGGATTTTCTCGTATTCAAAATTTGTACCTGAGATATCTGATTAACAGAAGAGCAATTTCGTCTAATGCACCATATTCTTTGATGGTATACCTTTGGATATTCATTGAAGAAAGGAGGTGAAAATTGGAAAATAGTGAAAGTTGTCATTATTACCCCTTTTATTTTATTCTATTTTATTTTTTTGAAAAAAAAGGGATTTGCAAAGTTATGAATTATTGCATCATAAACTTGCTATAGGTAAAGTTCGATGGAAGAGGAATTATTCCATTGAAGAATCATTTGAACCTTTTAATTTGTTTTATGCATTCTCCACCATGCCTGTAAGGAAACCTTTTTTAATCGAATTTGCATTTTTTTTCAGCACTTAAAAAACATATTCTTCTTATTGAGGACCCACCTTACCACTTAACCAACTCAAAAGAACACACGTGTAATGACAAAAATTAATAATTTAATCAGATCACTTATAAAATAACTTTAATATGATATTCATCATTATCGACTTATTAAACACCTCAAGTTTTTTATTGATTTTTTACCTGATATTTGATATCTACATTGAAGCTCGATTATTTTTTGTTTTTGCATTGTAGGACTTATTAACAGGGGTGTGTCAGAAAATTACATTGTATTTATAAGAAAAATAATAATTTAAATGATTAACTAACGCATTTTGGACACCCTGAAAACAATAAAAGTTTTCTAGCTTACTGATTTTAATCGTTCAACTCTTACTAAGTTTTTTGCAATTTGCCGGGTTCGATTCCCGTTAAATGACTTTGATTTTTTTCTTTTCATTGAAAATTTTAAGAAATTATTTAATTTAAAGTTAATAAGAAAATTGTATTTATTTATTCCATTAAAGCTACTAAAAGTGAAAATACATTATATAACTTCTCTTCTAATATAACTCATTTAATTTTATTAGTTATTTTTCATTTCTCATTATTAGTCATCAGATGTTTGTGAGATATTGAAGCATAAAAGTGATTTCACTTTTACTGAAATATCTCTCTTTTTCTTTGTTTGTTCACTTCCTATCAGATAAACGTGAATACTAAAGCTAAATATTATGTAGTTTGATTTTAAAAAATTTGGTACAATTTAATTAAAAAAATTAATCATTAATGTTATGTAGTTTGATTTACAAAATTTAAGTATACTCATTCTTTAAATTATTTTTACGAGCTATGAGATTTTTGTACACCCATAAAACAATTTTTGGCTATGTCACTACTTATTAATTGAGGCAACACTTCAAATAAAATTTATTCTAGACCCGAGCTTATAAAAAATATTTGATTAAGAACAAAGGAATCCTAACTATCTCTAACACAATATATATTCGATATTTTAACTTCTCTAAGTTGATTTATTTGATGTCTAAAAAAAGGTCTCCTATTATTGTTCCTAGTGTATAGGGCTAATCAAAGGATGTTAAATGACTTTAAAAGAATCCTATTTCCCACTCAAAAGAATAATAAAATATATACATTTTGCAAGTGGAGATTCGTGGAACACCATCAACTTAATTATTTTACAAAAACTTATATCTCAACAAAAATAGTAGAGTTCAACTTTAAAAACAAGTGAAAGAGATTTTTTTTAACTCTTTTTTTTGTTCTTTTTATGAGTGTACCTTTGCTAAAATGGAGACAAAGATGATTCTCATCAATCAATCATTAACATTTTCCTTTTTGATGGAATATATATATATATTATATGGAAAATAGGTCCCTCCATAAACAAAAATTCTTTATATATTTTAAAGTTTGGAATCAGAAACCCCACTTTCATGCACAATAGAAAAGCCCCTTTGAATCAGCACCTTCTCTTCCTTTTGAGTGTAACCTCTTTTATTGGACAATCTCATTAAAAAAGAAGAAAAAAAAAACAAAATTTCTTAAAGGAATGACTATTGTTTCCATCTTGTGGGATCGTCAATGTCGTGACGTGATAACTGAAGCATGAATAACATAATATGATCGTTTAATATCAGGTAAATCAAGAATTGCAATAAATTTTATTTTGATATCTCGAAAATCTAGCTCAGAATATAAGGATTGTCGAGAAAGGACTACATCCCACGAGCGATAGACGGAATATCCAACGATAACTCCATAATACAAATATTCTATGCGTTACAATAAAGCTGTTGTATTTCATAAAATTCCCAACACTTACAACAGGCCAAAAATATAAAAAGCAAAGTAACACTAATTGAAAAATCTACATACTAATAAAGAGTACACCATTTATTAGAAAACATATAGACTAAAATTCTTTTAAAGGTGTAATATATCAGTACTCATATATTCTATATACCTTGTATACTAATTTGATATACTAAATTTTTTACAAATCATATATGCTCTTTGGTGGCTTATTGATCACTTCTACTGTGTCACTCTTCTTCTTATTTGACATGTTGCAACAATTGAACTTGCAAGGATCCGCCTCGATTAGCAGCTGAACGACTTCATTCATGGTAGGACGAAGTGTTGGTGTACTATACGTACAACGTATAGCTATACGTAGAACCTTAATCATGTCCTCTTTGAAAGAATCTGAGACTTTTTTATCCAATACTTCAAATGCACCTTCTTTAGTCTCCACTTTTGTTGATACCCAATAAACAATGTTCTTGTTGTCTCCAAATTCTGGCTCCACTGGCTTCTTTCCAGTAATCAATTCCATTAGAACAACTCCAAAACTATACACATCACACTTTGTAGTTGCCTTTGAAGAATATGCATACTCTGTTACACCAAAGTTTAGTGACATTAGCCTAATTTTAACACTTATACATGTGTTAAATGAAAGTTTAATCAACAAACTTGAGCATATGTGATGTTGTTTACACATAAAAAGTCATAATTAAGAACGGAAAAGGGTCAAATATACTCTTAAACGTTAGGCAAAGTTCTAATATTTAGAGTAACATTAGGCCAATATGAACACTAAAAACTATAGGATGTTATTTAATCTACTTAATCAAGCTCAAAGATTGAAGTAACACTTATGAATTGAAAAAATTATACCTGGTGCCAAGTAGCCATAAGTTCCTGCGATGACTGTGGTGCTGGAATCTTTGCCTCCTCTGGCTTGCAACACTTTGGCTATACCAAAATCCGCGACTTTTGGCTGATAATCAATATCCAGGAGGATGTTGGTGGATTTGATATCTCTATGAATAATCGGTGGCATAAGATCATGGTGAAGATAGGCCAATCCTTGAGCTATTCCGAGTGCAATTTGATGACGAATAGGCCAATCCAACACGAACTTCCCACCATGAAGAGCATGCCAAAGGTTTCCATTAGGCATGTATTCATAAACCAACAAGCTGCAATCCAAACTTGAGAAATAACAGTACAATTTCACAATGTTTTTGTGCCTTATGTTACCAAGAGTCTCAACTTCTGTCTTAAGTTCCTTATCCAAAACCAATTGATCCTCAGAAACAGAATGCTTATGTTTGTGACTCCACAGCTTCTTTGCAGCAACTACTCCTCCGTTACTCAACTCGATCTTATAAACAGCTCCTGACCCCCCATATCCAACAATGTTCTTCTCAACCATAGCTTCAAAGATCTCACGTTGATCAAAGCTCAATCGATGGAAACTCTTAACATCATAGGAGAAAAATGATGATGACAATGAATGATCATCCTGTTCCATCACCGCCTTTTTGTTACCAAACCATCGTTTGATAAACAAAACTAATCCAACAATGACTATCCCCACTGATGTCCCAATAACCCAAGCAATGTTGTTCCTCTTCTTATGGTTATAGCTATGTGAACATGTTTGAAAACTTCTGTCTGATGAGTTCAAAGAGGTAGGAACACAAAGTCCCGGATTGCCTGAAAAACTTTCCAAAACACCTCCTTTTATGAACAAAAGAGGTATAGGACCGGAAAGTAAGTTGTTTGACAAGTTCATAGAGTTTGGTAACAATTCACCTAGGCTCTCAGGGATCTTTCCTATCAAAAGATTACTAGACAGATCAAGATAGTTGAGAGATTTAAGCGAAGAAAGTGACTCGGGGATTGAAGAATTGAACTTGTTACCTTGCAAGAGTAACAAATTGAGGCTTTTTAAACCACCAATTTCAGAAGGAATTGGACCATACAAAAGGTTATTGCTAAGATCAAGCTTCACAAGATTAGAAGATGTAGATATTTCATAAGGAAGCAAACCTGAAAGCTTGTTACTTTGCATAAACAATTCTGATAAATTCCTAGCACTTCCAATTGTTGTTGGAATTGAACCACTAAAATGATTATAGCTCAAATCAATAATTGAAACATGTGGAAGAGTAAAAAGCTCTTGTGGTATTCTTCCCTCTAACTGATTGTAATTCACTCGAAAGCGAAGAACAGACTGACATTTCACATATCCATCAGGCAGTTCACCTGAGAACATGTTTTGAAGTAAAAGAATATAACTCAATTTACCTCGACTACACAGAAAAGGCGGTAGCTTCCCAGAAAATCGATTTTCTGACAAGTCCAATGCTAACAAAGCTGATGAAAGACCAAAGTGTTGTGGAACTTCTCCTGTAAACAGATTGTCATAAAGAGACAGGATAGTTAAAGTTGTTGAATTAGCAAGTGCTGCTGGAAACTCTCCTGATAGCGCGTTATGGTAAAGCTGCAACACTTCCAGCTTAGGAAGCCGGCTTATAGACTCTGGAATTCTCCCTGTGAAGTTATTCGCGGACATGTCTAAGTCCACAAGTTCTGTCAAATTCCCTAGCTCCGCGGGGATTTCACCATCAAGTAGATTGTAAAAAAGCTCAAGGAGTCTCAAATTTTTCAACTTCCCAAGTTCTTTAGGCACCTTACCAACAAGACGATTCGCGCTCAATTCAAGATCAACAAGAGATGTCATGTTACTTATCGTCACTGGAATTGTCCCATGCATATTACAAGCTGTTAAAATCATCCACTTGAGATTTATCAGCCTGGAAATTTCCTGTGGTAATTGCCACGGATTGAAATGGCGATTTTCGTTGAAATTCAGGATAACTAAGTTTGTGAGATTAAGAATTGACAAAGGAAAATCCCCTGTCAATTGATTACATGAAAGATCAAGTACTCTCAATGATTTCAATGGTGACAAATCAGGGATTTGTCCTGTAAGTGATGTTTTAGTCATGTTCAATTCTTCCAAAAGAGAACAATTTATTAAGTACTTAGGAAAACCACCTTGGAAATTATTATGACCAATATGAAGGCTTTTCAATCTTGGTAAATAACTACACACATCACTTGGAAATTGTCCTGATAAATACCAGGCTGAAATATTAATTTTGATAACATTTCCCCTGTCATCACAACCAACACCTCTGTATTGACAAATCGGTTTTTCGACATCCCAATTAGACAAAGAACTACCTGTGACGAATTTCTTCATGAGTAGAAAGAACTGCGATTGATCAGATTGAACAAAAGTGGACAAAGTAAAAGAAAATAACACAAGGGTGATCATTTTTTGAATAGTCATTTGTATTAAATTTGTTTTTTCTTAGAGAGGAAGGAAAATAAAAGTTTTGTTATATTTTTGGTTGTGGAAGAGGAGATTGTGGTGAAGAAATATATAAATGGGAAGATTGATAGGAACATTTTGGTGCTTTGATGTATTGAAAGTGAGAGATAGAAAAGAAAGAAGCTTTATGTTTATACCCTCCACTTGCAACCCCTAAAGAGAATATATATAAAGCCCTTTATACTCATGAAGAGCTGTTCAAATATACTGTATCTCATTTATATATGTTTTTTTGCATGGATTTATTGATCAAGATTTTGTTACTTTGATCATATTCTTATATATCAGTAGCGTACGTAGAATTTTATATGAATACTATTGTCTTATGTAGATTATGTTGTAATAAATTTGAATTTTCTTATACTATGTTTGGATCATTGTTATTCATTGTATTGTATTGTTATTGTACCTATAATGTTTGTTTTAGTTGTTACTTAAAATATATTGTACTGTGTTATTAAATTTCGTTGTTACATAACAATAGAAACTCCTATTTTATGGAACAACCAATTTGGTTTGTTCTCACCATTATTTAATTTCTTTTTTTCAATTATATCTTTACATAATATTTCAAAATAATATTTACCATTTACCTTAATTATTTAAATCTAATCAAACCTCTTATCCTATTATAATTAAGGATATTTAAGTAAATTTATAAATTATAATACAGTACGATACAATCAAACCAAACAATTAAAATGTTACTAAACAACAACAAACAATACAATATACCCAAACATTATATCTACCATACAATACAAACAATAAAATACGATATATTATGAAACAATAGATAACAATAATCCAAACAAAGTGTTAAAAAAAGCGAAATATATGTGCCTCAATTTGAATATTTATTTATTCATTTTATTTTCAACGATACTATCATGGTATTTTTACCAACAAACTTGTATTTAGCTATGTCAGAGATTGTAACTTTTCTTCTAATATACTAAATTGATATTTTCTTATGTAATATTTTCGAGTTCCTTATTTTTGAAATACTATTTAATATATATTTGATGATTATTTTTTGGTGAAATTGATCGGTCAGATAATAACTTTTGTTGAAATGTCTTTACGTATTACTACGGTATTAAGTATGAATTCTCACAAATTCAACATTTTTTTGTTTGGATTATGAATTTGTATTAAATTCGTTAAACATGTATACATATTTAGTTGCATGTTTAATAATGAAAATAAATTATGAGCATTTATGACGATTACTTTATAGCTAATGTTCTTATCGATGGGTCATTTTATTTTATTCTTTCCTAGAAATGGTAGTAAGTACTAGATTATAGAAGGAAACTTAAGTGATTTTTGTTTGTACTATATTATCCCAATTATTCTTCTTTTCTTGGATAAGTATATTTATATTGTCGACCTCCATTTAAGCATGTTATATCAAAAGTTCATTATTTGCTTATGTTGCAATATAATTGATGTTTATTTTTAAATGATTGAGGTGGTCCATCCATAATTAAGTTGTGCATTTTTATTTTTTTAATCAATTTTATAATATTCAATGGCTTGTTTGGACACGATTTTATTTTAAATCAGTAATTTGATTATGTTGATTTCAAGTTGAAATTAAATTTAGATTTAAGTTGTATTTTTTTCATAATTTGAACAATCTTTAAAACTTCTTTCTAACTCTTATATAATCTTACCAAATGAACATATGATAGTTCATAAACAAGATATCACCGTACTTCTTTAATAAATCAAGAGTCCGTAGCTTAAAAGGTAAAAAATGTTAACAAAAATTTCAAAACGGTATATAAAATTTCTTTTTAACCAGTAGCGATTTTGTTCACTGAAAAAAGCAAAATCGCTGCTATAGCAGCGATTTGTTAAATTTGCTTTTTTTTAAAAAAAAAAAAAATTATAACAAAATCGCTCCCTCGGGAGCGATTTTCAAAATAAAAATCTTTTTTTAATACTTCTTTCATATGTCGCTGCTGGGGCAGCGACTTATGTATAATTTTTTTTTAATTAATATTTTTTGCTTTTTTTTTTATAAAAAAAGTTTAAAGCAATTCTTTTTTTATTTTTTAAAATCAAATAGCTGCCAAGGCAGTGATTTTCAATTAAAAAATTTTATTTTTTTAAAAAAAATTAATCGCTGCCAAGGCAGCGATTTTAAATCAAATTTTTTTTAGTGATTTAATTTTTAAAAATTAAAAAATATATTAAAAATCGCAGCAATTTAATTTTAAAAAAATATTTTTTTTATTTAAACTTTTTTAAAATAAAAGAAGTAAAAAGTAAAAAATAATAATAATTTAATGTTATGTCGCTGCATAAGCAGCGACTTACTTAAAAAAGTGATTAAAAAATTTTGAAAATTGAAAATCGCTCCCTCGGGAGCGATTTTGATATAATTTTTTTTTTTTTTTAAAAAAAAAAATCAAATTTAACAAAATCGCTGCTGCAGCTTAATTGGTAAGAGGCGATCTCCTTGGGAGGGATGTAAAGGAGCCATAGGTCACGGGTTCGATTCTCCCTTGAGGCTGCAGGCCAATAAGAGGGGATTAAAAGAGCGAATGGCCGCCCATGGCAGAGACAATACCTGAGTATGTGGATCCCAAGGGGGTTGGCAGCGATTTTGCTTTTCTCAATGGACAAAAACGCTACTTCGCGAGCGATTTTGCCCTTTTGGTTAAAAAGAAATTTCATATACCGTTTTAGAATTTTTGTTAACATTTTTTACCGTTTAGGCTTTGGACTCAATAAATCAACATATATTTGTGATTACATAATAATATTACAAGCTTTCAATTATACATGGTTTATATATATTTGAAATTGAAATTGTATTCACATTTTTCAAGCAACTACTAATTACAAAGCAAATCTTCAAATATATATATAAACCACAAATCTTAATACTCAAACGCCTACTAAAAGATATCGCCTTTAGTAGTGCATTTTATCTAGGAGACAAAAATACATTGGCAAAATACTCCTTAAAAATAGACATTTTTCATCCCCCTCTCAAGAAATTTTACATTTTTTATATCGCGATGATTGAAGCCTATAATGTTAGAATTGAAGATAAAGAGCATCCAACCATACCCCCCACCCCCATTGTTGTACAACTTGTACAGGAATACATTCTATCTTCTAATTATTTTACGAATGGAGCTAAAAGAGTTACGTCAAGCCAAATCTAGTAATTTTAAATCAAACTCTACGTTTAAATTAAAAAAAATTCAAAGTACATATGTACAAAAGTATAAAAAATTAAATTTAGAACATAATTCATATCTTAACTTCATGTCTACTTATTTGTGGTTTGCAAAGTTTTCACTAAATGATATCAATTTTTGAATAACGAATTTTATTTTTATATCCAATACTTCCATTTCACTTTAACATCTATATATACATGACTAATTTGTAAAAAAAAAGATCTATGAAACAATGTTTTACGCACCGTACCACTCAAAGGTATATCCGCATGTGATTCTTATGCTTAAGTTCCTCGGTTAATTAATAGTCTCGAGTTTGTGTTTAAATTGAAAAGACAGCAAGAAAGAAGGAACTTTTTTAGTAAGTTCTGAGTAATACAAATCAAAATTAATAAAAATAGTGAATTTCGAATATCAAATATCGGACAAAGGTTAGATAAGCTTGAATCTGTCCTGCGTATACGAAATTTATCTGCATATCTCATAATGCATAAGAAAGGACCACATGGAATATTTGACAATTTATGGTGTGTTTGGATGAAGTTCGCATGAAAAATATTTTTTCACGAAAATAAATGAACTTCTTATTTATTTGATATATAAGTAAAAATAATCACGTTTTTATATATAATCTAGACAAATATAATAAGAGATGATAACTTTGAGGGATAAAGATAAAATGAAGAACATACCATCAACTCTAAAATGTCGTCGATAAACTTGATTTCTTTATTTCATGTTTCAATTATTTTTCAAGAAAATTTATTTTTCTAGAAAAAATATTTTCAAAAACCTCAATCAATCAAATATTAATATATATTAGAGTTAAGTTTTACAGTACAAAAAATAATATTTTTGCCCTTTTTACGTCTTACTTATTTCGATTTGACTATTATTTTAACTTTTCTCGCAATTATATCGTACCAGTGATAATAAAGAATATTGTATACAACTTTCAACTTAACCTTGACCATAGAAATAATATGATTCTTTTCTTTCTCGCATAAAGAGAATTTTTTGACGTATATTTTCACAAAAATTCTATTAAAAATATTTTAAAGAAAAGTATATTTTGGATAAATTTTTCATCGTAATTTAACTGAGTAGTAACATAAGGAATATTATATGGGTCGAGCACCATATATTATAAAAGATCATACGTAAATGGGAATATCTAATGGATAAGATACTCAATAGTGGACGTGATTAAAGATATATCCACTCTTATTGAAAGAATGATTTTTTTTTTTTGGTTGATATTATTACAACAACAAAAAAAAGATTTAGGTTGATATATAATAACTATGAGGTCATCATATATACACGTGGGAGTCTTCTACTGATTTTTTTTAAAAAAAAATTAATGACTTTTCACATACACATATAGATTGATGGTGTATTACATCTTTAAATAGTTTTTGATACTTCAAAGTTCTATTAATTATGATATTACACTAAACTCGATTCGTTATTTTACTTCAGGCTTGATATTCATAGTATGTTATACGTTTCAGGTTTATAATTGCTAAGCTTAGATGTGTACAGCATGAGATTCAGAACTATAAAATTCATTTTTTTTAACAGACAATACTTTATAAAATTCTTCAAAAACTCGATAACAGGTCTATTTCGACTTTAATTAGTATGACAAAATATAAATTAAGGCCCTAAAAGATTTTTTTTAAAACTTTTAATGTGAAGTTAATGTTGCGGTAGGCCGCATCCCAGAGCACATTTGTATTCCCTTTAATTATCTTTGTTTCTTTAATGCTTTTTCTTGCTTTGTGTAAAGGAATGAATAGGATTTTAGCTTTAGCAAAGTCAATTTGTAATGATAATTTTAGGAATATAATTCTTATTCCTATTAAAACATTTATTATTTATTATTATTATTCCATATTGGAGTTGGCAATTCTATGGTCATGCTCTTTTTTTTTTAGCACAAACTTAGATTATTTAATTAGTTTTAAAATTATCATGAACTTCAACCTAATAGGGCACTGAATAATAATAAAAGTGGATGAAAAGGAAAAGTGCAAATTGAGGTCATGGTGGTTTCCTATTGGTAAAACACTCAACACTTTTAATAGATTTTGACAGAGTTAAGAGTTGAAGTGTTGGTGTGAAGAATAAATGAAGAAAAATTTAGAAATTTCAAGTTTTTGTTTATAGGAACTTATTGGTTGTAAAAATAAAATAAATTAGTTACTTATATTTAAAAGTATTTTTTTCTAGCTAATAAAGGTTGAGAAGAAAGTTCTTCGTTTCATTATTCTGTATCGATTTCTGAAATTACTATGATATATTTTCTTACAAACAAAATTATATTTGTATGGAATTTTAAATTGACATTGTGTTCAACAAAATTGTGAGCATTTAAGGTACCGTCACTCTTACGATAGGTATCATTTTATTCTATGAGGAAATGATTCATAACCCCAAGTACAATAACTGAATTAATTATTTAAGAACACAAAAATTTTGTGGTCTTCTATATTTGTTTATATTCTTAACAAATTTTCTAATTTTTTTTCCAATTTATAAATACAGCAAAAAATTTACTTTCTCTTGTCCAAAATAATATTTTCTCCGTCCAGTATTGATTGTCACTTTATTAAAAATAACTATCAATTTACAAAAAAAAATCAAGAGAGGATTAATTGACCATTAATTTTTTTTTCCGATTTACTCTTACAAATAATTCCTTTTAAATTGTTATAAACAAGTTTGTAAAGTTTGCTTTTCATAAACAGTAAATTAGCAAATACTCGTGCCTTCTTATTTATGATTTCTTAAGGGGTGTATAAAAGAAAAAATAAATGACTAATATGAGACGAAAAAAAGTAATATTTTAATCTTAAAAAATAGGTCCAAAATCAATTTTAATTATTGTTCCCAATTTACCGTCCGTGTATTCTTAAATCAATATACAAAATTAATTATAGTTATGTCAAATCTAAAAAAAAAATCATAAATAAAATTATTTAAGTCAAAATTCTTCTTATTTTTAAAAGAAAATAATTTTCTTAATTCATATGTTGAAACAGAAAACGTTAATTATTTTGGATTGGAGCTCGTAACTTCGACTATGACATAATTTAATTATATATAATTTGAACTAAATAAGATTCTGAGAGTTATAGCACATTAATTTACACAAAAAAAGGTTCAGACATGTATATAGTATATAGTACAGATTCAATCGAACTCAAATTTTTTAAAATATTTTCGTTCATTATCAAATTTTAAATCATAATTTTAAAATTCAACAATAAAATTTAAATATTATATTTGTTAAGTTAGTTGTAAGTTATTCCTAATAAACTGACTATTTTTTTAAAAAAGTAATTCATGGAGTTTTATACTTATTTAGGTCAAAGTCGATAGAAAACTTATCTTCTTTGCTTTAAGAAAGCAACAAAACGAGACAAATAAATAAAGCTAACCTTTATAATACCTAAGCACTTTCTTACAACTTTATATCAATAAATAAAGCGATCAAAAATTCGAATTTATTGACTACTTGTCAAATAGGATGCCACATTAGACAAATTCTTATCCATATTTGTCTTTTACTCGATATTTACTCTCAAAGTAGGCGTTTTATTATAGATTTTAAATATTTTTTATTTTATTTAAAGTTAATAAATTTCGTGTCGAAAAGAGAGTGATGTTTAATTATGTTTTTTTTTTTAAAAAAAAAAATATATTTTAAATAATATTCATATTTGAAAGTACGAATTTTCAAATAAAGAAAAGAATAGTAATGGATCATTGGTGTATAACTAATTTTTAGTACAAATATAAGGTTTATAAAAATGCTATTAAATTCGTTCGAACTCACAATTCTTCGAGTAACTCTGTTCTGATTGGCGTATAAGTTAGTAAATCGTTGAATTAAAATGTAGTATAACACTATAGTTCGAATAGTTACATTTTGTCCGTCAACTTGACACATGGTTTGTTTAGTCCATTTAATTATACATGATGCTGAGAATATTTTGCTTTTCCATTTTAAGTTTAGCTGATTTAACAAAAACCTTACTGTATTAGGGGTTCATAATTACCTCAATCATTTAGAACGTCTAGGTCATTCTTAATGCATTTCTCTCCATTTCGAAAATCACACGTTTAAAAGGTAAAAGTAGTGGAGATAAAGATGTTGAGATTGATGAGTACGTATATTAGGAGGAGTAGAAACAAGATGTAAGGGACAAGACGTGGTTTCAGGACAAAATGAAGGAGGCCAGTTTGAGATAGTTCAAACATGTGGAGGAGATGCATAGATGCCATTTTGAGGAGATGTGAGAGGTTGGCCATGCGTGAGTTTTAGGAGAGGAAGAGCTAGAGGTAAAACAAAGATTGTATTTGGGAGAGGTAATTAGACAAGGTATGATATACCTACAGCTTACCGAGGATATGGGCCTAATTAGAAGGATATAATGTAGATCAAGAATAAGAGTAAAAAATTAGGGGGTAATCGAACATTGTTTTTAAACCCTTAGCAATATTATTATTTGCAACTCTCGCACTTTGTATTCTTCAATGTTACTACTATATGAGGTTCTTTTTGTTTCTATTTGTGTTTACTGTTTATTTTCATTTATTTTCTATATGTTCTTATTGATTTTGAGATGCTTCACTCGATAAATTGGAGTCTATCAGAATTAATTCGTTCCTACCTTTACAAGATATAGAGGTAAGACTGTGTATATATCATTTTAATTAAACTATACTATTAAAATTACAGTGCTATGTTTGTTACTATTGTTGTTTAATTACCCTTTTTTTTTTTTATGAATTATGTAGTCCCTATGGTATATAACACGATATAAATAAATGAACAAACACTTGCGAAGCAGAAAAAAAAAAAGGTGCCTTTACACATAGCTTCAAAAGAAGTGACTAGCTACTCTGCGAAATTGTTGATTCGAAACGGAAACCACTTTCTTTTTAAAAAAAAAAAAGTTTTTTCGAATTAATGAGATTCAAGTACCAATATAAAGCGCCGTTCGATACACGAAGCATGTATTATACGATTTGTAAATACTACAATACTCCTTCATTTGAGTCATATATATATATATATATATATATATATATATACATATATATATATATATGTTTTTAAGAAAAACATAATTTACCTTTGCCTAGGATAATTTTTTTAAATAGAAGATTTGTAATTGGCAAATTCTTGAAATTGTACTTTTTTTTCCTCATAAATATGATATCCCACAATTTGTGAAAACTACTGAACTCCCCAGTTTGAATAAATCTTATCAAATGAGCAAGACATAGTTCATAAACAAGATATTGAAATATCCTAAAATTGTAAAAGAGCTGTGAAAATTTTGATTGTTTTCACAGATTATTGGATTTTCATGTTTACAAGAGGAAAAATATAAGTACAACTTAAGAAATCTAAACTATATCCAAATGAAACTTCAATTTAAATTAACTTCATCTCAGATTAATTTGAAATCATGTCCAAACGAACCCTTAAATTCTAACCTTCGTATCAATCACTTTGTTGTGTAGAGACCAAGGTTTTGAATTTGTCACCTGTATAAATATATATTGGGCTCAATGAAAAGAAACCATTCTTAATCTCATAACTCAAGTTAGATAGGCTCTCAATTAGTTTCTCAAGTGGCTAGAATAATCGTCATCGGGAAAAGGCCAGAACTCGCGGAGCCGAAGATAAGAATACCTTAATCACAACGGAGGAATATTAGTTGACATCACTAACAACATTCCACGTGAACAACTCATTGAGGAGTAATCTGGAGTTGAAAGATGAGCTTTCTTAGTGGACTGTTCCTAAGTAAAAGACATCTAAGAGTGCAAATCACTTGGGTTAGGTCCATAGGGGGTCAATTCAAACAAATCAATAGAAAGAGCAAATCTAAAAACACTAGTACTATTGCAATTTTCCTGTATGCAAACCTTACATATATCATGTAAAGGTAGAGAGATTGTTTCCAATACACCATCGAGCTCAAGTATACTATTTTCCTTAACAGTGTGAAGAAAAGAAAACTTACTATGTCCTCTGTTACCCATGGTAAGACAAGAAAGAGTCCTACATGCATGTTTTTTTCTTCAGAAAATTGTAAATAAAGCAAAAGCTATTATATTACCCAACACTGCTAGTTAGTACTTACCAGTTACCATGGACAAAAGATAAAAATCTTGTTATGTACTGTTTCCTTCCAAAAGATTCAACAACCTAAATATTGCTATTAGCTAAACTGACCCTAAAGGAAGTATAATCAATATTATCACTTCCCGGAGAAATCTTATGGAGCTTTAAACATAACATCATTTTTTACGGCAATGATGAGAAGGAGTCCATTTTGCACCACATCTGTAGCAGAACTCATGTTCACACCGGCAAGTCATGTGAATGCATCCCTCTGTCTTCTCAACATATACTTTACAATTAGGACATTTCTGCCAGTTTTTCTTCTTGGCAAGTATCTTCACCATTTCTTCCCCTTTGCCCCCCTTTTTGGCATTCAGTTTCTGGAATTCTTTGCATGTAAATTCTGAATGCCATGGAACTCGACACACTGCACAGAATGATCTCTTGCACAAAGGGCATCTATTCCTTTCTATAGTTGCCCCAGAATCATTTACCAACAGGGCTGAGCAATCACGGAAAGGGCAGTACAGTTTTTGAGAGTCGAGAATCATTGACTGACATACCGATTCATCCCACTGGATCCGTGCCTCTTCAGGAATCAAGAACCTACAAGCATTAACATCAAAAGCAGCACCACAACTTACTGCAGGGCAACCAATTACTTTTGCTTTCTCTGATATCCTTGCCATAATATGCTTGCCAGTGCACTCGTAACAGAAGGAATGAGAACAAGTGTCATTTTTAAACATCTCCCATCCTTCTTTGTCATCCAAGCAAATCTCACAGAAGTTGTTAAGTTGATCTTCACCTTCTTTTTCAAGATTCAACATCTCTGTTTCAGACAAAAGTCCTTGAGCAGATACAGATGCATGATTACTGCTTTGACCAGTGTAAAGTGAGGCTACTAAAGCTTCATGAATTTGTAACTCTTCTGCATATTCAGCATCAAAATAGACATCTATCTCACTTATACGTCCTCCAGCAAATTCTGCAACATGATTATAAGTACAATTATGGATTACAGAAGAAATACTTGGTATGTGAACAAAACTAAATTTTCATTTCAAACTGCCAATAGGTTAAGGACGTCAAGGATATAATAAATATATTTGAGCATTACTTACTGAAGTAAAATTTCAAGAATGGCCTGGAGAGGAACTATAATGAATTAAATCGAGCCTTGTGTGAAATGACTCTAAAGACTTCATATCCAGACTGTAATGTTGTACATAATAATCTAGCTTCAACTTCTTTAAATGGTCTGTTGCTTTGCTTTTCAGCAATAACAATATACCCCATCATTTCTTGATTTCCCTCTTCCAAAGAATTGTTTTAATCACACCGCATGAGATTGACTCAAAGCCGAAAACAATGAATTTTTTTTGACAAAGACAGAAAACAATGAATACAAAAAGATCATCTTGGAAACTTTACATCACTGACCTATCTATGTAGAAGATCAAGACCTATAATCAACATAACCAATCACCTAATGAGGAAAAAAATAGTTCAAGCTCATAAAAAAGGTACAGAAGTTCTAAGGGTGACTTATAATAGATTAAGTTGGAAACTTGATCAGGTTTCTCTAAGTCAATCTGCAATTCATAGTAAATAACGTTACATCAACAAGAAGAGACGACACATCACCCACCTCCTCATAATTATAACACAAAACAGTTGAGATGTGAAATTCACTCGGATAGAGTGCAATGAGAGCCACAGAATCCGGTCATATCCTAAGAACCACTGTCCTTACTCCTTGAGATAGCTCATTTTCACAGTGTGAGAAGTAGGAGCTCCTACTAAGCTAAAGTCAGACCATAGATTTTGGATCAAAAAATATTCAAGTTCCAGTTTTGGGAATTCCACACACACAACTTCAAAAAAAATCCAAAAACAACATCAAAGTTAAAAAAATCGCAACTTCAAAAACTCAAAGTTTCAACTTCGAAATCTATGATCAAACAGGAGCTAAGTATTTCGAGGTAAAAGTGCAGAACTTCAACTAACAGTTTCAATACATAGATACAACAACTAAAAAACTGAAGTTAACATTTAAACAAGGAAAACTATTCAACTTCAACACGAACAAATTTGTGGAAAAGAAAAAACAAACTAATTTTTCTTATAACATCAAACAATAGGATCAATAAATAGTGTGAAAATGTGATCCTTCTTCTTTAGGATCGGTAAAATAACAATGTCAAATTCTACATCCTGAACCCTGGTGTGAACGCACATGTTGATCATAAGAGTAACACAACTTTTGGGCAAAACCCAGAACATCACAACCAAAATTAAAGAAATTTATTTCAATAAAAGCATATATTATTGTACCATTCAGAAGAGGGTCAAACGTCGGAGCGTGCGTCAACTCGCCACGGTTATTATGCCGTTCATCAGGAATTTTATTTTTGTTATTTTTCAAGTAAAGGAGCCCCGGTAGAGCGACGGTCACGATTATAATCGCGGCGGCAGATGCTGCACCGGTAACCGGAGAAAGTCGTCCGATGAAGCCTAAAAGTGGACATGACGAGTTAACAACGGCACTAAACGTCGCCGGAATTAGGCCGGAGAATCGGTTATCCGGAAAATCCATCAAAAAATAAAGAGTTATAGTGAAAGTAAAATTTGTTGAGGAAAATGATGAATGGAACTCCGATTGTAGTGGTGGTGATGCTCTGCAATTTTACTCACAGTACAAGAGTCACGGTTGAGTAGGGGAAACTGAATTTTACTTATTAATTTTAATAAAATAATTTCCATAAATTAAAAAAATAGTTTAAGAAAAGGACCAATTCTGTGGTGTTTAATTGAGTATTAAATTTAATTCTTTTTAATAACGAGTATTTTAAAAGTTAAATATAATCAAACCTGATTTCTAGATATGTGAGTGATTAGTATTTTTTTTATGATACGTGAAATTAATATAATTGTATGACAAACACTGTCAAAGTTTTATAAAACTTTAAAATGTGAAAATATTTCTTTTATAAAATATATTTTTTTCTTCCACTTTGTAAAGGATAAGAAAATATTTTATTTACAAAGTCTAAGAAAAACTCACACTTTATTAAGTGTAATAAATAATTTCGTTATGTATTAAAATATTCAACGTTTAAAATATTAAATTAAAGTGGAGTTTTTTCTTTCACTAAGACTATTTTAGTTACTTCTCGAAATAGTGGCTTATTTTGATCACTTTTATCTTTTTGTGGCTTATTTCGATTCTGAACTCGAATGTAATAAGGCCAACTACATAAATCTCACTAGAGATTATAATTACTAAGATTTCCACTAATGTTCAATCTTGTCTCCTCTATCATATTTCATACTTAGATACATGAGTTTAAATCCGCCAGACATATGTATCTATCAAATTTTAAAATCGAAATACATATTTTATTTTTATAAATTAATTAGTTATAACTGATTTTCTTAATTAAAGGATTAATTGATGATTTTTAGAATACATGATCAATTAAATCTCGAAATTAAATTAATCAAATCTCTTAATTATATTGAGCAAAAATTAAGGAGTGGATTTATGTTTGATTAATTTCATCTATTATTCTTTGAAATAATAATTTGAAATTAATATAATTATTAATAAAAAACAAAAACATTTATATCTTGATCATGTAATTTGATTAGTTTCATTTTATTACTCTTAAAATAATTATTTAATACCATATTTAATAGATTTATGTATCTAATAAATCTTTCAAAATATAATAACTAAAAATGATGATATATAATTATTTTAAATTAGAAGTAAATATAGTATATATGGCAATGATATATGTGTAGTTAAGTTAGTTTTTATAATATAAAAAGACAAATTCTTTTAATGTTATTATC
The DNA here is from genome assembly GCA_032847665.1 of Solanum chilense. Classification (NCBI taxonomy): domain Eukaryota; kingdom Viridiplantae; phylum Streptophyta; class Magnoliopsida; order Solanales; family Solanaceae; genus Solanum; species Solanum chilense. The sequence continues at coordinate 67,531,211 of CM064966.1, read as the reverse complement.
ATAACTTATGTGCATTATTTAAATTTATTTAAATATTCGTAGTTGAATTTCATTATGTGCATGCCATAATGGACGAAAATATTGTGTAGCTATTTTGGTAATTTATTTAATACAGTTGCTTTCATATTTATATATATAACAGAAAATAAAATAAAATGCAGTTGCTTGCAAATTGAAAGAAAAAATACAGTTGCTTTCACTAATGAAAAATATACAGTTGCTTTCAAATCCAAAGTCAGACAAGAGATCATATATGAAGAGAGATATTTTTCAATAAACCTAGGAAAGTTTTTTAAATCAATTTATTTTTTAAATTTTTTTTTTTGGAGAAATGATTTTCGTTGACCAATAAATAAATAAAACATTCTAGATCAGCAATTAGTGTTTGGTCAAGTTTTTTAAATATATTTTTCAAAAAATTACTTTAAATTTGGAATTTGTGGGAAAGGAATCTTTGTGTCATTGATCAAAATTCAATATCATTGGTACAACAAAGTGTAACCGATACTCAACAACTTATTAAGATACTATATATATATATAGTACTATTGGGATGACTCATATATGTCATCTCAAAAGATACAAAACTAAATTTAAACCAAGTTGAATAAGTTTGAATTATACTACTAGAGTCGTTTGGTACAAAAATACATGATACAGAAATTACTAACGCATTAATTAATAATGTATAGTTTAGTAATACAGAAATTAGTTTTTATTAATTGTTTGGTTCATTGTTTCTGACCTAGTCTTGTGTTTAATTTCCTATTACACCATTGAGTTATTATGAATTTTTATATTTCATTTAACTAGTCAAGTTAAATATTAGAATATATATTGAGAAAATATTATTAATTTTGAGGTGTGATATATCACTACAGAGATCCTTGATAGCACGGCATATTTCTAAATTTTTATTGGTCAAATATACCTTAAATTTAACATGAATTTAAGGCTACTTAAATTGTTCAAATGCATGAAGCTTATTTTAAAAATGAAAAAAATAGTTCAAGTGGTCAATCGACGAACTATATTTAAAAAAAAACCAAAAAAATATTTCTTTTTGAAATCATCAAATTACATCGAACAGATCTGGAGAATTTATATGAATATTTATAAATATTATCATATAAAAAAAAGAACATAAATTGAAAAAAAATTGGGGATAATTTAGTCATTTAGGGGTCTTATCCAACTATTGCTAAACCTTGGATTATCTATCTCTCTCTTTCCTAGGAATAAAATAAGACTTTGTATGAGGTATAACTAATCCATAAATTAAGTTAAATAAAGTAATCAAACAATATTTTTATTCAACTAAATTTTAATTCATGGATTATTTCAATTAATACATCCTACCAAACGGGTCATGATCCTACAAAAGTTACTCATGGTCTAATTTAGAGATTATGATTTCAAATTTTAAATATTTGAAAAGGTAGAATTTAAGATTATAATATTTTTAAAATATAAAAGTTGAATTTTGTAAAAATAATTAACTAAAAAAAATTCATGCTTGCCTTAAAAGATATGTGTACCATAAGATAGAATTATATTAAAGTATAGCTAGTTATTGATATTGTTAATTTTTATAAAATTATGTGTTTGGATTTTTTTATTACAAACAATAATTTATAAAAAAATTTGAAGATATGTGATTTATTAATACGTCACATGGGATATACCAAGTCTTTTTCATAAGTTACGATTTGTATAGTTGGTAAGATTATATAAGAATTAGATAACTTTTGATAGTTTTCACAACTCTTAGGATTTTCATGTTTATGAGTATAATTTAAGAAAATCCTATTATATGTTCAAACAAAACTTCATTTTCAAATCAAATTGTTAAATGTTTCAGTACAAATGAATGAAAAGTGACCCATTGGTACAGAGTCATCTTTATTAGTAAGCGTTTTATTGTTTCCGTCGTAAATTCGAATTTAGTCTGGCCATCTGAGCATTCAGGGTGCAAGGAAGGCCAACTTCTACAAGTTCCAATATGGATACCGATGGAAAATGAAAAAAATTGGCAATAGCATTTCCCAAAGGCCCAAATACACAATTGATGAGACTTATCATTTCACTAGGCCCATCGACTTATTGGGCTGAGTGGACTTCATTTGTTCTTCGCCTCAACACAAAAAAAGAAGAAATGAAAATGAAGCTGGAAAACCAAATTCTCTATTGAAGTTCTACATATGAAAAATAATAGAGGGTAGGGACGTATTCGGTGTTTGATAACTATAATGATATTGAGTAGATTCAGATTCGTATATTGCAGGGCCCATTTTGGACTGCAACACTCTGAACGTGATATTTTTCATTTTCAAGGACTCAAACTCGATTAAGGATAGAAAATTTTTAATCATCCCACCACTAATAATTGTAGTACTTCTCTACACTTTACTCAAAAGAATGTTACTTACTATATTTATTCATCAAACTTAATCTATTTAAGTGTTAGTATTCTCAAGTTTTCTCTATTGGAATATATAGACATGACAAGAAAGACGTAACTATTTTCTAACTCACGTCTATTAATAAGCCAAACCAAACGAGGAAAGTTCCTATTTCTATTATGATTCGAATGGGATCAAACCTTTTTTTTTTTTTGGTAAAATACATGTGCAGACATATGTCATGTATTTATTGGATTGATATAAATAGTAAAGTTGGACGTAGATAAGTATAACTTACATGTTTCTTATCGAAACAAAGCAGGGTTGAGAAGGGAGGGATATGAATAACTTAACCATTTTTATTTAGCTCATGCAAGTAATATTACATCTTATAGCACTTATGCCATGCATCTCTAAATTCAATCTAATCCAATATAGTAATATGAATCTAGCCTCTACTATATGTTACAAGGCCAAGAGGCCATCTTCAAAACTTTACATACTGCTACAAGATTCGACGTTCCATGGAGGACAGAGATCAGGTTGAAGAGTGAAACAAACAAAGGCTACATCTTGGTGTGATCCTTCAATTGTTCTGTCTTGTTACTACCATCATCTTTGCTTACAATTATCCCAACTAATCTGCAAGGTTCTGCATTTTCCAGCATTTTGACTACATTTCTCATTGTTGGCCTTAATGTGGGAAGCCTAGATGTGCATACAATAGCAATCCTCAAGACTTCGATTGCATCTTCCTTGAAAGCTTCAGGAATGCTTGAATCCACTATGCTTAATACACTTTCCTTGCTCTTCAATTTGCTGCTCACCCATGTAACTATGTTGCCATTCTCTCCGTATTCGGATTCTATTGGCCTTTTCCCAGATATAAGCTCCATCAATACAACTCCGAAACTATATACATCACTTTTTTCGTTCACTTTGTGTGTGTATCCATATTCTGCAACACCAATTCAATTCAATTCAAATAAGTTCAAAAAGGATGCCAGAAATGAGACACTCGCTATGACCAAATGAATAGAGATAATCAAATAGGATCGAAATAAATAACACTAATATTGTTTTACATTCTTATTAGTGCAATTCAGCTATTGCTCGGATCCTTCAAAAATGCTGTCACACTCGTGTCAAATCCTCCAAGAATGTGTTATTTTTTAGGGATCCAACATGGGTGCAGCGACATTTTTGAAGGATCCGAGCAACATAGTGAGCCAACTGTTTATAGCAAGTTTTAACTGTATCTTTCAAGATACCATATTGCTTGATATGGGGAGTTGCCTATTTCGTAAGTCAAGTTTACCTATGGTGAAAAATGAATACATGGTTAGTGTCAAGTAGATATACTCAAATTCTACGTATGAAATCATTAACAATGAGCTTCTTACCAGGAGCAATATATCCATGTGTTCCAGCAATGACATGAGTTGTATCTTTGGTTGAATCAGCTTGAGCAATCTTAGCAAGACCAAAGTCGGCGATACGTGGCTTGCAAAACTCATCCAACAAGATGTTACTTGATTTAACATCTCTATGAATCACTGGCTTATCACAACCATGGTGTAAATACTCCAGTCCTTTGGCTGCACCAAGAGCTATCTCGTACCTCGTCTCCCAATCAAGTGACATCTTTTTGCAGGTATGCAATCGATCCCACAAGCTCCCATTTGGCATATATTCATACACCAACAAGCTCGAGTCATCACTCGTTATGCTACAGTACAATTTCACCACATTCACATGTCGAATTGAGCTCAGTGTTTCAACCTCAGCCTCAAATTCCTTCGATTTCTTCCCTGGTTTTCCCAACATTGGTGATGTTGTTCCTGATATTTTCCTGTTTCCTGAATCAGAAGTCCAAATATGTTTCACCGCGAAATCTGTTCCATCTGAAAGCTGCACTCTGTATACACTACCAGAACCACCTTTTCCAATCAAATTGTCCTGTTTGATTCCATCAAGAATATCATCCTCTGTGAAGGTCAATATATGGAACGACTTGGTATTCCAAGAATTTTGCTTCAAAGACCTCTCATGTTCCTTAGAACTCTTCTTCTTCAAGAACAAATAACCCGCAAATGAAACGAGCACCACAATCACAGCCACCAATAAACAGATCAAAAGAGTGTACCATTCTCTAGGCTTTCCAGCTTCACCATAACATCGACGGAAGTTCTTAAGGTTTTGGCTACAAAGACCATTATTCCCAGAAAAGCTACCCTTATAAGCATCAATTGATAGAGAATTTGGTATTTCTCCAGTCAACTGATTGTTGGAAAAATCAACAAGATTTAACTTCAGATTTGATAAACTCCTCGGAATTTGCCCTGAAAGCTGATTCTCCGACAAGTTTAATGAAGTTAAAGTCGGTAATGATCCTAACGAAACCGGAATAGAGCCACTAAGCAAATTGTTAGCCATGTTAATGTCGCTTAGTGAAACACAAGAGCCTAACGAATATGGTATTGAGCCAGAAAACTTGTTGTTCTGTAAATTAAGATTACCAATCTTCTTGAGCTCCCCAATTGTTCCCGGAATTTCACCAGAAAACTGATTGTTACTTAAATCAATTTTCACTAAGGAAGAAGCATTTGAAATATTAAAAGGCAATTCACCAGAGAATCTGTTATTAGCTGCATCAATTTCACCTAAAGTTTTTGCATTTCCAATATCAGAAGTAATTGTACCTTCAAACTCATTCATTGCAACATCAAGGATTTCGAGCTTCGGTAGCCCCCAAATTCCGGCAGGAATCACACCGGAGAGTGAGTTTTTGCTCACTCGAATACGCGTCATTGATGTACAACTAGCATAAGTTTCAGGGATTCCGCCAGTGAAATTGTTCTTAAGTATCAATAATCCTCTCATCGTCCCCATCTTACACATGTCCGGTGGAATTGGACCAGTGAAACTATTCTCTGATACATCAATGAAATCAAAATTCCCCCAAGAACCCAACTTCTGCGGAAGCTGACCAGTGAATTTGTTAGTGTACAAAGAGATGTTCACCAGCTTTTTGAACTCTCCCAACTCTGCTGGTACTTCCCCTGAAAATTGGTTCTGCAATAACTGCAAACTTACCAATTGATTCAACTTTCGAATTTCCGACAAATCACCATACAGGTTATTTGTCGAAGCATCAAAATATTCAAGACTTGTCAAATTCCCAAATCCAACCGGCAACTTCCCTGTCAGCTGGTTTTCATACAACTCAAGCTGCCATAGTTTCTTCAGCTTCGTAATTCCCGAAGGAATTTCACCAGTAAGGTAATTCATCGACAGCTCTAAATTAATCAGCTCTTTAAGATTACCAATTTCTTCAGGAATTTCCCCTTCAAGCCCACAACTCGATAAGTAAAGCCAATTCAATTTATTAAGCTTCAAAATCACTTCAGGGAACGGAGTTCGATCAAACTGATTATCACCAAGGCTAAGCACAATCAAATTACTCATATTCGCCACAGAATTCCATGGAAATTTTCCTGTAAACCCACTGTTATTAGCATAAAAATGAGTTAACTCACTGAGTGAAGATACATCAGGAAAAGACCCAGTAAATTCATTATTACCAACATCCAAGTAATTTAAGCTAACACACTTGTTCAAATCATCAGTAACTTGCCCCGAAAATGAATTGTAACCCAGAGAGAGCTTTTCCAATGAAGTAAGTGAACATATTTTCTCAAAAGGAACAAACCCAGAAATTTTTTGATTCGAAAGCTCGATTTCTTTGACTGACCCATCGGAATTACATGTGATGCCAGTGAAATTACAGAGAGGAGTATTGGGTTCCCAATTTTGGAATACATTTGTGGTGGGGTTTGGTAAAGAAGATTTGATGGATAGAAGTGTTTGAAGCTCGTCGGAAAAAGCGACGGGGAAGAGAAGGAAGAAGGAGAAAATAGAGAAGAAGTGGATAAGTTCCGGCCGGCAATTGAATAGCGCCGCCATTGCTGACGAAGAAGTTGACGAAGAGAAGTTCTTTTCTTCCGCCTTCAGAAAAACGTGTGAAGGAGACGACTATGAAGAGCGCCAATTCTAACCAATTATAGGCGTTCACATTATATATCTTACTGTTTAAATTATTTCTTTATTAATCTGATATTATTTGCGAGTTTTTATATCTCAATTATCGATTATCAGTATTTATTATTGTATTAAAATTGTCAATATACCATAATTTTGTATCAAATATTGGATAATCGATGTCTTTATATGAATATGTATCATTTTTTTTTTTATGAGTTAGTTTTTGCGATTAAATTCGAATAAAATTTATTTATTTATTAAAATATATTTGATTAAGTTTGAAGTGTGTTTTAACAATAAATTAAAATAAATAAATAATGATTGTGGTGTATATTTTTAAACGTCAATTCTTTATTTATTTACATATTATGTCTCTACTCGTAAGAAAATGATTTTATTCTGCAACATAAAAAAAATGATTTTTTTTTTCGATACAAGTAAAATAAACTTAATAATACAATATCATCAAATGATAATTTGATTGACTTTAAATTGATTATGATAATAAACTACTAAAATGCAACATTCTTTAATTCCATAAGCTTTTATGTCACGCTAAAAAAATATACAATAAGATGAGATATATCTATAAAGTTGCTTACGATCATCATAAAATTATATTATCATGAGAAATATAAAAATTTTGTCATTTAATAATATAAATTATAAAATATTTAAAAAATTATATTTAAAATAACAATTTAATACGATATAAAATTATAACAATTCATATGAGAAGATGTAAAAGAATCTTCCTATTGAAATTAGAATTAACAATAATGTTAGCTCTTTTTGTCGTTGGCATGTAATAATTTGATACGATAAAATAACATACTTAATTAGGCTTATTGAGCTGTTATATGTTTTAAATTAGCAAATTTCTTTTTCTTTTTAGAACAAACAAATCTCAAAATATAAGAGCATATGGTACAAATTATTCATGTGACAAATAACTAATCCACCTTAGGTTAGTTGTGGCAGTGTCACATACGTAAGTAATTGCACTTTATTTTGTTTTCTATAACTATCACCCTATTATATATAATCTATTTCTTGTTCTAATATTATAATGTAGCATTTTTGTATTTGAAGCTTAATGAAGATTATTTTATGTGAACGTAATTACTACCTTTTATTTATTTATTAAAACAAATTTCTTTTAAAATGCTTTTATTATATATTATAACAAAAAGATAGATATTTTAGGTATCACTCTTATTTAATTATTATAAGGTATGTCGTATTTAAGGTCTATTTTTTTAGAATATTATTTTTTAGTAAACCACAACAAAATACATTAATCATGGCGATTTACTTTCATTTTTAATATGGTTAATATAAATTATATTTTCTAGTTTAGCATTAAATTTTAAATTTTAATATTCTCAGTTTATCCTTTAACGCTCTACGTAGCAATGAAATAATATGTTAACAGGATGTAATTTTCCATTTTTATGTTATACAAACATTTAATTTAAGTTACAATAATAAATAATTCATTAGATTCTTCATTAATTAATATCATGTATAACTAGATACTTATTAGTAGTGCCTTCTTGCTAAAAAAGTGATTTATAATTCTAGTGTTATTAATTTCTTAGTCCCAATTTAGAGTTGCGAAAGTTAAAATTTTAAATTTTTATTAATGATTTAAATAAAAAAAGATTACTTTTTTTGAAACGTTGTTGAATTTCTTTTGTTTTTCAATTAACTAACATTTTGTTTGGATCATTGTTATCCATTGTTTTCATAATGTATTGTATTGTATTGCACTCTATTGTACTGTATTGTAAGATAGATACAATGTTTGGCTAGACTGTATTGTTTGTTGTTGTTTAATAACTTTTTTTAGTTGTTTGTTGTTGTTTAATAACTTTTTTTAGTTGTTTGGTTTGATTGTATCGTACTGTATTATATTAATAAATTTATAAAAATATCCTTAATTATTCTAGAGTAAGAGGTTTAACTAGATTTAAATAATTAAGGTAAAGGGTAAAATAGTATTTTGAAATATTATATAAAGATATAATTGAGAAAAGGAATTAAGTAACAATGGAACACACCAAATTAGTTATTCATAGGGTTTTCATTGTTACGTAACAATGAAATTTAACAATACAGTACAATCTATTTTAAATAACAATCAAAACAAACATTATAGGTATAGTAACGATACAATACAATACAATGGATACAGTACAATATATTTTAAATAACAATCAGAATTAACATTGTAGATATAATAACGATACAATACAATACAATAGATAACAATAATTCAAACATAATGCAAATGTATATATTGTTATTATCGTTATTATTATTATTATTATTACTATTATTATTATTATTATTATTATTGTGAGGGGACAAGAGATAGATGACTGCATATGATTTTTGTCTGGATTGAAATTATAAAACAGCTAAAAGTAATGCACTTCATAATTCCACTTGCTTTCACTTTCAATTTTTAAATTTTTAAATTTTTTTTTTTGTTTATAATTTTATTTGTGAAAGTATCTCTATATGTAGACAAATCGACTATTTCATGGAAACTTCCAAGCTGCCTATGTTGACCTAACCACCACGTGGACTTCATCCCCTGTTTTTATAAAAATAATATTTTTTAAAAAAACAACAACAAATATTTTTAATTTTCTATAGATTTATATTAAAGCTCGAGTAAATTCGTATTTATATTCTAATTCTTTTGAAGTGATACTTTTTAAATTTTTTTTAAGACTCAAATTTAAAATATGTAAGTAGAAATATATAATTTTAACTATTTTGTCATAACTCATATCGATAAGTCTTTCTTTTTCATATTGCAAATTGAGTAAATATTAAATTAGCAAATCATCAGCTCCAAGATCGGACGTGTGAAATGATCTGTTCTTTTTGGGGAGTAGTTGCCAAATTCTTTGTGATTCAAAGAACTCAATCAACATATTCTATGACTAAAGATACCTTTTTTTAAGCTTTATTTTAATAATGAACAATACATGTTAGTTTATTCTATTAAAAGAATACTTCATGTTAATTTATTCGATAATTTTAGTTGCATAATAAAAGAACTAAAAGATACGCGATCTCTTAATTTCAATGACTTGGCCAACTTTGATTTATAATCATGTAATTAATTTAAAAAAAAAAAAAAAAGATAAATATACGTTCCAACATCATAAATGATATCTACATATTCTTCATTATACTTTTAAAATGTTAATGTCCTTACCGTCTAATTTTTGAAACGGTATATCCTTTAAATTACGAAGGAACGCGTGTCACGAATAACAAAACAAAATCTCTAATGGATTCTCTATTAGAAAGGAAAAGATTAGAGGAGATGGTTTTTGGGGTTTGGTTATAATTTTGGTGCGGGTCTAAAACTATTTGTATGGGTTTTTTATTATTCTCGTTTAGTTTTTAATTGGAAATAAAAATACTAAATAGGTTGTTAAAATCGTGACACGTGTCCCTCTATTAGATTAAAGGTTATACACGCTCCAAATTAGAACGTAAGGACATCGAAGTTCTAAAAATATTATAAAGAGTATTTAGTACCATTTATGATAATTCAGATGGTGTATTTATCATTTTTCCTAAACAAAAGGGCTACCGGATGAAATGCTTAAGCAATAATTAGTTCCATAAATAAATAAATGAAAGAAGAGAATTTGATGACTAAATGATGATTATTTAATAACATCAATTTGGGACATGGAGAATAGTTTATACATTTTGAGAACTATGTTGATCATCCAACGATTAATTAAAAAATTTAATAGTCAAATGTCCATCTAATTTCACCACTAATTCTTTACCCACTATTTAAAAGATAATCACATTTATCGAGTGTGCTAATATTTAATACTAAATAACTAATTGATTATTAGTAATGCGTATTTATTGATAATCAACATTCAACACCAAGCATGGTCAAAAGTAAAGAAATAATTAACTTGCACCACTAATGCTTATCCTGTTTGCACGAAGAAATTTGAACTTCAGATGAATATTTTAATTATTTTTAAATATTCTAAATAATATACTTCTAGATTATATTCATTAAAAAGAACAGAAAATAGGAGACTACATGAACTGTATTTAGGCTTATAATTTGTATTTCAAATTCCATTTTCTTTTTTGTTTTGTTTAATTTAGCGACAGATCAATAATAAAATATTTAGCTCATCACAAATTAGAGTCGTGAGTTATTTAAGTTTAATTATTATTATATGATCGTCATAAAATTTAAATTTTATACATTAATAGTGATAAAATCTCGATTCTATTTGGGAAGTTTCAATTTTAACCACAAGGCTAGAAGTGAATCAATCTTTATATATAAAAAAAAATAAAGAACGATTAAATTTTTTAAATAAGGAAAATATGTAGAATAAAGTGGAGAACTTATTATAAATTAACCAGTTATTTGATATTATACAATAATTTATAATTTAAATCTTTTATATTTATGATCCTTTTCAGTGCCTTTTGCCTGTGAATAATCAGAATTTTCATGTGAAAGAAAAATAAGTCAAAGTAAGTAAATAAGTGCACTATAAAGTATAGATATTCCAACAAGAATGAAATGAAGGGTGCATTTGACAGCCTTGATTTGCCTTTATTAAACACAGTGCCAAAGCAAAATCAATTGTTAAAGGCCACGTCAAGTAAACATATTGGAGAGTCAACTAAGTTAGAAAAATTGTTTAGGAAATTATTTATTGATATAGTCTTTTAATTTATATCAATTAATATTTATATTTTTTAATGTGTGTTAAGTGAATATTTAAAATTATATAAAATTGAATTTTGGATATATGGACAAACAGACACTCAACTTGTACATATAAAGTTGAATAGGTAGAACACGTGTCGTTCTATCTGACATATATAACTCAGTTTGAATGTATCTGAAGTGTATTGCCACACAACGATACGTAAAACACAAATGTTTACATATTCAATTTTACGTAAATTTAACTGTAGAACAATATGATTACATATTTAATTTTATGTAAATTTAACTGATTATTTGTGCATACATATAAAGTTCAAAAATATCAATGTTAACTAAAACCAAGTTAAATTATATGTTTATATATAATATCCTATTTATTTTCTTGTGATTAATTTTTCGAGTGATGAAAGAAAGGAAGAAAAATTACACCATCTACTAATTAATTAACACTAGTGCCCTTATTATCAAGTACAAGCCTCAAAATTATGAGTCATGGACGGTTTGGTTATATTCATTGTCATGTTCTATAATCCCAATATAACAACATATAATAAAAGTAAAATAATCAAAATAACAAATAAAAAAGGAGAAACAGAAAGTGTACTAAAGTTATATATGACATAAGCATCATTACTTGTTGAGGAGTAATTTTTTTAAACACAAGTAAGTTCTGTCAATTCGATAAAATTGGTGAATAATTTAAAAATAGTATTAAAAAATAAAAAAATTACATTGAAATTAGGATATACACGTATAACTTATAAATAATTAAATACATGCAAGTTCAACAATTCCAGGACTTATAAACAATTTAATAAGACAAGAGAATGAAAATATACTAATTAACAATTCTTACGGTGGATAACTTGTCGATATATACATAAAATATTAAAATTCCAATTTAATTTAATCAACATGGTAGCTAAATTAGTAGTAAGTCATTAAACTTAAACCAACGACTCATTAATATAAATTAACCCTTTGGAAGCCAATTTTTATTTTTTTTGGTTTTATATAAATTTAGAAATTCAAATACTTCTAGAACCCTATAATTTATCCTCGTTAAGAAAATTTTTAGCCAGCTTGCTGTAAACGACTTTTATATTATTTTTTTTAAAACAAAGAAATATTATGTCATTGTGTATCAGAGTAGTAGATAAGGTGCATATATAGAGGAGCTTAATTCCAAAATAATTTTGTTGTCCTATTATTACTCATATAAATATAAATCAAAATCCTAGGAACTCACAAAAATTAAATAACTTGAACCAAATAAAAACGAATAATTTTCTTTTTGCTGAATATAAATAGTTAGTGGAAAATGCCAGAAGAAAACATAAAAGAAAGGGGACTACATATCAAACAACTTCTATCTACCTATCATAAAAGCAAAAAAAAAAAAAACTATTATTCATGATAAAACGTAACATCGACACATATATATATATTATTCATAAATAATGATTTTGTACCTATTATCCTCAATCAATCGACTTGAGTTTTCGAATGTAATATTCAAAAGTTGTTAAAGCTATACATCTAATACTAAGTTTGATTTCATTACCTAATACGTTATAGACAAATCAAATATTACTATATAAGATCCATTTGAAATGAACATGCTTTTCAATAAGATTTTCTTTTATGCATAAAACTCAAATCAAAATCTGTAATTATAAATTTTGAAACTCTATTTATCTAGCGAAAACCTTTATACCTTTTTGTTGTTAATGAATTGATTAAAATATAACACATTTTTGTAAAACAATTGTCTGTAAAGTTAGTATTATCCCGTGTACTTTGCGTAGATAGTTAAAGCTTTTTTTTTTTCCTATTCGGTGTTCAAAATGTATATAGAAACTTCGATAAAATTAAATTTTATATTGCAGAGCCTATTTAAGAATGACACTTTCAATATGATTTTTTCTATACCCCAACTTTAACTCGAGATTCAAAATCTTTAATTAAAGATAAAGTAATCTCACCCCTAACACAATGATTTTTGTTTTAATTAATAAATTAAAGAAAGCAAAGTGCAGCTCATATTTCCATTATCTTTCACTTTCAAATTGTCTTACTCCCATGCGACCTTTTCGTTTTTGCTTTGTCATTTTATGAAAATAACTTTAGAATAGACTGGGTGTCCACGGAAACTACTTCATCAATTTCATTTTATTTGCTCTCTCTATTACGAACAAAATTTTATTTTAATAAATTAACTATTTTATATATATATTTTGGTTTAAAAAAGTCAATACGCCACTTGGAAGTTTATACCATTAAATTGTGTTTGCGATAAGTGAAATGACAAATGAAAACATATTAAAATATATTATTGATATGATTTGGCCAAACAATCCAAGACAGATTATGAGATTAATATTGAAAAGCATAAAAAAGAAAATCACTTCTTAGATATCGTGAATGCTTTTATGTTTCAGAATAAAAAAGGGTTTTCCACTTATAATATTCTTTTTTTTTTTGCTATAAGGGTGAAAGTGAATTATATATTATTATTTTTTATAAAAATAAAAATAACTATGATAAATATTTTGAATTTTCTTTGAAAGAAAAATTAAACACAAATATAATTAAAAAGGAACAAAATCGTAACACATATTACTATTGATGAATTGATATTAAATAGTTAGTATATAATAATAATAATACTAATTCTAAATTTAAAAGTACATAAAATTATGAATATTAATATAATAAATATTATCTTAAATTAAAATATTTCAGTGCGATATTTCAAAGCAAGAGTATAAAATGGATAAATTATATATACACAGAGAAAGCCGCAGACGTTGACTCTGTAGGCTTGTATTAATTCCTACTATAACACCACGTCGACTTCGTTATCCGTCGGTCATCTGTTATTTAATTTTTTATACTCGTCCGTTTTATTTTACGTGATTCTTTTATTTAAAAGGATACTTAAAAAAATTATTAAAATTTATAATATAAAATAATTGTTAAATATATCTATGATCGAAAATTATTTCTTTAAGACTAATATATTTTAAACTTAAATTATTTCTATTTATAATGCAATAATATTCTTTTTGGATAAACTAAACATAAAAAATGGGACGGAGAGCACTTCTTTAGTTGCTCAATTATTTTTAAAAAAAATACTTTTTGAGTATTATGTGATATTGTTTTGGTGTATTTAAAGTTTGATTAATTGAATGAGTAATTTTGATAGTTACTAGTATAATATACTTAGTATGATTTAACAAATAAAATTTAAAAATATTAAAATGTAGTACTATAACTAACATCTATTTTGAGTGAAACCTTTAAGTAAAAAATAGCGTTTTAATTCAATGAAGTAACTAGTCTTAAAAATAATCTTTTAAATGTCATATCAACCACAGCATGGGCAAAATTACATGTATTTAATCTCTGTCTGTACCTCTTTGCATGTGAAAAAAACATTATTGACGGACTACTTAAAATATGCCAACATAATCCTATGAGACGAAAAGATTTTAAAAAATGTTCATTTCCTTAATCATAAAACAAGTGATCATTGAAATTAGAAAAACTACTCCATATGTACACTCAACTCAGGAGCAGACGAAGGATTTTCGTTAAGGGAGTCAATGGTTATAGTAAAAAAATTATAAATAGGCAAACAGGATTTGAACACACGAGACTAAGCCTTCAATTTGCTTCAAGAGATGTAAATTTATATATTTATATCTATAAAATTAAAATTTATTCACTATACACAACGTAACAACGAAAGTCGACACCCCTTTGGACCAAGGTAGGTCCGCCACTGAATGGATACATCCAAACCCATGAACCCTCTATCTAGCTCCGCTTCTACCTCAATTTTTTCGATAAAATTTGATTTGACGTAAAATTTAAAAATAAATTCTTAAAATATATTTTTGATCATTAACTGTTATATAAATCCTAAAATTGATTAGATTTAAATGATTTGAGGCCATGGGGTCAGGATTTTTCCCTTTGTAGAGTGAATTATCGGCCCACCGACTCATGTTTTATTGTCTCTTTTGTTTAATTTGTCATTTTCAAATGCATGAAAATATTAATCGAAATGACTAGGCAAACATCAGACTTAAACTTTACTCAACTTATTCTAAAATGAACAAATAAACGAAAATGACATCAAAGAAATTAAATGGACTTAATTGTTAGGTGAGATGCAACTATTGAGACCTCTCATAATAAGCATAATTTTTATATTTTGAAGATTTAGATGCTCAATTTAACACCATAAATGAGGTGAGACATATTCAACGACTCTATTGCTAGAGGTGATGAATTTATTGAGACTTTTAATACGCATATAAAAGAAAATCTTGAATTAAAATTGAGAAATTTAATTTAATACCATACAATTATAAGCGATTGAGAATTTTGAGAACCTAAATAAAAATGTGTCACAAGGCTCTCTCCCTCTTAATCCACGTAGCGGGGTTTGAAGGCTTTTCCCTATGACTCCTTTTAAAAGAGAAATAAAAGGACAGTAATGCGAATATACTCTTTCATAATATATATATTGTTGCTTCGAATTGAAGTTTTATAAAAAAAAATTTTAAAAAATTGAAAATATAATTAAGTAAATGAAAATCTGTTTATTAGTGTTCCCTTTTATAGTTTAATTTTTTAAATAAGCTGTGCAGTATGGTATTAAAGTATGTAGAGGCTTCGGATTGAATCTCACCGTACACATCTATTAGCAAAAAGAATTTTTACCTAATTCAATAAAAAAAAGAATAAAAAAGAAAAGAAAATTAGGTTTATATATGATTGACCGTGTTGAAAATATATTCATGTAAAAAAATGTATTCTTTTTAATAATTTAAATTTTTAAATAAGATGATTACACACTATAAGTTGCTTTAATTTCAAACCAGTAAGATTATTATCCATAGACCAGACATTAAAATTTTTGTTCCACACTTTGAAACAAAAATCACAATATTTTCCACCACTTCAACTGCAGGGTGAAAGTATATTGTTTTTCTTTTTTAATTATAAAAAAGGTTGTAAAAGATTCTAATTAAAATTGTTTCCTTATTATAAAATAAAATGTTATCTATATATTGAAGTTAGAGAGTGTATCATGCCAACCAGACATGTTATAAATTTGGTTGGTGTATCAAATTCCATGCTTGTTCCTCTTATTTAATAATCAAAAGAATTTATTGGAACCAAAAATTAAACAACTGAAAAAAAGAGAATATATAGTTGTTGATGTCCCTTAATCATAAGAAACAGCTATGTAATAATGCTAAATGATCAGAAAATCTAATTAGAATTTGGTCAAAAAAAAAATATAATATTTTTTAATTTTAAAATAGACTTTTTTTTTCCTAATTTTTAGTTAAAAATTATTAAAATTAAAAAAGGTAAAAATATTTTAAAAGATAAAAATAAAATTAAAAAAATGTCATTCTAGCAAAAAAAATTTTCCTATTTAAATTTTTCCTTCAATTCCATATATAGACAAAAGTTTGCATTATTATTTTATTGAAAGAGAAATTACATCTACCCTATTTTTTTTGGTCGGTCTGACTAATATAGAACCTAAGATGTCTATTTTTTCTTTAATATACAAGTTAATAATTGACTCAATTTTTAATACTATTACAAGTACTACTGTAAAATTAATGACAACTATTCTTTTATATGTTGTCACATTCTAATGGAATATTTAAAGTAAGAGGGGAGTAATTAGCCTCTTACTATATGACAATTAAAAAAACAGTTTGCATATTTGAGGAAAGCTTTTTTTTTTAAAAGTAGTTGAGTTTGATTTTTTTTACATTGTAATTTTATTTTTTATTTTTTTTTAAAAAAAAGTAAAAATCAATGCAAGTGAGAATTTTTTTGTGTTATTTTTTTTTGTTGCTAAATGTATCCCATTTTTTAAAGTTATAATTATAATATCCATATAGTCCAGAAGAAATAATCAACATAATTATGAAAAAAGAATCAATTTTTAAGATTTATTAGTTAAAATAAATTTCTTAAACTAATGAGAAAAATGACTCTACGTGGAAATAGAGAAACAAGTTTCTTTTAATATTTGTTAAGATTATATATAAATATAATCTTAACCACCCACGCCCCTACATGCCTACCTCCATACCTTCGATAATAATTGTTAAGATTATATATAAATATTATATAATGACATTAATTTCTTATCACGTACAGAATATAAAAGAATAATTAAATAACGATTTTGTTAAAAGTAATTAGTTCATTTAGTTAGTTAGTTATAATTATAGAGTAGTTAGTTACAAGTAGTTAGTTACAATTCAAGAGGTTAGTTACTTGATAAGATTCTTGATTAAGTCTTCTATATAAACAGTTCATTGTATCTCAATGTGGATTAATAACATGAATGAAAAGCTGAGATATTCTCTCTACTAAATACTCTTCTTCTTCTTAGCTCATCCTCTCTTCGATTAATCTGTTTCTCTGTTCTTCATCTTCTTCTTCTCTCTTTACTTCATAACAATTACATGGTATCAGAGCAGGGGATCTAACCCTGTTAAATCTGAATTGCTTCCGCTAATCAATCGTGAAAAACATTGAAGAAATCGAAATCTCTGGAAAAAATGGCTGGAGATGATGAACCAGTAATTGTTCAAGAAAATGCCAATCGAGCTGCCAACATTGGTCAAGAAATTGACTACAATCATCCATTGTTCTTATCTCCATCAGATGTTAGTGGAAATCAGATCATTTCATTCCAGCTAACAGGTATGGAAAACTATGCAATCTGGTTTCGATCTATGCGAATTGCTCTACTAGGAAGAAATAAACAAGGAATGGTAGATGGATCATGTGATAAAGAAAAATATAGTGAAAATCTGTGGAATCATTGGGATCGAGTTGATGCCATTGTTCAATCTTGGCTGATGAACTCTGTTTCTAAGAGTTTACTAGGGGGCATTATGTATGCAGCCACAGCTAAAGCAGTTTGGCAAGATCTACAAGAAAGGTTCACCAAGGTAGATGGTTCAAGAACCTTCAACCTGCATAAGGAAATAGCCACTCTAACTCAAGGAGTGAACTCTGTAACAGTCTATTTCTCCAAGCTTAAGACCCTTTGGGAGGAATTTGAGGCTTTGGTACCACCACCTGGTTGTAACTGTGAAAGATCGAAAGAGTTCATAGTGCATTTGCAAAAACTGAAACTATTTCAGTTTCTGATGGGGCTGAATAACTCATATAATCAAGCAAGAAGTCAGATACTACTTATGAGTCCATTACCTTCAATCAATCAAGCCTATGCTATGGTGATGGGTGATGAGAGTCAAAAATCTGTGTCAGCTATGAATGGAATCTTGGGTGCAAATCCAATGTCACATGCAGGCAACTATGAGTCTCCTTTGTACAGCAGAACAAATGGTAATCAAAAGTTTACAAGAAATTCTCATTTGTATTGTGATGTTTGCAAAATAAGAGGACACAATAAGGATAATTGTTGGAAAATAGTGGGATATCCCCCTGAATTCAAGTTCAAAAAAAGGAAATTATCTGAAGGTGGAAGTGCAGCTTACAATGTGAGTGCAAAAGAAAACACTCAGAATGAGGTACTTTAGGCTGGAAATGAGCAATCTGAGTTCAAGTATGGTTCTGATACTAATGTGTTCAGTCATGGAAAAGGTTCAAGTAGCATGGATCAAATTCAGTCCAAACCAAGTCGAGTTGAGGCTAATCACTTTACACAAGATCAATACAATCATATAGTACAGATGCTAGCACACCACAGTCCTCAAGTCAACCAGAATTCTATGTCTAACATAGCTGCAAACACAGCAGGTATGACTAGCTCAATGGCTATGAATGTGTCTCACAAACCTAATTGGATTGTGGACACAGGAGCAACAAATCATATGGCTTCAAGTTTAGAGCTACTAAACAAGTTATCAGTTAATAAGTTAGGCTATAATAGAACTGTTGAATTGCCTAATGAAGATGAAACAAGAGTTACTCATACTGGATTAAGTAGTATATCTGATGGTAGTACTATATCTAATGTATTGTATGTGCCAGAATTCAAATTTAATTTGTTATCAGTTTCAAAACTAACAAAAGAGTTACAATGTTCTGCTTCTTTCTTTCCTGACTTTTTTATTTTGCAGGATCTCTTCACTGGGAAGGTGAAGGAGTTTGGTAAAGAGCAGAATGGATTATATTGGCTACTAAATAAAGATGCAAGAAGATCTATCAGTCTAGCTGCTCAAGATGTTAAGAATGTGTCAACAGACAAGATAAATCTGTGGCACAAAAGATTAGGACATACATCTACTTCAGTGTTACATAAACTGTTTAACATTGAGCTTACTTCTATTAGAACTCAGATAGGAGATTGTGTAGTATGTCCTTGTGCTAAACAATGTAGATTACCTTTTCAGAATAGTAGTATAAAAAGTAATAGTTGTTTTGAATTGATTCACTTAGATCTATGGGGTCCTTATAAAACCAATACATATGATGGACACAAATATTTCTTAACAGTTGTAGATGACTATTCAAGATATACATGGATATTTCTTTTGAGACAGAAATCTGATGTTTGTGTATCTCTTCAATATTTTATGAATTTTACTAGAAATCAGTTTGGTAAAACAGCTAAGATAGTTAGAACTGATAATGGAACTGAATTCATTAACTCCTTATGTGAACAATTGTTTAAACAATTAGGAGTTATTCATTAAACAACTTGTGTATATACACCCCAACAAAATGGGGTAGCTGAAAGAAAACATAGACATATTCTTGAAATAACTAGAGCCATTAGGTTGCAGGCCAATATACCTATAAAATTCTGGGGACATTGTGTCCTAGCTGCAGCTTACTTGATAAACAGGCTTCCTAGTTCTGTGTTAAAAGGAAAAACTCCCTTTAACAAACTTCATGGAAAAGAGCCTTCTATAGCTCATCTAAGAGTTCTAGGGTGTTTATGCTTTGTTAGAATGCCAAACCAATATGATAAACTTGAATCAAGGTCCATAATGTCTGTTCATATGGGATATTCAGAGGTGCAAAAAGGATATATTTTGTATGATCTAACTAATAAAGTGTTCTTTGTTAACAGGGATGTCATATTCAATGAAACAACATTTCCATTTGGTAAAGGAAAACAGTTAGAACCAGTGTTTAAAGACACTCATTCAACCTTAGATCATGCATGTCAATGGTCAAGTATTACTGTTACTACACCTACTCAACAAGTTCAGCAACTCATACCAATTGAAGGTAGGGAATCATGCCAACAGAATGAGGAAGAGGAGTTAAGGACTGTGATAAATGAGGATACAACACAGATCCCTGAGGAGTTAAGGACTGTGATAAATGAGGATACAACACAGATCCCTTTACAACTATCTAGAAAGTCTGGAAGAAGCAGTAAACCACCTATTTGGTTAAAAGACTTTGTATCTCTCAATATTCAGAAGAAATCAGATTATGGCATTCAAAACTATATAAGCTATGAGAATATTTCTGACAAATATAGTGCATACATAGCTGCAGCCTCAAATCATACTGAACCAAAGTCCTACAAAGAAGCTGCTAAAGATTCAAGATGGATAGAAGCTATGAAGTCAGAAATTGAAGCATTACAAAGTAACCATACTTGGGATTTAGTAACTCTTCCTGAAGGAAAAACTCCAATAGGCTGCAAGTGGATATTCAAAATCAAATATAAATCCACAGGAGAGGTAGAAAGGTATAAAGCCAGACTAGTAGCTAAAGGATTCAACCAGCAAGAAGGTATTGACTACCAAGAAACATTCTCTCCTGTAGTAAAGATGAAGACTGTTAGAACAGTATTGGCACTAGCTGCAAAAAATGGATGGTGTGTACACCAAATGGATGTGTTTAATGCTTTCTTACAAGGAGACTTGTTTGATGAAATATATATGGAATTGCCTCAAGGTTTCACAAGTCAGGGGGAGAAACAAGTATGTAGACTTGTGAAGTCATTATATGGATTAAAACAAGCACCTAGACAGTGGAATGCTAAGTTGTCTAAGGCATTAGTGGAGCTTAAGTTTAAACAAAGTGAGTATGATCAGTCTATGTTCATCAAGAAAGATGAATCTGGAATGGTGATTATTCTTGTGTATGTGGATGATCTATTAGTCACAGGAGATAGTTTAAGAATTGTGAAAGAAACAAAAGAGAAGTTAAAACAGGTGTTTAAAATGAAGGATCTTGGAGAACTAAGATACTTCTTAGGCATTGAGTTTGCCAGGTCTGATCAAGGTATACTTATGCATCAAAGAAAATACACCTTGGAACTTATATCAGAGACAGGGCTCAACAGTTCTAAACCAGCTGCAACACCAATGGATACAAATGTTAAGTTAACAACTAATCAGCTTGATGAATATATCAGATTAAGAAATTCAGAGAAGTTCAACTCAAATGATCAATTAGCAGATCAAGGAGCATACCAAAGGCTGATAGGGAAGTTGTTATATCTAACTGTGACAAGACCTGATATAGCATTTGGTGTCAATACTTTAAGTCAGTTTCTTCAACAACCAAAGAAGTCACACATGGAAGCTGCCCTAAGGATTGTAAGGTATGTAAAGAATCAACCAGGTTTAGGAGTTCTGCTGTCCAGCAACAAGAATACAACTCTCACAGCCTACTGTGACTCAGACTGGGCTTCATGTCCTCATACAAGAAGGTCAGTGACAGGTTACTTGGTTAAATTTGGAGATTCTCTATTAACTTGGAAGTCAAAGAAACAAACAACCATTTCAAAGAGCTCTGCAGAAGCAGAATACAGGAGCATGGCAGCCACAGTTTCAGAATTAATTTGGATCATAGGTCTGATGAAAGAGTTGGGAGTAAACTTGAGACTACCTGTGGATATTTACTCAGACAGCAAAGCTGCTATACAAATTGCAGCTAATCCAGTGTACCATGAAAGAACCAAACATATTGAAATAGGCTGCCACTTCATAAGGGAAAAAATAGACAAAGGATTGGTAGCAACAAGATACATATCAACAAAAGATCAACCTGCTGATTTACTTACAAAAGGTCTTAATACTGTTCAACATTTGTATCTCAATTCCAAGCTAGGAACTTGTAACATTTTCACACTACCTAGCTTGAGGGGGAGTGTTAAAAGTAATTAGTTCATTTAGTTAGTTAGTTATAATTATAGAGTAGTTAGTTACAAGTAGTTAGTTACAATTCAAGAGGTTAGTTACTTGATAAGATTCTTGATTAAGTCTTCTATATAAACACTTCATTGTATCTCAATGTGGATTAATAACATGAATGAAAAGTTGAGATATTCTCTCTACTAAATACTCTTCTTCTTCTTAGCTCATCCTCTCTTCGATTAATCTGTTTCTCTGTTCTTCATCTTCTTCTTCTCTCTTTACTTCATAACAATTACAGATTTCATTTAATTTTCTGAAAATATTTCCAAATTTCAAGAAAATATTTTCCTCCGTATCGATCAATGCTTCATAATAAGCTTTTTTTCGGAGTAATATTTAACTAAGCATGTTTAATCTTTGGTCAACTTTTAATCCCTTTAAATAAGAAAAGTGTGATATTCAGATTATAATTAGAACCATATTACTCTCAAATATGAATTCACATAACGTTACAAATATAACACAATATAATTTTTAATTCAGAAAATTTTAATAGCTTAGTTCGTTGATTATAAATTTTCATCTTACTAGTGATGATTCAATTCTTCTATTTTTTTAATTCCCTACCCATTTCCCCTTCCCCTGGCTCCATTTTTTTGACGAAAATGATAAAAAAATATCCTTAAACTATCTGAACAGATCATATATATACTTAAACTATATTTAGGCTTAAAAATACCCTTTCTGTCAAACTATTGGGTCAAAAGTGTCATTCTAATTAACGAAATTGGTAAATGCCATGTGGATGCCACATGACACACCTATAGATTTGCACTGCCACAGAGACTAAAAGATAAAAGGTCAAAAGTACCCTTAAACTATCCGAAATAGCTCATGTTTACCGTTATTTCGGCTCAAAATTACCTTTCCCATCAAACTATTGGGTCAAAAGTGACTTTCTTATTAGCGAAAGTTGTTAAATGTCACGTGAATGCCACATTGCACGTAATAGGGTTCCACTGCCACATCGACTAAATCCCTATATCTTAATTACTCATTTTCCCCTCATTTCATTATTTCCCAGAAACGATTTCACCCCTTCTCCCTCATTTCGCAACTAGGGTCTCACAGTTTTCTTCGTCGCTGGGTTTCAAAGTGAATATTCTTGTTTGTAGGTTAGTAAAACTTTTTCCTTATTTTATTATGTTTGCAACCACGAAAATCTACTTTGAAACTTATCTCCGAAAAAAGTTATGAAACCTTGGCCGCGAAATGAAGGAACAGTTGTAAAATTTTAGTTATCATACTTTGAAATCGTAAACATAATAAAATAAGAAAAAATATTTACTAACCTACAACGATGAATATCCACTTTGAAACTCAGTCCCGAAGAAAACCACGAAGCCTTAGCTGAGAAATTAGGGGAAAGTTGTGAAATCCTAACTATTATGCTTTGAAATCGTATATTTACTAACTTACAAGCATATCCACTTTGAAACTCAGCCACGAAGAAAGATATGAAACACTAGCCGCGAAATGAGGGAGAACGGGTGAATATATCGTTTCTGGAAATAATGAAATGAGGGGGGGGAGAGTAATTAGGATTTAGGAATTTAGTCTATTTGGCAGTGGAACCTTATTGTTATGTAATGTGACATCCACGTGGCATTTAACATCTTCTGTTAATAAGAAGGGTATTTTTGACCCAATAGTTTGACGGGAAGGGTAGTTTTGAGCCGAAATATAGTTTAAGGGTATATATGAGCTATTTCAAATAGTTTAAGGATATTTTTGACCCTTTTTATTTAGTCTATGTGACAGTGAAATTCTATTGGCATGCAATGTGGCATCCATATGGCATCCACATGGCATTCAATAACTTTCGTTAATAAGAAGGGTACATTTGACCGAATAGTATGACG
Organism: Solanum chilense; assembly: GCA_032847665.1. Classification (NCBI taxonomy): domain Eukaryota; kingdom Viridiplantae; phylum Streptophyta; class Magnoliopsida; order Solanales; family Solanaceae; genus Solanum; species Solanum chilense. The sequence continues at coordinate 67,506,967 of CM064966.1, read as the reverse complement.
GAAAGAATAGTTTTGAATCGAAATAAAGTTTAAAGATATATATGACCATTTCAAATAATTTAGACGTATTTCTGAGTCTTTTTCATTTCTTTTAATAAATAATAATAATTCAACCATAGTTCTGTCTAATAACTGGCTTCAGCTTCTTTTTTCTTTTTTTTTTCCCTTGTATATGGAGCCCCTTATAACTTGTTTTTTTTTTCAGTCAACTTTACTTTTCATAAAATATAGTACTCCTCAGAGACATGATTTCTGTGTTGTTTGAATATTGAATAGCATAGCTCAATTATTTCCATTTATCAACAAGCCATCATTAATTGAGCTTCTTGAATATGAAATATTTTTCCTTTTCCTTTATCATCTTTTAAATAAATTAAACGAATTTAGTCAAAAAGAGTTATACTATAGCATTTAGTAAGTCTGACCAAGAAATCATCAAAGGACCACCATACAATATTTTGCTACTTGAATTTAAAATTACTTCATTTATTTTCATGTACGAAAATTTATCGACAAAGTCGACATAGCTTCTTCGTATTAAAATATTCTTTGATTTATTTTACTTTGAGACTTTTTCTAAATTATCGTTTTTATCTTCGTAAAATTAGAATAAGGTCTATATATCTATTGTCTTTTCAAATTCCAACTGGAATAAGGTTTATGTATTTCCTACTTTTCAGACTTCACATATACAATTATCTTAAATATATAATTGATAACGTACTTTCATATATTGTATGGATATATATGAATTACAGTGCCATTGCCGAATGGGCAATAAACTTGAAAAAAAACGTGAAAAGCTAACCTAGAATGATAAGAGTAGAAGATGGAAGAAAAACATATACAAACATAGATTTATTAAAGTTTAATTAACTCTTTTACTATATTATATGATAATATATGAAAGCATTCAATAAGACTTTGACGAACACAATACCAAATTAAATAACTAGATAGGACAATGAGTTGTAAACTCTTTTTGAAATTCTTATACAACCATTGTGAGACAACTAAACAAATGATGGGTTTTTACCACTTTAACTAATAAGTATGTTCTATCAAATCTTTAATTAATACCTCTTTCGTTTTAATTATATGTCTTATTTTGACTTGATACGAAATTAAAAAAAAAAGTAAAAAAAATTAAATCGTGTGGTAAGAAATTAAGACATGTCAAATGTAGCAAAATGTCTTTTAATTCTGTATTTTTTAAATATGGTAATTGTGCCTTAATGAAAATGTAACAACTAATTGAAAAAGAGACAACCTTTCAGAAAGATCATTACTTTTCGAATGATCACAACCGTTTAAAAAAAAACATAGCCTTTCGTAAAGGTCGTTATCCTTGGTAAAAATCTTAAGAAAATCACAACTCTTCACTTCCTATTTATACCTTTAAAACCCAACAGGATGTAAGCCGCTTACTCGGAACTTGTGTTTTCCTATCCATACCGTTTTTCTTCATTGCAGCAAAGAAGAACGCGATAAACCTTTAGTCGGAGGTATATTATAATCACTATGACTAATACTAGATAGGCTATAGTCCTCCAATATGTAATTACTTTGAGTACCATTGTATAGTATTTTTTTTATTTTATTTTTTATTTAATATTCGATATATATGTATTAGAGTCTGACTATTTCAAAATCATTTATAAAATGAACTTAGTGAACGTGGATTAACCCAATATGTAGTGATGTAGATATCAATTTTTATTTTTTGATACTCCACTTAAAAAGGGTAACTGGCTGCTGATGGTCCTATTACTTTTTAGACTCTACACTTGACAAATTAGTCAACAAAAAGGTAAAAATCCACGATAAATGCTGTTTAAAAGTGGAACATAAAACAATAATTTCATTAAACAATCCTAACTCTTTTTAAATGGACCACAAAACCATTAATTATCTCTCGAATTGGATAAAATTGTGGATACCAAGAAATCTTGAATAATTAATTTAATTTTTAAACAACTAAAATGATAGGATGACACAATGGAACATTATTCTGTTTGAAAATAAGTTTTAAGTGTCAGCAGACTCAGCACTAGAGTGCCCAGTGGCTTGGACCATGAAACATGAGTGTTTGACTGGCATAATTGATTCAACTTCTCGTAATAATATTTGTATTTAAGTAAACTGTTTATATATTACATAATTTAAAGTATAATTTTTTTTCAAATTTTGCGTAAAGTTTTAATATGTTGTATGTCGAATCATCTCCTTTTATATGATACAATAGTTTGATTTCAACAATTTTATACTTTACGCGATTATATTATATAATTAGACCTTAGTATTGAAACATAAATACCAACATTCATTTACAAGTGCATATTCCACTTTTTCACAATAATTTATAAAAATTATATTAATTTAATTCAGCACAAACATATCATTCTATTCTACGATCCTTATTCATTCACATTTTTTTAGCTAAGTGGAGAGTTAGTCTTTTTTTAACTTTTTGATTTGTTCCTTTTGGTTGGTGTGAACATTGGGAGATTTTGTAGGGTCCCTTTTGCATTAGTCGCTTCATTTATTTTGTCAATAATTGTATAGTGTAGGACTATATACTACTCCCGAGAAAATTGCAAATTCTTTTTATTTCATTTTATGCGTTTTCGTTTGACTGATATATGTATGAAATGAAAAATATGTGATATTATGAATCATATTATCTTAAATTTAAAATATGTATATATTGTAACAAAATATATCTTGTATCTTGTGATCTACAAGATGTCTCGTGAAACTTTAAAATCAAAGAGTCAATAGTAAGAATATATCAAAAGTGATATTTTCTTTAACAGATTGATTAAAGGAGGAGGATAAAGTTGAGAGAGTTATTAGATAGTATAAGGGGTAATTTCACGAATGGTTTCTTAACTTTATATTTATTTCACCAAAGTCATTAAATTATTTTTGTGACAAAAAAAAACTTTTCCCAAGTATTATACCAATTCACTAAACTATTTTTATGTGACGAAAGAATTGCATTTGAATGCAATTCTTTGTATAAGTAGACATACTCTATTAGTGTATAAATTATTATTATATATACTTTCAAAATATTATATTTTTTCCACTAATTAAGAATTTCTATCATATATATTGAAAAAGATATACCTAAATCTGATAATTACATATTAGAGTGCATCAAAATCCGGTAAGACATACAATATCTCAAAGTAGAGTATAACTAAATAATTAACTCGTAAACTAATAAAATTTATATAAATTCACCGTAATTTTTTAATAAAAGAAAGAAAAATTAACTCTGTGGGAAGAAAAAGTATCTTGTTACATGCATGGCCACAATTTGCATAGTCTGGCCCAATGTTGCTTGTAAAATCCAATCACGAAAACCCCTTTCTTGACCCATTATATAGAGGAAATTGCTGTGTTGGGCTCTATTAGGGCTTTAGTTGTTTATTTGTATATTAGCAAGCAAAATATATACAAAAAGAATTATATAAATTACAATTTTCACAGAAAAATAAAACTTTAACTATAAAGCACGATTATCATAAATATAGTCATTAAATCTTATTTTATATATTATGTTTGTTAACTCAGTAATTTTCTATGATTAAAACTAATATATTAAAATAGTATAGAGATAAAGTTCAAAAATATAGCTAAACTATTCTTTTTTTTTTAAGTTGCATACCTAAACTATTAAGAGTGTGAGTTTCATACCTAAACTATCTCTCTCTTTAGTTTGAGAAACACACAACACCTGTGCAATGCACTCTCTCTTTTATTTGAAAAAATCTTGACACATGATTTTCCACATAGATAAAATATTTTACCTAGATAAAAATTAAATAATAAAATATTAATATTAATTAAAAATTAAAGATTAAAATTTTACTATTCATATAAAAAATTAAATTATTTTTCTTACCCCACTCCACCACCTCTATGTACCCCCCCCCCGCGACAACCCCCTTTCCTTTTTTAAAAAAAAAGTCATTTATAAAATATTTTTAAAAATTTCATAATCCTTCACTCCCCCTCCAAAAAAAAAAAAACATTCATCCCCCCTTCCCCTCCTCCCCGTAGAAATTGATATTATTTTATTTTAAAAAATAAAAATCTACCCCATTCTATTAATCCTCCGCTCCTAATTTTTATTTTTATTTTATATTTTTCTCATTTTGTATTAGATATACATGTACATATATTTTTAGAAAAAAAATTTCACTAGTATACCAAATATAACATAAATAACTAAAAAATTTAAAAAGTCTTGTGGCGACAAGTAAAAATATTTTCGATATGTATATTTAAAAACTAAAAAAAATTGAAAGCAAAGGGTTAAGCGGGATGAGTAGAATTATTTTTTTTAAGAAAATAAAATAATATCTAAATTAGTATTTGAGGATGGGGAGGAGATGAAATAGAAAAAAAATAAAATACTTTTATACAAGAAATTTAAACAAAATACAAAACTTAAAAAGATGGTGGCGGTGGGGTCGGGGGAGATGAAAGGATGTGATGACGTGGAGTAAGAAGAATATTTACATTTTATTTTATAAAGAAAATATTATGTTTTTATAATAATTTTTTAATTTTGAATTTAACTAATACTAATAATTTTTTTGGTCAAGATTAAATATTTTATTTATATAAAGTATTATGTAAAAATTCTTTAAAATAAAAGAGAGAGTATCTCACAATCCCATGATGAGAATGGTATAAGAAAGAGAAGTGTGTTTTTCAAACTAAAAATTAATAGTTCAGGTATGAAACTCAAACTTTCAATAGTTTAGATATAAAACTTTAAAAAAATATAATATAAATATATTTTTAACACTTGTCTCAATAATATATTTTTTTAAGTTATTAATGTCATTTAAGCACATGTTTTACTTTGTACTTAGAGCAATAAAACTAAAAAGGTATAGTATAACTTCTATAAGCATGAAAGAAAATCAAGAATATCATTAAAAAGAATGACATACTCTACAAAACTCAAGAGCATTATATCACACGACCATCTTAGACTCCTTTTTCTAAAAACTAACTCCGTCCGTTTACTTTTACTTATTCGATTCATTTTAAAAGATTAAGATATAATTTATTTATACAATTACTTTTTAAAGGTATTGTATTTCTTATAATCATATAAGAAATTTTCATTTTATTCATTGCTCTTTAAAAGTTAAAGCACGTCTCAAGTCATATACTGAATAAGTAAAGCCGGACGGATAAAACAAAAACTAAATATTTCCTAGCAATATTCTAGAACTAACTACACTTTTATTTTTGAACATTTTTTTTCCTTTGTGATATCAATTGATAAAATCTTCATTTATCCTTTTAGCACTCTGAATATCCATTTGTAAACCCAATTTTCTGGCCTGAAGATGAAATTGAGCTACCGCCGCCAACAATTTAACGGCCTGTTTTTGCCGGAGAATATCTAGAATGTTCTTCACCGTCGATCCTCTTAAATGCTCTGCTGTTTCCACCATTGACATCATCGAATGCTTCATCCCATCAATTACAATTTTCAATTCCGACGCCTCTCCGTCCACCACCGTTCCCCCTCTTTTCATCAGCTCAAATATCGGCGGCGCCGCCACTTTCTCCTGTACCTTCGCCATCCCTTTCTCAATTACCTATTCCAAATGCAATTCCATTTTTAGATTTAAAAAATTCCATTTCGTTCGGTATTATTGAAGTTCGAATAAATTCAAATTCGCTTTAGAAAAAAAAAAGTAAACGTGACACTGTTTAATTTAACAGAAAATTATATGAATGAAAATATATCCAAAACAACTTACATTACCTTTTCTTCTCTCTTAGTCTCTGCTTTTAGCCTCTTCAAATTTTCACATTGCTCTGTTGTCAATTCTGAACCTATTGAGTAATTAATAGTTGGAAAAAGTGTAGAAGGCTTAAAACCAGCAATCCAAAGAAATGTTTTTTCTAAAGAAGTGTACCATGGTGGAGAAACTAAAAGAAATACATCTCTATTTGTTGAATTGAATTTTTGTCTATAGTAATCTTGGTAATGATCTAAAACTTGTGTCACCAGTTCATTGCTTCTATTTTCTTCTTCATCATCACCATATGAGGATGAAATTGCATCTAGTTTTTCAAGAAAAAATTGGAGTTGAATAAGCCAATTTTCATAGTAAGGACTAATAATATTGGGTGGGGTTTGTGAAGTTGAGGTTGATGCCATGTTTGGTAGTGGCCTTGGACAACTGTGAATACTTTGTTTTTTAATATATAATACTTAGCATGCATTTTTTTAATTTGGTCGGTTTGGTTTTTATGTATTTTTTTATTTTGGCTTAGTTGTTAAGAATTTTGTAGTCAAAATGTTCAAAGTGCATGTGTTTGAGGATATTTTTTTTTTTATGATATTTATATCAAAGTTTTAATTAAATTTGAAATAACCTTCGTAGTTTTATATTAGAGGTAAGTAATTTCTAATATAAATAAATTTATATAGGGAGATTTGAATTTGATATTTTTAATTAAAAATGAATAAATATTTATCACTTTACTATATTTTTTGATGAAAAAGATGTTTAATTATTTGTATAATATATAAATATGACATTTAACTTATATTTAACTGGTATTATCTTTTTTAATATTTTTGTGTGTACATGTATAAATACTTAAATTTTTATAAAAATTAAATAAATAAATATACATTTTCTACGTGACGTAATATATTTAGTACACTGTATAAGATACAATCTTACCATTTAGGGCGTTGTACAAGATGAATTGTCCTTTTATTCATTTTGTCTATAATTAAAATTAAAAAATAAAAATAAAAATACCAGTTGAAGCTGTGTTAAATTGGGCCTCCGTATATTATTCATTAATTGTTCATGGCGGTTTAATTTTATTATTATATTTTGGCAGTTTGTAGGAAAATAATAAATTTTAGTAAAGTATTGAGGTATGTGTGGGATACCCGTTTTGCATATGTGGGGCACAACACATTTTGGACGCGTTAAAACTTTGTTTATAGTATCTTTTCGGTACGTTTAAAACGGATAAAGATTCGAACAAATATAATTAGATCAAGTAATATTTAATGCCTTATAGATTCATATTATGTGTATTATATGATTATTTATGATTGAGATTCATTTAAATTATATACTCATCTTAATAACAAAAATAATAAAATTGTCAATTATTTTTATTTTATAAAACTTCGAATAAAGCAATTAAGTGTATATCCAAGCTAATATTTTTTTAAAAAATATTAAGATTGAAAAAGAAAATTATTGAAAGTATTTGCATTATCAATGAGTCTTATCGTCAACTTCCCAACCACTTACATGTCAATTTTAATTTTTTTTCTTGAAAATATTAGCTTGAGTACACTAAAATTGTTTTATTTGATAGTTTTAAAAAATGAAAAATAGTTAACAATTTGTTTTTTGCATTATTAAGAAGAGTATATAATTAAATTTATTATTAAGATGAGTATATAATTTGAATAAATCTCAATCGTATACTGCACATGACATGAATTTATAAGGCCGTTAAACATTATTTGACCTAACTATGTTTGATCGAATTTTTATATGTTTAAAACACCCACCGGCGTATCTACCCACGACGCATCAAGTTTTTATCTAATTAAAATTAATAACTATATATATAATTAAAATTTGAACATTCATTAAAATACAAACAAGTAAGATTTAAGTTACACTTGCTACTAGTAAAGAAAACCATTCAAGAAATTAAAAAATACACTTGGAAAAGGAAACCCTATAGTGTTTGGTAGACGATAAAAGCCATATATTTTCCTATCTAACAATAATTGTTCATTATTAACTTATTATATTTTTTAAAAAATTAAATAAAAAATAACTTTACAATGTCATCATTTGAATATAATGAATTTAATGTCTTGAAAGATATAATAAAAAATATATATATAATTAATTATAAAGATAAGTTAGAAATTAAATATAAAGTTATTCATTTATTTTATATCATAAATAAAATATTAAATTTTAAAAAGCTTAGTAAATAATTATTATTAAACGAATGAGTAATTGAGACATGGTAATTAATACATAGGACAGTGAAGAGAATATTGCGCCACAAAACTTTATTTTAAGTTTATTACAAAATATAGCAATAATTATATGATTTATCACTAAATATGGTGTAAAGTTATTTATTTGTTGCAGACTTATATCACTTTATTTGGATTTGAATGATTGTTATGTATTACTTATTTCATAACATAATGGCATTACGTTATATTGTGTAGAAATATTATATTGTATTGTATTAATATGTACTATAATATTTGGATAAGATATATTATATTCTTTCATTACATCTTATATATTCTTTATTTAGATATAAAATTTATGAGATATTATAGGTTACATGATAGGGATATCATGTTAAAATAGAATAATAAGTAAAGACAAAAATGAGAAGAAATATATGTAAAGATAACGATGCGATCTAATCAAATCGATTGTTATTCAAAAGGAATCTTTTCCTCATTACCTAATAACGTATTTACAAGATTCGATGCAATAGAATTTAGATAACAATCAACTAAATATTATATTTAGACTAATAATACAATACAATCTAACAAAGTAACAACAAATCTAAACAAGGTGGCAATGTCTACTAAATAAGTATAATGTTGGCGACCTCATTTATAAAATTATACTCCCCCCCTCTGGTATCAATTGTAATGATTTTTTTTTATTTTTAGAGTCAAACTATAAAAACTTTGATTAATATTTTAAGATGCATTTTTTCATCACATTTATATGAAAAAATTGTAACTCATAGTACTTTTCATTTAGTTTTACAATATCTAATTATTTTTGTTTAAAATATCGAATTAATGTAATCTAATTTACCTTTAAAAATTAGTCAAATTAATTTTTGATAAGCGTAACATGACAAATATTTCTGGACGAAAGGAGTATTAATTTTTTTTCCGAGTATTCAATAATTAAGTCAAAGGTGAATCGAGAGGGACGAAGGTGAAACCTAACCTTCACATTATAAAATTAAGAGTCATCCTTATAATTACCATCTAACTTATCAAAATAAATAAAAAGGAAATTTGCTCCTTGTCACATAAGCTAACCAAAAAATGTAAAATTCATAGAAGTAGAAATAACCAAACAAAATTTAGCAAGAATCAAATAATTTTTTTAAAAATTATTTTTATCTAATTAAATTAAAACAAACAAAAAGTAAAACAGAAATAACAATAAAGAATCTCCTAAAAGAAGTGTTTAAGTGATTGAAGAAGACAAATAAGGAATCAATTCGAATATTGAATTTGCGTCATTCAAAATCTTCTCTCCACATTTATAATTTCAAATGGAAATTAATAATAGTTAGTCTTTTATTAAAGTCGGTTCACTTTACTACTGCCGCCTTGGTTTCTTTTGGACTTGTTTTTAGGTTTGTTTTGACCTAGTTTGAAATTAATATCATACAAAATTAATTGTTCATTTAATATTTTGGATATTGATTTAGATTTTTCTTATCAAGTTACCAATTTTATAATTGATTTTTTAAAAAATGAATAAATCTATAATTCATTAGAAATTCCATACTTCACTTATTATTGTCATTTATCTCAAGCTTCTAGTTGTTTTTATAAGGGTTCACTAGTGAAGAAGTTAAAATTTTTATTAAAAAAATTTCAAATATAAATAAGTAAATATACGAATCTAAGAAATTTTGAACGGTTGAAGACGAGCTAATTGGAATTTGTAATGGGCCCATCTTTGATCACAGCACTAACGGGTTCGGATTTATAATCATTTGGGCTGTTGGCAGAAGGAATTGCCCAATAAAATTACTAAAATACACTACTTTAATTTATTTAATTTCATTAATTCCCTACTGATGTATTAAATTACAAAAATCCCTTTTTTATCCCAAATGATACTAATTAAATTTTATACATTAAATTTCATGTCCAACACATAAAATGATACTCAAATTCACAATTTAAATTAGATACTTAAATTTTTATATACTTATCAATATTTCATATAAATATGATACTTAAATAACAGATGTATGACAGTATGATACACATATACTATTATTTGATACCTTAATATATACGAAATATAAGTAAAAATAAAACAAAGAATCATTCTATCATGATCACCAAAAAATGATACTTAATAAAATTAATTGAACATACTAACAAATATATTCAAAAATCGTGATAAGATTTAAAAGATACTTAATACAATTCATCTTAACTAACATATAAAAAAAAACAGGTTAACATGATACTTACAAAATACTAATTGAAACTATATATATAAATGAAATATTAAATTTAAAATATATTTCTTTGATACATTAAATTTCATGTCCAACACATGAAAAGTTACTCAAATTCACAATTTAAATTAGATACTTAAATTTTTATACACATATACTATTATTTGATACCTTAATATATACGAAATATAAGTAAAAATGAAACAAAGAATCATTCTATCACGTGATACTTACAAAATACTATTTGAATCTATATATAAACGAAAAATTAAATTTAAATATGTTTCTTTGATACATTAAATTTCATGTCCAACAAATAAAAAGATACTCAAGTTCAGAATTTAAATTTGATACTTAAATTTTAGTTACAATATATCATCTCACCGGAGCTCCGGCGACAAATACTTATCAAAGGGCATCGTTATTATATATCCGGAAAAAATCGTCTATTAATATATCCCCTTGACATGGTACTATTATTGTTGCTAATTTTATTTTTTCATGGAGTTGATTTGCCCAAATTCTTGGGAGTGAAATTAGTTACAAGATTAACTTAAATCAAGTGAAGGGAAATCAGTTACCCTTGATTTTAGCTATAACAATTACAGAAAAAAATATTCGATCTTATATTTAAGTATCATTTCTATTTTATAAAGTATCCGGAATTCTTAAAAATAAGGGATTTTTGGTAAATATTGATATTATAGGGATAGAATGGAATTTATCATTTACAGTATGTCATTTGCCTAATTTTTACTAAGATTATCCATCTAAGATTGGCCCAATGGGCCAGAGTAAAATATTCAAACGTTTGTTAAAGTGTATACATACGATGGTGTATATCACAAATACAATAAATTAAAGTTGAAATAAAATTAACAAAAAAGTATAAATAAATTTTTAGGTCGAGACACGGATATCTCGCTCTATTTAATGAGATTCAAGCCCATTGTGGCGTAATCTATACCGATCCAACAGTACTACTCTTGACTTGTTCCCTCTAGGATACAACAGTCTAACAACATGTACAACTTAAGTAATTCCGGATTAGTTGAAGAGTCTGAAGCCCCACAAAAAGAACACATTTCTTCAACATATAATATTCTCTCTTATATATAGTGAATATAACTGAAGACTTAGAATATTATTTTTTATCTCAACTCTCTCTCTCTACACTAATCTCAATATAAACATAATAAAGTACTAATATTTTTTCACTCTATATGTTCTTGTACTTCTCTTGTTTCTTCTCACCGGACACAAAGGAAGACCACACAATTTATAATTGATGACTTCTTTCTTACAATGAATAGGAAGATAGTGGTAGTAAGTTTATCAAATGTATGGCTCAAATGTTACATAAGTTACAAAATATAAATATAAAATAATGGATGTAATGAAGAGTTGGTGGTTACATAAGTTACTAAAAGCTAATTGATCACTTTCTCCACAATTGATGAGAGTAAAGAGACACAAATATAATGTCCATCAATAGACATAACATAATATATATATGACATTTATTTTTATTAATACAAAAATGTCACACCAACAATATATATATTAAAAGCTGAAATTTCTTGATTTTCGTAGATTTATCTTTTTATATTTTAAATCTCCTTCACGAAAATTTTATCTCCACACAACCAAATTCTTTTTCAAAATGTTAACATGATTATAGTTTGGTGAAAAAGTCAAAGGATTTATCATGTCAAAGATACATTCAAAATGTTCCTTTACATGAAAGCACTAATCATAAATATCTTCCATAAAACAATTCTTTTACTTACTCGAAAATATTGAACGTTCATATTTAAAAAAAATAAACACTTTATTTTTTTCCCTTAATGAAAATACATCGCTCTAATTAGGATTGAATTTATTGAAAAATATAAAACTCAAAATGTTTCTAAGAAATTTTACTAATTTAGTTGGTTAACCACCTGAACTTTCATTTTATTGATGATAATTCGATTCCATCTTACCATTCTCTTCTCCATTTTCCTTTCTCCGATCCTACGCCCAAAAGAAGGCTCAAATGATATTGTGTATGTATATACTTTATAGTATGAAATATTGATGGTCTGTTTGGTCAAATTTTTGGGGTCAAAAGAAAACGCATTATAACGTCTCTCTTGTGATTTAGAATGCGGAATTGGACCTCCCTCAAATAGATAGATCTGGGATTGCTTAATCATGATTCATGATGAAATATAAATTACTAATTAGTCTATATTGTTAATAATATTAAGAAAAGAACATGCATATAATGAACTGGGCAAATTACTTCTTAATTCTAATTGTTAGGTCTTTGTCCCCTCCTTTTTTTTCATCATGGTTGAATTATTTTTCTAAAGAGAAAAAAGACTTTTTTTTTTCATATTTGATTATATTATTATTCCTTTTATTTCGAAGAAAATATTTTAAATTTTATAGATTTAGGGTTCTTCCTAACACATGACAACATTTATAATGTAGCTATAATTAGGATTCACAAGTATCATTTATGGTAAGAATTTTCAAAATACAAGCATTATAATATGTCATTTATGTGAACCTCTTTTCGTCGAGTAAATTTTATGAGATTATTTCTTTTGATATTTTTTGTTCTTTTATATAATGGATTGCGCGCATTTACTTGTGGATAAAAGTCAATCAAGTAAATCATTTTATCTCTTTTGATGTATATTTTTGCTTTGTTATTTGATTTATCGTCTTTTAAAATATATTTTATTAGTTCTCGCGTAGCACTTATTTGTTTCGATCCTATTATTCATATTTTAATTTTTTGAATGTAAAGTTGATAAGAAAAGGGTAACAAATCAAATCAAAATCCAAGAATTGATATGATGAGAATTCGGACACGGTTTTAGAAGAGTGAGTGGCTTGATGTCACACTCATGAATGAATTATATGACCAAAAAAAAGGGTTTAAGACATGGATTAGTTACATCATTTAATTAATACCAAAAAAAAGTAAGTAAAAAAATTACCAATTTTAGGAATATTGTTTATGAGACTTTGTCCCTGGTGGACTAAATTATTGAAGCTTATACAATGTTAAAGGAAGCCGATCAACATTAATTATGATGCAATGTTAAGACTAATTTATTTTTAGTCAAAAATTTCACAATGGAGTACATCTTAGATATAGATAAAAAAAATTATTAGGAGCATCATGAACTTCAAATTAATCGCACGAACAAATGAACCTACCTAGATGAAAATTGAATTTTCCCCTCATAAAAAATATTTTATCTCATACCAAACACACTCAGTGACGGACTCATAATTTTTGTTCAGAATGTTCAAAAAATAAAAGTATAAATATGTAAATAAATCAATAAAATAAAATTTCAAAAATATAATAATATATAGTTTTAGTGGCGGACCTTTGAATTCTTTTAAATTTAACACCACATTTTGGCATGTTTTATTAAAAATAAAACTAAAAAAACGTGAAAACCTAATTAGAACTTAAAAAAAAATAAAAAAAAATGAAACTAATAACGTAAAAAGTACACCAAATTGATTTTAGCATGATTTATTATTAAAAAAAACTAAAAAAAAAAGTGAAAACCTAAAGTGTGTATATATATATATATATATATATATATGTCCACAAATTTAAAAAATATACCTTATATATAACGTGTAATTTTTTATCAAGAAGGTTCGGATGAATCTCTAGACGACACGTGAATCCGCCTCTGATTACACATCCTATTAAGAGAGTACATTATTAAAAATGGTATAACATAACAATAAACGTATTAAAATAGTACTAAATATAATGTATTAAATTCTCAAATACTTTTTATCAAACGACTTCGAAAAAGGCAGAGTGGCTAAAAACAGAACAAAGGGACACCCTCGTTACTGCAATGATGAGGCAAAGTGCAAATGGGAATTTAATAGCAGAATCAGTCCATTTGTTTTGTAGCAAAAAAGGTGTAGAGACAAAGGCAAATACTGGTTCAATTCAATTCCTACCCCAACTTTAAAATTTTGACCATAAGTAAAATGTGGCTGCCACTACTTGCCTTTATTAAAGTATATGTATAATATAAAGTATATTTTTCATTGTTTTGTTTGATTCTATAAAATGTGTGTGTGAATGACACATATTTTGCTAATAAAATTTGATTAATATATTAATATTTTAACCAAAAAAATTGAGGTTCTTATTAAAAAATAGATCTTGAGTTTAAATATTTAATTTTAAAAAAATTTCATCACGTAAAAATTATCCAAATCATATTAAAGAAATTACATATTTTTCTAAAGATTTGATATGAGACTCTTTATGTCTCAAACGGAACATATGGTGTGTAGATAATTTAGTATGGGGACCTAGGATTAAATATGAGAATTTCATGAGTCGTGCACTAAAACTATATTAAGAAATCAATAAGCTTAATTCTATCTAAAAAAAAAAAAACTAACTAAAAAGTGAAAATTATCCAAATTATAATTTTACAAATATTTCACATTTCTTATTCAAAGTAGACAATTATAGAAAGTAGCTACTGTAATATAAATGTTCAAACAAAAGTATCGTCATAACTATTGTTCGTTCAACGATTTTCTGCAAATTCTCCTTTTGGGGTACTGTATTTTGATGTTGGCGTCACTTCTTATAACAAAATCCCTTTAAAAAGTATACCTTACGTAGGGGTGTGCCGTGTGCTTTAATTGATTTAATTTGATTTTACGGAAAATGCACAGTATCCTCTTCAATTTATGTTCGAAATTCGAGAGACACACTTATACTATCCTGAATTTATTTTATGAGTAATTTTCTACCTTTTTCAATCTACGTGACAGTAGCTTGAAAAAAAAGTCAACTAGCGTTGGACCCAAAAGATAGTATCACGTAAGCTAAAGTAGAAAATTATTAATAAAATAAGTTTTGGGATAATAGAACCTTAGTATAGTATAAGTGTATCTCTGAGATTTCGAGTATAGATTAAGGAGATACTGGTGCATAATCTCTTGATTTTATGTAATTTTTTATTTGAGACGACATGACAAAAATGTAAATTTATATAATGCTAGTAAAATACAAATAGTAGTACTTAACATGAAAAGAACCATAACATAAATAAAGAACAACAACAATAATATGAATTAAAGTCTAAAGGACAATGTACTAACCTATAAGATACCGATAATTATATATTTACGGAGGAGTAAAATACTGTAAATTACCACAATCTTAGTTAGTTATTGATTTATCCAATTTTCAAAATTTTAAAAAATGAAAATCGAACGATAATTCAATAATTTTTTAAATATGAAAAACCATTAAAACCCTATTAATTCAATAATTTAATAATAATAAACTAATAAATATTTTTATCTGTTTGATTTTTACAACCTTTAACCTTACGTTTCAGTTTTAATTATTTCCTTTCTTAAAAAAATGTCATGTATTTATATTTAACATTAGTTTAATTTATAGCTATATAAAATATTTAACATGTCTCATTCACAAAGTTTTAAATATCTTTTCTCTATTTTTTTTAATTAAGAAATCTAAATATATGTATAAACCAAAACTAATGAAATAATTAATACTCCGCTATAAATGGCAAACGGAAATGGACGGATGGAGTCTTAACTTGCTAAAGAGTAGAGTTTTAATTGAACTTTCCTACTTTCAAACTTCAAAGTCAATGGCTTAATAAGAAAAGGGAAACTAAAACGTATAAGCAAATATATATGAGTTAATTAGTCATATATCAATAGTTTGTTATAGTTATGATTTACGGTTTATCTTTAGCTATAATTATATGACTCAATTTTTTAGTTTTGTATAATTCAGACGTTTGTATAATTCGAAATTTATGTAATATAATTTGTATAACTGTTTTACACTTTGATGTTTGTAATCGTATAAATTTGAAATTTGCACAAAAACAATTGAATTATACAAATATACCCGCGAATTATACAAGCAAGACAACTTAAACTGTAACTACAACTCCTATATATACAAATTATAGGTATGAAGCATGATTAAGTTTATTATAATAGCTATTTACGAAACTTTGGATCAAGAAATGACCCCAACCCAATTTCAACAAAATCTTTTAAAACGCGATAGAATTTGAGGATACAATTCAAAATGATTATGCGGGGTTATTGAAGACATTATAAATAATAAATTCATTCGAAATACTTATACAATTAATGAAAGATAAGTGTGATATTCTCTCGAATATATATAGACAATCTTGCTGAGAAGATGTTCCAATTTTCCACTCTTTTAAGTAAAATATCATATAAACTCATTCAGAAATACAATGAAAAGTTTGTCTTTTATACATTATCTTTCCAAAACTAATGAAATAATTAGTATTTTGGGGAAAAATAATTAGCATGACACAAAGTTAACCAACCGCACTCGATAGATTGTTGACGCACATGACAAAAGGTAGTTTAATTTTTCTAAAAATGAGTTATGTGGTTCAATTTTTATTTTGGACACTTAATGCCTGCATAATTTACCTAATACACGTCTCCATCATTAAATTTTAAAAGAAAAATAGTCGGTTTCGTTTTATTCTTTTTTTTTAAGCGTTTGCTTCATTTCATTAAGTTTTCGAGTAAAAGGTCAACATTATATCTAAAGTAATTTTAATTTTTTTTGTTTCATTATTTAAATGCCAAATACATAAACAGTTTTTTAAATTTATCAAGTTTTTTTTCCCTCACCTCAACTATTAGATTTTCCTATTAAATCATTGAATCACCCATAATTTGTTTCGTTTAAACAAAATCGTTGTATGATGTGGAATCATATTTGTGAGGGGTATTGATAGAGGATACATATGTTGTTCCAGAACTCATTAGTCCAATTGATAGTGAAAATGTTCGATAATAGTTGTATTTTACTTAATTCATATGAACACATTAGAAAACAAATGAGACTAACATGATTTGTCTTCATTCTTTCAAACAAAATCATTACAATTCGAACACAATTGAAGACATTTACAATAGAGAAGCCGATCAAAATCAACCAACAGTGTTTTAAAGGAACAAATTATGGTTGATTCAATGATTCAATAGGAAAATGAAGTAGTTGAGGTACCTGAGGAAAAAAACCCAACAAATTTAGGATTTTTTTTTATGTATATTGCCTTATTTAAATTATTAAAATTGTGAAATTTCTAACTAAACTTATTATTTACGCTGACTAGACAAAGAAAGAGAATATTATATATATATAAGTGAAAGGATAAACAAAATCCAATCTAATAAATAAAAGGTCTAACCTATCGGTGACAATCTAAACTTGCACAAATTTTCACTTTGACACTTTAATTAGATTTGTTTACATCCCTACTCTATTAAAATAGGGCAAAACGTCGCGGCAACTCAAAAATAATTAATTGTTTCAATTTTAACAATGTTTTAAAAATAAACGAGTTTTAAAAAAAAGAGTCGCCACCTAATTTTTAGGAAAACTAGGAAACCAATTATTAATCTACGAAACCAATTGATTCTAGGTAAGGGGTTCAAGTTATTCCGAAGGGAAGGGGTTAGGCACCCTTCGGAATCCACAAATGTGGTTCCCGACTGAATTCATTTTTTTTCAAATTGAGGAAGAATAAAATAATATACAAATAATAAACATACAATATACACAATAAAATAATAATCATCGGCTTAAGGTTTGCCTAACGTCAATATTTACAAAATAACGGAATAAAAATATAATTCGAACTTTTTCGAATAATTTCAAGGAAAAACACCTCGGTGTACCTGTAAAGACACTTAGTAAAAGAGTTAGTACCAAATAAATATAACTAAAAATGAATAACTCAAATAATAACTTAAGAATAAAAATCCGTCTTATTGACATGGGAGGCCTTGGAAATCGACGGTAATTTCTTCATCGGTCATTTTAACAATTTCAATAAACAATTTATATGAACTTAAACTAAAAATTTCCGTCTTTTTTTAAAATGGGAAGGCCTCCAAAACCGACGGAGAGTTTTTCATTGGCCCCTTTCAACAAAACAAATAATATGGACTTAACTAATTTTTCGTTTTTTAAAAAAAGGGAAGGCCTCTAAACCCGACGGATAGATTTTTCATTGGCACTTTAACAAATATATTTAATATAACCTGAACATCAACAAAACATAACAAACTTATCCCAAGAGAATATGAAAAACAACAACCAAACTAAAGCAACATAATTAGAAATGGAAATAACAATAACGTAATATATAAAAATTAAAAATAACATTAAAATAGAATAATAACAAAACCCTGAAAAGTTAAGATAGCAAATAGTTGACTAACAATTTTAAAATAATAATAATAATAAATAAATAAACATCAAACCGTAAAATAGTGCTAATATTAAAACTATAATAAACACAAATATTAATTGACTTTTAGAACTACATTAAACTAAAAAAAACAAGCTACATATAATAAACAGAAAACATAAAAGAGCTGAGAATTAAATAAAACAAGGCAAAGAAAAAAAATTTACCTGGTTCTGGGCGGCGAACCGGAACTAAGAGTTTGAAGGAGACGACTCCACCTCTTCAACTCAAAAAACCACAAAAACACTTTAAAATTTTTGAACTATGGGAACCAAGAATTCTCAAAATTTTATGAGTTTTCTTTTTGTTTTCCCCTCCAAATCCTCTCCTAAAAATAGTGAATGAAGTGGACTTATATAGAAACCCAAAAATCCTCAAAAAGGATGAAATACCGATGTGGGACTATTGCAAAATTGAAAATTGTTAGAGAGACAATGTGGGAAAGACAATTTTTTTTTTTTGTATTTGACTCAAAATGTATGAATTTTAAAATCATTGGACCAAAATTTTCTATTAAATAAATAAAGCTTTAAAATCACGAATTTTAAAAATCTTAGGCCAAAATTGGGTGTCAACAAGATTTTGTTCATTTTAGACACTTCATGTCATGTCTCTTTATATTTTTTGGACGTTTTTTTTAACAATCAGCCAAATATGTAAGATATGTGTAACATAGTCACCGATGACATGTCAAAGTGATAATTAAATAAAGTCATATGACATACATGTCAAAAATAATTTTTAACTAATGAATTTTGTATTTTAAAAAAAAAGCCAATCACGCAATTAACATTTGCCATTTTTAAAGCCTAAACAATTTAAAAAAAAGTCATACATCCCCAAGCCCACCCACGCCACCCCTGATTTCCAACCCCTTTCCCACCACCTGATCACCAAACCCTTCCCCCCTCCAAACCATCTTCCCCATCAGCCACACCACCCGAACTCCTCCTCTTCTCCCCCCAAATCGTTTTCTTGATAAAATTTTTTCTTTCATGTTTATGATTAGTTCTTCATTTACTATATGCAAAACTCTCTTATTTAATTTTTTAATTGTTTTTCTCTATTATTTCTATGTTTTTTCATAAATTAAAACAATTATTGTTTGATTTACTATAATGCTGATTGTTTTTGTTTTAACTAATTAACATAATCAAATCTATTTTTCATGAAAGAAGTTTAAATTTTGGGAGATAATGCTTAAAAAGTTAGGGAAAAGGACAAAAAAAAGTAGAATAAAAAATGATTAAATAAGCTTTTTATGCGCTGGTAGTAAATGTATCTCACTCACTATGTCATGTCAGTAAAAAATGTCAAATTAACACAACGAGGCATGACATGAGATGTTTCTAGAATGAACAAAATATAATTAAAGTATCTAAGTGAAAATTTTTGTTAAGTTTAGATTGTCATTGATGAATTAATCCTGAATAAAAGAAAGACATTTTGAATGACTTCTAATACGTTAAGAATATTTGTACAAAAAATTTAAAGTACTTTTGATACAACTGATCAAACTTTCAATAAAAATTAATATCATTATAATTAATCCAAAAATATCTTTGTCATCTCACTAACTACCACTATTACAGAATGTAGAGTAGTTTGTGGTAGTAATCATGAAAATGAAAATAAAATCAAAATCATTTTATTTTCTCAAGACAGCTAATTTTCTACTTCTATTGTTTTTTTTTACAAAAAGAAATTAGGAAATGACAACACTCAAAAAGTGTAAAGCAATTTTAGGCATATATACCAACCTACATATTCCCCCTCGTGCCTTTAGCTTAATTACAACTCTACCCCGAGAATAATCTATTTTTCTGCTCACTGTTCTCAATATATCTCGTAATTTCATCAATCTACAAGGGCATTTTCAGCACGTCCTCCCTCTTCCACCACCTCGCCACCTTCTTCCTCCAAATTCTCCATTAACACACATCAATACGTCGACGTTTTGATATTTGAACGATGCCGGAGATAGAAAGGCATAGAACAAGGCATAACCGACCGGCGATTCGGGAACCGGTGAAACCGAGAGTACCACTGAGACTGTTGTTACGAGTAGCTTCGGTTGCCGGAGGAATTCAATTCGGTTGGGCGTTACAACTATCGCTGCTCACACCTTATGTGCAGGAGCTTGGAATACCGCATGCTTGGGCGAGCATAATATGGCTCTGTGGACCGCTTTCAGGTTTATTGGTTCAGCCTTTAGTAGGTCACATGAGTGACAAGTGCACAAGTCGGTTCGGTCGTCGGCGTCCGTTTATTGTCGCCGGAGCAGCATCTATCATGATTGCGGTGTTGATTATCGGTTTCTCCGCTGATATTGGATGGCTTTTAGGTGATCGAGGTGAAATAAAAGTGCGTGCTATAGCGGCGTTTGTTGTAGGGTTTTGGCTTCTCGATGTTGCTAATAATATGACTCAAGGACCTTGCAGAGCTCTGCTTGCTGATCTTACACGTAAGCTTTTCAATTCAATTTTACAGCTTGATTTTCATTTTTTTCCGATTTGTTTATTGCTTGTGAATTACTCTGCTTCTGCTGCTTCTTTTTTACGCTGTTCAATAGCTTAAATTGAATTAACCAATCCACTGAGCTATTAAGATTTCGCATCACCTGTAACTTATCATTTGATGAATTTAATTGTTTAGTGCTTTTTGAGGAAGATGAAGCTTCAAACATCTTCGTCAATTATCTAATGGAATATTTAGCTTTCTTCAGCACTACTCCATAAGAAATGGAAATGCAATAGATGTGTTGTTCTACTTTTTTTGTGACGGTAAAAAACGTATGAGGCGCACTAGTTCAGCTCAAGTAGACACCGATAGTGCAGTGGGACCCCCTCTGTATCCTAAAATTCTCTCATTCTCTCTCTTCTCCTTTTTACTCCTTTTAATTAAATATTAATGGCTGATGTGCACCTAAATGAGTTGAGCCATTACGATCATGGGGGAGCATCGTAGACTATGTTTTACTTTGTTATTAAAAATTTCTTATTTTTAAAAGCATTTTCTTAAAATAGCTTTTCGTAATTGAACAATAATAATAATATGTGTTTAGTTAATTTATTTGAAAATTGCTTTTGATAAGCATATTGTGTGTAAGTAATTTTTTTTAAAAAAAGTAACTTTGAGAATCAAATTATGAAAAAAGGACAAATATCAATTAACTTTTAATATTAAGTTTATTTATAGAGAGACATTATTTTAAATATCTATTATAAATTTTTTAATTAATTTTTTATTATAAAATGTAAATATTCAAATTTTCAATCAATATGGCACAAATAAAAAAGTTAAATGTTGATAATATTAATATGATTTATATAAAATTAAAATAAAAATATCAAGCAAAATAAATTTTAAATTATTTCACAAATTAAATCCACCAAAAAATAAATACTCTCTTTGTCCCGAATTACTTGTGTACTTTTCCTTTTTTAGTTATCCCTAATTATTTGTCCATTTTGACAAATGAAGAAAGCACAATTTTTTTTCTCTGTTATGCCCTCAATTTATTACTTTGAAAAATGTGGCACTTCTTGAAAATTGTAAATTTTTAAATCATCCATTTCATAATTAATAGAGATAAAAACGTAAACTCACTATATCAATTATTGTTTTCTTAATAGGTGAGTCAATTCAAAAGTGGATAAGTAATTAGAAATATAACGCTAAATATAAGGGATATATTGATAAATATTTTTATATGGTAGGGATATGTTGATCTTAAAAAATATAATTTTCTCCTTCTCTTTGCTTTTTTGATGGACTAAGCTATATTATCCGCCAAATTATATTGACTAAGCTTATTTTATCTGCCAAGAGTGGATCTTGAAATTTTACTGAGCAGGATCAAACAGTTTTGAGAAGTTCTCTCTTATGGAGTATTTATGTATTTGTTATAGTGATCATTTTGACAATTCATTGTACAGTTGGAATAGAGTACTACGTCTTGGAACTTTAACATATGTAGAAGCTAAAAGGAATACAAGTTACAAATTTACTAATTCAAAATGACTAGATAATCATTTAAAAAGTTTAGTACACTTTTCATCCTTGATATGTGAAGTAGGACTGCTAGTTCCAGTAAAACACTTATATTTGAATTTGTGGTTTCTGTTGCCATAACCTTTACTTATGGTGCATGACTAAAGATAATTCAAAAATGTGTAACAATTTTTCAAGTTCTTAAAACTCATTCTTCATGAATCATTTGTACATGTCAATAAGGTTTTAAATAACTATTCAGATTTGCACAAAATGGTGCAAAATTTGAAGCCACTCCTTAGAATATTGTGATAAATCATTGCACCGCTTAACAGGGGTAAAAGTCAAGTAAATAAAGGTTAAATGCCACTGTTTATTTAATCATGCCTGGGAAGGTCACTACGACTGTCTCCACTCAACATCAATTGATTTTTGCTTCCATTGCTGATACACAAGTGCATGTGAAATTAGATAACTGTAGACGAGGTAAATGCTAAGGCCGTAGAAGTCATACATATGATACTTAAAGAAGGAAGAAGTAGGGAACAATTCATTTTGGAGAACTACTATTTGATAAAGCAGTTGTCTGCCCCTTGTGCAGTTGCACTGGGCTTCATTCTTGTGGTGTAAAGTTTTGATAAAAAATGGATTTTTGTGTATTTTTCGTATAGACAATCGAAAACTTTTCATTGACAAAAAATTATTGTCCATTCCACTGCTGAAAGTAGCAGAAACATTACGGTTGGAAAAGAGCACTGATGTCAATTGGGAATAAATCATTCCTATTAATTTACTGTTGGTAGTTCAAACAAACAATTAAAGGTGAAAAGATCATATGCCACTATTACTTATTATGGTCACACTATTGTTTCTTCTTTGATCAGATTTCTCAAAATCATATTATTTTAATAAAACATAGATCAAGTATCTCAGTGAATCTATTTGAGTTTCCCCTTTTTGCTTTAGTCCTTTTCACTATTGGTTCGAACTAGTATAGCGCAGTGAGAGGAAGGCTCAATGGTGCAATGTTTGGCACTAACTATATCATAGTCCTTGACATTATCCACTTAACATGTCTAGCCTGAACATGCCAAGGAGATATGGCTTTTTATTCCATCCTTTGACTTGATTATTAATTCTTGACAGAGTAAGAACAAACTCATCATGTCCGGTCAATTTCCTATCAAAAGCCAAAAGCCTGCTCAATAAAACGGTAGGTCCTGAGCCCACAACATTTGCAATGGTGAGTTAAACAAGTAAGAATCATCTTTTACTCTGTATCCATCTGTGAGCTGTTTCTTTTGATAAGGTATTATCCAAGCAAGTACCCAGGAGGAACTGCAAAAAGGAAAAAGACTGAATTACACAAGTCTTTAGAAGACAACAATCATTCATCTCAAAGAGGTTACCAAATTTAGCACAACTGAAAGTTCATCAATTTCCTTTCGTTAAATCAGTAGATTATGCATTTGTACTTAACAGCTGCAATCTGCTTCCCCTCTCCATCAAAACATTTTCTGTTTCTTTCCAACCAGATACTCTGCACACTGTACAGAGGGGCTGTCCTCCATATTTTCTCATTTATGCTTCCAGTTTTCTGCACTTGCCAGATTAATACAAAACTATTCAGATCTCGTGGCATGACCCAATGCACTACAAACACACATAACAAAACTGTCCAAATCTGCCAAGAAAATTTACAGGAATAAACAAATGGTTTGTTGATACCACTTCCCTTTGACGCAGCCAAGCATTTCTAGTTTCCACCCACCTAAAGAAAACAATTTTAGATGATGCTTTTGTCTTCCAAATCATCCATCTGTGAACTGTTTATATGAGACAAACAAAAGCTAGTTAAAGTCTTGGTATCACATAATTAGAAGCATTGGGGGTTCTGGAATTTTACTTTAAGTTCAAGTGCTTGAGTGAGTGATGGACTGCAGAGGTGATTCGAGAGGGGAGAGAGATAACAAGGGGTAATGGGAGATGTGTGCTTGTGGCGGTGTGGATTTTGGGCAAACATTATTCTTGGAGCATGAAATATCATCATCACCTTCTTTTCTCTCTGAGATTAGATTTTGAGCTAATTTCCCTAGAGATATTCATAATCTAGCTCTTACAGGAGCCTTTTCCAACAGCAGTGAAACAAAATCAGAATTCGCTAGTTTTCTTTATCCTCTCGTGCAGGATATAATAGGAAGCATTTGCTTGTTACTGAGAAGATTGTGGAGTCTTACATCTCAAAATGAAATGATTATGGAGTCTAATGATTAGGTCTACTTTGTCTACATACACTGTGTGCCCCTTGTTCCTTTTTACTCTAAGTCTTAATTAGTCGTTAATAATATTATATACCCTATCTAAAGAGCTAGTAAGACCTCCTAAATTTGCGTAATATCCTCACTTTGTTGAAGCTAACTCACGTATCCAAAATTCAAAAGAAAATCTTATTTTGTCGATTTTGACCTCTAGTTTCAGTCATTTAGGAGAAAGTAATACTGAAGCTCATTTTATGGATTTTAACCCCCAGTCTCAACTATTTAGGAGAAAATAACACTTAAGCATAAGAAAAGACATAATGGTGAAAATGGAGGCTACGGTCTGTCGATGCTTATGGGGTTTGAAGTTGAGGACCTCCATGGGATGATGAATGGAGGGATGGTCCTATTCCAGAGATGATACAGCCACCAAAAGAAAAGGCTTGGTAGAGCTTAATTTTTCAGGGCGAGATATATCAGTTATACATTTTTGTAGGACTTCATTGTCATTTATTTGTGCATATTTATATCATGAATTTGCCGTCAAACTAGTGACACTTCCTCTGCTCTCTAATATGCAGAAAAGGATCACAGAAGAACTCGGGTAGCAAATGCATATTTTTCCTTATTTATGGCCATTGGTAACATCCTTGGCTTTGCTACTGGATCTTACAGTGGCTGGTTCAAGATCTTCCCTTTTACTCTCAATACTGCATGCACCATCAACTGTGCCAATCTAAAGGCTGCTTTTATTCTCGACATTATTTTTATTGCAACAACAACATGCATTAGCATATCGGCGGCCAATGAGCAGCCTCTAGATCCCAGTCGTGGTTCCTCTCATACTGGAGAAGAGATTGGCGAATCAAGCCATGGTCAAGAAGAAGCTTTTCTCTGGGAGTTGTTTGGTATTTTCAAGTATTTCCCAGGTGTTGTTTGGGTGATCCTGCTTGTCACTGCCCTGACATGGATTGGATGGTTTCCATTTCTTTTGTTCGATACTGATTGGTTTGGTCGAGAAATTTATGGCGGTGAACCAAATGACGGGAAGAATTATAGTGCAGGAGTGCGGATGGGTTCATTGGGTCTAATGTTGAATTCTGTCCTTCTTGGACTAACTTCATTGTTCATGGAGAAGCTCTGTCGAAAATGGGGGGCTGGTTTCACATGGGGAGTTTCTAACGTGGTCATGTCTCTCTGCTTTATAGCCATGCTTATAATTACTGCTGTTAGGAGTAACATAGACATTGGCCAGGGTCTTCCGCCGGATGGCATTGTGATTGCTGCGCTGGTTGTATTTTCTATTCTTGGGATCCCACTAGCTGTAAGTTGCTTTATTTTGAAGTCACAGCCAGAAGTTATTTTGCACTATTACACAGGTTTATGTGTAGAACTAATTAATTTAAAGCACCTCTAAACCACTTACATTTTTAATCTTCAAAAAATTTTAACAGCAGGTGGTATATGTGCTGAGTTTTGGTTTTCAGAGTTTGTTACTGTTGAAATGTAACATAGAAATTCGGTCTATCTGAAATAATCTTTTCATGTAAGATGCCTGGAAAAGGTAACACGATACAAAAGGAAATTTGAGGTTACTGTGTCAAAAGGATTTAGTTTTAGCACAAGTTTCATGGTGGCTTAGAAGAGAGCTTTATTTATGTATATTATTGTATAATGCAAGTCATTTTCTGCAGATAACATACAGTGTTCCATATGCTTTAGTATCCTCAAGGATTGAAGCTCTTGGGCTTGGACAAGGTAGATTGAGTTTTGTCTATTTTGATCAATATTCTGTAGGTCAAATAGAAAATAGAGCATCAATTACAACTTCAACCTTGCAGGCTTGTCAATGGGCGTGCTGAACCTGGCAATTGTGTTCCCACAGGTATAAATTTTGCTCTGTTTCTATGGGTTTTCTCCAAAACAAGAACACTCTCTAGAGAGTGGTTCCAAAAAAAAAAATCAAAAAATCATAGCCTTTATGTAGATTGATGTGCCACAGGTGCATTGTGTTGCCTCTTGCCAGTTTGCTCTTGTATCTGTTATCTGTTGAGCCCTTGGTTAGAGCTTAAAAAAAATGAGGCAACGAGTGGAGGTTGTAAATGATAAAATTTAGAGTACTTTCAAGCGAATACAGAACATTATTATTCTAATAGGTGTTTCCACAAGGAATTTTAGCTGCACCTTTGCAGCATGTGTCTTATCATTTCCTGAAGTTATATAGGCCACTGAATGAAAAATATTGTCATTGGTTGCAGATTGTAGTTTCGCTGGGAAGTGGGCCATGGGATGAGCTATTTGGTGGAGGCAATTCACCAGCCTTTGTTGTGGCTGCGCTTTCAGCATTTGCTGGTGGACTTATAGCCATCTTGGCAATTCCTCGAACACGGGTTGAGAGACCCAAGATCTTTGCATGAGGTAAGCTGTTAATGTCTCCGTTTGTACTCCTTTCTATTCTTTGCTTGTCCACCACATTTAAATTATCTATCTCTAGTTTTTTGAAGAGCAGGCTGTTGAACCAACTTTTCCCACTTAAGGACCTTTAATAGGGCTCAAATTCATAGTCACTTGACCCATTTCGTTTCCCAAAAAAATAGATAAAATGATTATGCAAAAAATGACGCCCTCATTTAGTGGCGAGCCAGGATTTTTGCTAAGAGTATCCAATATATATATATATATATATATATATATATATATAGATATAGATATATATATACACATACATAAATAAATTATTTGACCTTGTATATATTGTACATTTATTGGCGCTCCCTCAACTCCACCCCTGCCCTCAGTCTTGTGTATCATCTCTTCATTCATTGTCTTGAACTCAGACGTCTTCTTTTATTCCAACGTTTTAGTAACAAATCTCTGGAAGCTTAGCAAATGAACAGAGTGGAGGCAATTCACTCGTAATTGTCCGTATCGGCACTTAGAATGACGTTTTAAGATTCTGTTAGTATATCAGTAATCCTAGTAATTATACTTTAGATTAGTAGAAGTTACTAAAAAAATGAGGAAGCCTTTTCCCCTCTTATTATGTATGTTCTCCTATTTGAATACATCTGCAAAAACTATTTAATCCCCATAACTTGAGGACATGAAACAAAAGAAGTATTGAAAAACACGTCCGAGAGAACATTTGTATGCATTAGAGGTCATCCTTTATATAATAGTTCTAGACTACGTACAGTATGGAAAGTATTCAATCCTCTATACTACTAACATAATTTAATCTATAAGATTTTTCTTATTTAAGTATGGCAAATCTAGATATGTATGCTTATAAATACACATTTTCTTTATATTCCAACGCTAATTTAACACATAACTACAACAGATTAGGAATATCCATACTGGCTAACACCATGGTTATAAAAAAATTTATCTTTGATCCTCAAATATATTTTGGAAAATATCAAGTAACTAGTCACTAAAATTAAGCAAAACTAATCAAAAGCACATATTTTTATTGATAAAACCGATCCTGAAGGCTAATGATGCACAGTTCAAAACTCGGTGGATAGTGGCTTACCCCTCTACCCTAGTCACAATACATTTGGATTCCATTTTTTATCTTATAAAAAGACAAATCCTTTTAGTATATTCATTCTTGGTAACATGAGTTTTTAAGCTACATGCAGCATCACTTGATTTTCAAATAAGTTGCATTTTTCAATTTCTTCAACATATCAACTCTAATCGAACTAGCTTTAACCATATAAGCCACATATGACTAAATTACATGGTTCGATACTGTCTTCTGCGTTTAATCTGGTCACCACATCTTATTATTCTAGTGTTTCAAAATATTATATTACCCGTTAAAATGCAATGCTTTGAGGCAGACGGTCTGGTGGAAGGAGATCATATCCAGTTTCAATGAAATAACCCATAACCTGTGTGGGATGCAACTGAAACGTCTGATCATATCACTGTTAGATAATTGAACAACATATTAACCTTGAACCTTTTAGAGTCTCCTTTTTAAAATCAGCCTTAACATTTAGGTTCGAATTAACTATCAAAATATACATCCTATTTATTAGTGATGATTTTTAGCATCTAGTAATACTCCCTAGAAGCTATATCTATTAAACTAGTTAAGGTCAATGTATCAATCCGTCTACTCAATTCTAGTTGGGCTCCTTCCATTCGACTAATTAATTTGTTTTTTCAGTACAAATTAGGAGTTTTGGGTTTCTCTAAATGTTACACCTAGCCTACACTGTCATTTAACCTCTAACCAAATTTATCACACAGTTAAGATTAATGTATCAGTCCTCCTTCGCAATTCTATTTGGGCCACTTCCATTTGACTAAATAATTTAATTTTCAGGACAAATTTGGAGTTCTCCAAAACTTAGGTTTCGCTAAATGTTACACCTAGCCTACACTGTCATATAACCTCTAACCAAATTTATCAAACACTGGACGTAATGTAAGTGTCCATATGACTAAACCTTAATTCTTGTAACAAGTTGGTATCACTTACACAAGTGCTTTGCTTCCATCAGTGTAGAAGGTAGTAGGTAGTAGAGCATTGGTTGGTTTCCCTTACCAGTATTTTTATTATTACTCCCATATTTTCTGATTCTTCAATTTTATTATCAGATGTTGTTTCCTTTGTTTCGGTCATCGTATTTTTTGTTGTTGCTACTGTTCTCTTCTCCATTATGCTAGCATGACTACTTTACTACTGTATTTCCTTACGATACTTGATTTTATTTTGTGTCGCTCGAGCCAATGTTCTATTGTAAACCACCTCTCTACTTTCACAAGGTAGGGGTAAGGCTGCGAATATACCACCCTCCCCATACCCCATTTGTGAATACTGGTATTACATTGGCATATGTTTTTGTAATTGTTGGTAGATGTAGATGGCACGAATTGTTTCAGGAATCAAGCTTTAGATTATGGTGAAAGCATATTATTCCTGTTATTGTTCATTTTTCCTAGATGCATTCAGGGTGTGGTCTGGATGTCAATGAAGTTTAAAGCACCATTGAACACTGAAGAGTGCACTACAATTATTAATCTCATATTTAGAATCCTTTTCTAATCAAGTCATTGAAGAAATGCACTGTACATTTTTGCATAAAAATCATAATTTTTCCTCATTTACATGCAATGCACATGCTTACCAACTTGCAACCTTTAAGAGGCTTTTAATCATTGAAAAGAATTTACCAAGTTAGAGAGTATTGATTAAGCTCTTTCTAAAATCTACTATTTCTATCCAACTTATTGAAGAAATACCTTGGAAGTGTTTTTGCATAAAAATGACAATTTTTTCCTCATTTATTCTCCATATGCATTCTTACAAAAATTACTTATCTTCTGCTTATTGACACTTGTGGTCACTTTATAGGGATTTCCTGAGTCTATTTTTTCTATTGGACTATTGCCTACTTTTTCTTGAGCTGCTGGGTCATATTATTTTTGTTCTGTGGGCAGGCTATTTTGTCATATTGGAAGATGAGATTGATGGTGGTGGTAATTCTCCACATTGGCCCTGGCAGGACTTGATTTTTCTGTTGTGGCCGTTTTGAGTATTGCTCAATCTGAGTGCTGAAGAATTCGCGGAGGTATACTGTTGTATTCTATTTTTTTTTTTAATTTTATGATCAACCCCCAATTTGCATTACCTTTTTGTAAATATAGCTCTTCCACGCTCTGGGTACTGATCCTAGCGTTCAAGATTGCTTTCTGTGTTCATCATTTATTTACTTAGTTACTCAAATTTAGCCACTGAACAATTTTCTATGTGGTGTTTCTCCACTTTCTCGATAAAGCATATCTCAAATATCACTACAAACTGTACAAGTAGTGTTCAGTAAATAAAGCACATAATCTTTGTGCATTTAATCTTATCTCCGAGTATAGTTTTACTCTGTAAATAGTACTCTTTTTCAGCTGCAAAGGCATTTATCACATCCTTATCGCAGAAGGCTGTATATAGTACTTTGTAATTGTGCTCTGTTAGATAAGGCTATAATCATATCATCATTGCTGCCAGCCATTTATAAATTGTTAGCTTTGACATGCAATAAAAACTATAATCAACATAGTATAGTAACAATGAATGTACCCTGGAGTTATAATCTCGAGCATACGTAATGGCACCCTAAACTTGTGATTCCATGGACTGATTTTTCTGCCCAAATCATCACCCACAGGGAAATAGAACCAATTTGTGATATATAAAATAACCTGGCTTTTAGATGCCCGTTATCTATGAAGATGGAGGATACATACATGAAAACCAATCTGGAACATTATCAGGGCCATCTTTTTCTGTAGCTCAAAACCACATCTCTTGCACCAACTTTATTTCCTATGTACGTCAAAAGTGGTGTAGTTGAACTCAAAATCATTAACTTGTAAGATTACTGAGAAAACTATCTCAGCACCCAGTCTCATGTTCAAAGATTTTCAGGATGTACAGAATGTTCCCTGCACGAGCAATGACTGAATAGGCAATTTGATAGCATACATATAAAACCTCGGGTCCAACTTATGTGCAATTAGTTCCTTAATGAAACTTTTTTCATTTTAGCTGCCGATAGCATGCAGTGCAAAAAGATTATCCACCAACTGTGATGAGAACGGGTTTCGTGTCAGATGTTTCATCTTATTCCGCTGTAAACACAGCAGGACACAAGTTTGCATCTCTTTAATGTCTGATAGTCTATTTGCTATCAAAGTTGTGCTTTTGTCAACCATTCATGGTCATGGAGTCTGTGCCCATAGCTAATAATGCTGAAAAGAAGAAGTTGCAGCTAGGGATCCTTATTAGTCATCAGGCTTTATTCTTTTGCCAAAAATATCATGTTTTCGCAAGCTTACTATCAAGGTGCCCTGGAATCTCATGCAAGTTTGCACATGACGTTGGTGAATCCATTTTATAAAATTGTGGTTGGAGGCTAATAGTTCCGGCAGATTGAGCCCTTGATTAAGACATAATTAATCTTTCACTATGAAATTTGTGTGTATTGGAAGCTTGTCTGATAAGAAAGTTCCCTTTTCTAATATTCTCTCTTTCTTGTGTGCTTGGGAATAAATTCCTACTGTTATTGCATTATCAGTATCTATAAAAGTTCTTCCCTCCAGTAATGCTTACATTTAATAAAGGTGATTGGTACGATTCATTCAAACAACATTGGAATTTTAGTCGTACAATGGCAAAATGCAATGCATTAGTAGACCTGAAGATATCTAGAATAACATCATTGTCTACTTAATGTGAGAGGTTATGAAGTTTAATCACACATACATTGATATTTCCTTTTCGCATCGAAAGGAAGACCTGTCTGTAGATTGTGATTACAATGTGTGACTTTGGGGAATACTGGAAATGAGAAAAGATTAGCTACCATTCTTTTTCTGTTTTTTTTTTGGAGAACAAGTGGAGAATTAGAATCAGTGAATTTGTTCTGTAGTGTACAGAGCTATCATTCTTGAGAAAAGGTTGCAACATATTTAAGGTGTGACATCTCTTGGTGGAAGAGGACATGACAATCGCTAAATAAAATTCTTTTGCTGTTCTAAATGTCGATTTCGACGTTCTAAATTGGCATATATTACATGCTTAAAAGTTAATTTGGTGGGAAAATGTTGTAGAAGGAGAATAAAAACTTGGTGCAGATGAATTGGAAAAGCCGTACTTGTGAATCAGATTCAATTTTATATTCTAACACTCTGTCAATTTTGGTTCATTACGATCTGATGGCATCAGCTTCATATGCATGTTGCTGTAACTGTGGATCCCCACCTCCCATCTGGGATATTGAGAAAAAATCACTTCCATATTATATTTTATTTTTAATCAGAAGAGCGGTGGAAATACATTTTTTAAACAAGTAATGTTATTTTAGTACTGTAGTTACATTTTTTTGGTGGCTGTTTAAGTACTAAAGAGTGTATATTTTCTTTGAACTGGCAAACATTCTTTGGCTTGCCGTTCACTCACTCACTCTCGATGTAGCAGAGCGAATAATGTGGTTCAACGTAGCCATGTTGATGGATAAGATCTAAATACTTTATTCAATTTATATACACTGATGATAACATAAATCCTTGCATTATGAGTATTACCAGCAAGGCTTTAAGCTGTAACATAACTCTCCTGCTTGTATCTGTCTTTGTGACGGAGGCGGAGTTTAGCATGAGTACCATTTAAGGGAAAAAACAGTGACCTGACACAGTGATAAGTTTTTTTTTTTGATTGAAAAATTAGTGTTGGATTCAAGTGGGGTGAGGAAGAAAGCTGCAGGTAACTCTGGGTGCTGGTTAAAGTTGTTCTGTTTCTGTTTCTGTTTGTGTTGCTTTGCAGAAATTCAGAGAAAACGCACAAACAAGGCATTAAGGCCCCCCACTTGGAGACACATTGATCCCTGTTGTGAAAATTGGATACAATAAAATTTTAAATGGCTGTAAATGCAGCACGTACTTTTTATTATTTTTATTTTCACAAGATTTTGTTTCAGTGTCCCCTTTTTTTCCATCTGCCTCTTCTTCCTATGGCCATCTACTGCATACTGTTCTCTTCTGTCACACACCAATTAACCCTTTAGTGGTCCCTTTTTTTTTTCCCCCTTCCCTTTCCAATTTTTTGCAATTTTGCATGATATGCTGTTTTCTTTTATACGACCACCTTCCCACTCAACCAACAATTCCACAATTTTTTTATTTTTATTTTTCTGTTTCTACTTCCCACAAACTGTGAGTATTCATTTCAGGATAACTTATTTAACTCCCAAGATCAAATATTATGTAAGAGAAAAGATCCCCTCGATTTGACACTTTTGGTCACTTTAAAAAAAAGTAAAAAATTTAACCCCACCATTTTTGTTGCTTCTTCTGTTCCTATCCGAATTCCTTAAAAGAGAGGTTATTCCAATGGTAAGTACTTTCTTGACTCCTATCTCAAGGTAAAAGAATTTAAACAAGTTTGTTGACACAGACATTCTCATTCTCAAGATTGTTTATATATCTTTCAAAATGCTGGCAAAATTTAACCATTTCCTTAGGTTTAAACATGTACAATCTCATCTTTGATGGAGACAATTCGATGGATCTAATCCACTTGATGATTTCTATAGAAGTTGTATCCTTTGAAGAAGAAAATATGTTTGTTGTTGGCTATGCAACCACTCACATTACCAAAATTGAATGAAATAAAGTTCCATTTTTAGTAGTAGTTATAAAAAGGGAAAAAAAAATACCCATACCAAATGGCCCACAAACAAAACCGACCATAACATTAGTGATTAGATATCTAATATTAAAATTAAAAATCATATGATAAATGTCATATAAGGAATCGTTCAGTTTTATTTATTTTTTTCTCTCTTCCCACTACTTGAAGAAAATGAAAATTCCGGCCACAACTTTTCCAGCTGCTTCTTCAAAAACAACACAACGTGTTGTCTTCACAAACGCATTATTATTATTATTATTATTTTTACAGTGGTGTTTGATATTATATTATAATGTGATATTATTATTATAAATAATTAAAGTGGAAAAAATAGTACATAAATTATATGTAAAGGCCAAAAAAAAGATGGGACCTTGAAAACAGAATTTTAGAAAAAACAGATGTGCACTCACAAAAAAGTTGCAAGTAGCCAAAGACTTAAACGGTGTTTGAGGGGTTACAGACAACATAAGTCATGCTCGATACTCTGGTGCATCACATGGGCTGCGAGGGGAATGTAACATGCATGCAATTCTTTTGCCTTGCAACATGCCAACATTTCCTTAGCCACACTTCCCGATCCCGATCCACAATTTTAAGTTTATGAGTTCTTATAACAACGTCAAGTCAGATGAACTTGTTGGTACAAATACAATGAGTTCGTTCACGTGATCTAGACCCCTATGGCTCAAAGAAGAAAAGGACATTTGGTATCTAAAATTCAAAACTTATTCATTCGTTTTAAAAGGGAAAACACTCCTTACCAAGAGTATCTGATTGTTTGTGTATGAACATTTGTAGGCATCAAGAATAAGAAACTTATATGTGTATCGTCATATCAAAACAACTAGCTAAAGATTTGAACAAATATTTGTATTATTTGGAAAATAATATAGATAATCTTTTTATTCCCTTTGTTTCTCCTTTTCCCCCTCTTTTGATGGGTGAGAACGATTTTTTTTTTGTGTGTGTGTGTGTGGGGAGGGGGTAGGAAATTCTTTTAAAGGGTTGCGATTGGATAGGTGGTTAATTAATTGATTGAAACCTAACAAAAGGGATGTAATAAAAACTTATCCAAGACTTGATAAATTATAATAATGTGTTGAATTAACTATAGGGTATTATCCTTCAACATTTTAATATATAAATTGCCAATAGGGCATCGACACTTGAACAAAACTTATAAATTAAACCATGCAGGTTTCATTAAGTGCAACCGTTTGGACGGTAAAACACTAATATGCTCCCATTAAAAAATTATTCTATAATGCATCTTTTATTCATGAAGCAACATCACCCTCTTTCTTAGGAATATTTATTATTATTATTATTATTACTATTTACTTTCTACTATTGCTTATATTACTAAGACAAGATGGAAAAAGCTCCAATTCATAGCCTTTTGAAATGGACAAGGCCCTACCTTTTCATTAGGTAGAATCCACACGTCCATTCCAACTCATTTAAGTAAGAAAAAGAATCAAAGATAGAATTTTATTTTTATTGTAAGAAAAGAAAGTAGAATGACAAGATAGATAGGCCCGACTCCCGCTGAGCGCCAAAATCAGAATTTAAAATTTATAATAGCCTTGTGAATTTATCACGAAATTCATTATTACAAATTTCATAATCATATATTTTTACATACTTCATTGCTTTTCTCATATAAATATATGATTTATGAAAAAAATATATGAAATTCATTTTAATTCGTACTTAATATTATAGCTCTGACTCAGCTCCGCCCTAATCTCTCTTCTCATCAAGAGCCGCATTTTATTGGCAAAATTGAGCATCATCATATAGCGACACGTCTATGTAGGGTCAAATTCTTGCATGTATATATATACTACACATCTTGGTTGCACCCTTACTTGCATTCAAAGCTCTAAAACAACAAAAACATATATACCTCATTAAAAGCCCCTCAAACAAAGGTTTCTCTCTCTAAAAAAAAATATATATTTATTTATTTATTTCTTTTTTTCTCCTTGTGTTGCCCACAAAACCATAATATTTATTATCTCTACTAGTCTACTATTTGCATCTTCAAGCTTACCAAAGCAAGAAAGAAACTAGGATAGAAATATAGATAGAGAAAACTATGTGCAACCCTAAGCCTTCTTCTCCATCCTCCTTTGTCTCCAATGAAAAAGTCCATTTTGTGAACTCAAACAAACCAATTGATGTTCAACTTGATGATGAAGAAGAACAACTTCATAAATGGCCAACCCCATCTGAGGTAAATATATACACATATAAAAATAAATAAAAATAAAAAGTATTTTCCCCCTATACCCTAACTAAGCTACATTAGCACAAGGATTCAGTTCGTTGAAAAATTACACTGTATATATATAAATTCAAACAAACACAACTTTTCTTTTAACCCCTACAACTCTAAAGAACCTTTTTGTTTAGTGGTAAAGCAAAATTAAGTACTTCTTAACTCACAATATTCTACTCTTATTTTTTGATTTCTTTTGCTAAAAATCTTTTCTTCCACCTCAACCAACCACCATACATATATAATATATATATATATTATGCATGTAAAGTTTTTTTCTTTTTTTTTTAATGTTACAGTCTCACATTGGTTAGGAAATGGACCGCGTGTTATATCTTTGCGCTTTCTTGTAACAATATAACTTAAACTTTTTTTTTTGTTTGTTTAAAAATTTCAGGCTTTTGAAGAAATGAAAGAAATAGGTAAGATTGCTGGACCAACAGCAATAACAGGGCTGGTACTTTATTCAAGATCCATGATCTCGATGCTATTTCTTGGATATTTAGGTGAACTTGAGCTAGCTGGAGGATCTCTTTCAATTGGTTTTGCTAATATAACTGGTTACTCTGTAATCTCTGGTTTAGCTATGGGAATGGAACCAATTTGTGGACAAGCTTATGGTGCTAAACAAATGAAACTTCTTGGGATTACCCTTCAAAGAACAGTACTTCTTTTACTTTCAACTTCAATCCCTATCTCTTTCATGTGGCTAAACATGAAAACAATACTTTTATGGTGTGGTCAAGATGAAGATATTTCAAATATGGCCCATACTTTCATTCTCTTTGCGATTCCTGATCTCTTTTTCCTATCTTTGCTCCATCCCCTTCGGATTTATCTTAGGACACAAAATATTACGTTGCCATTAACTTATTGTTCTGCTATTTCTGTACTCCTACATGTCCCACTCAACTTCCTCCTCGTGCGATACTGCGATTTGGGTATTGCTGGTGTTGCTCTAGCTATGGTCTTGACTAATTTGAACTTTTTTCTCTTGCTCTGCTCTTTCGTGTACTTTTCCGGTGTATATAAGGATTCATGGGTTGCCCCGAGCATGGATTGTGTTCGGGGATGGTCCTCATTGCTGGCGTTGGCCATTCCAACGTGTGTTTCTGTTTGTTTAGAGTGGTGGTGGTATGAATTTATGATATTGTTATGTGGACTATTGCCTAATCCTAAAGCTACAATTGCTTCTATGGGGATATTAATCCAAACTACTTCTTTAGTCTACGTCTTCCCATCTTCCCTAAGCCTTGGTGTTTCAACTCGGGTTGGAAATGAGCTGGGTGCTAACCGGCCTGGTAGGGCCCGGGTATCGATGATGGTTTCCCTTGTTTGTGCAATGGCATTGGGATTAGGGGCAATGTTGTTTGCAACATTGATGAGGCATAAATGGGGTGGTTTTTTCACAAAGGATGTTGAGATACTTAAATTGACTTCAATTGCATTGCCAATTGTAGGGCTTTGTGAATTGGGAAACTGTCCACAAACAACAGGTTGTGGTGTGTTGAGAGGAAGTGCAAGGCCTACAATTGGTGCGAATATTAATTTGGGCTCATTTTATTTAGTTGGAATGCCAGTAGCTATACTTGTTGGATTTATATTGAAAAAGGGGTTTGGTGGATTATGGATTGGGTTACTTGCAGCACAGGCATCATGTGCAATACTAATGCTTTATGTATTGTGCAAAACTGATTGGAAAGTTCAAGTGGAAAGATCAAAACAGTTAACGCAATCAACTTCCTTGCCAGTCACAATGCCTAATTTGGACAAGAAAAAGATCAAGAAAATAAACAATAATAATATTATTAGTAATAATCTTGAAGAGATTTTGTGCAATAAAGAGGAAGATGATTTGATGAAATCAGAAGATGCTTCACTTGATACAGACCCTCTTATATCTTCAACTACTTAATTAATTCAGAGATTATTGTGCATTGATTGGATTAACTCTCTCCATTTCTATTTTTACTTCTTTTTTTGGGTCCCTCTTAATACCCTTGGATGGGTTGATGTGAAAAATTGTTCATTGGGATTTTATAGACTAATCATGTTAACATTTGATGATCAAAAGAGTGTATTTGATGATCATGAGGATATATGTATAAAACTACTAGCTAGCTTTTGTTATATGTTTTTTCTTTTAATTTCCATCATGTATCTTGTAATAATAATAATAATAATATGGAATAGAACATGTATCATCTTCTTATAGTTTATTTCTTATTGGTTGTCACTTCCTACTTTAATTCTCATAAAAAAACTAATCCTACTCAAGAATCCCTTTAAAGTTTGTGCATATAGTATTTTAGTTTCAACCTTGAAAAAAACTCTTAACTATTACTATATGAATTTAAGTTAGTAAAGGTTTTTGTTCTCCTCTTTGAACCTCGGAAAATTCGGAATCGCTATTCTTCGAATTTGTACTAGATAAATTTACTAGTGTAATAACTTATAAATCACATAAAAACGTAAACCACACTAAGTAAGTCGGATGAGACGAACTCGACTGAGATGGCGTTGACAGGTGAAAGTGATCCCTAGCCTCCCTTATGGGATATCAGATTGTTGCACCGACTCAATCATTTACCCGTAATAACATGTTGGTTATCATTTTTACCCTATTATCAAATGATACAAATGAGTTATGAATGAATTCACATTATAATGCCATCGAGTTATCTTTACCTATTAAAACAGATAACATACTTATTTTTTTTAAGATTTTAAATCTTATATTTTAAAAATAATTACATGTACATATCATTTATATGACATGATAGTATAAATATAACATGATTATATAAATATTTTTTACATCGTCGATATTTTGACGATATTTTAAGGTAAGCACTATTATATTGGTATTGAAAGAGGGGAAAAGTGTTGTCGGTTGTTTGAAGAAGTGGGAGCAAGAGAAATATATGTAGAATACACCTAGCTAACAAGCTTTCTAATTGTTCCCTTATACCATATAAGGCCACACATTCATCATTACCTAATATGGAAAAGTTTTAATTAAGCATATCTTCATACATACACTATATAATATATTATATTAATTAGTACTACAATACATTACTTAAACATCAAACTTCAACTCAACGCTAACAAAATACTATTATTTACACTTTTTCTTTTTCTTTACATATCTAATAAGTATATATCTTTTCATTAATTTGATGATGGAGGGGTTTCTTCATTTTCTTATAATTAAATTGCTTTACAACACATCCTTACTTCAAAAGTCACCTTTCTTATATGTTTATTTATATTCTCTACTTTAATTTTTTTTTTCTTTTTTTGTTTTTGATTTAATGTTTAGCTAGAACACAACCAGTACTACTTTCCAAAATTGGTATTATGAGATTATTTTTATTGACTTTTCTGATACCATCTCAATATCCTTTTTTGACTTTTCTGCCTAGCTTGCGTTTTTGAAAATGGATCGAATCTTTTAAAAAGCTTTTGTGATTATTCTAAAGCTTTTTCGAAAAGTATACAACAATAATAATATTTTGAGTACCCTAGTAAACAATTTTAAACCATCTTGATTAATAAGTAATTAACTAATTAGTTAACCATCTAGCTTTGTACTTAGTTATAATTAGAATAATAAACCTCATGTCACAAAGCAAATAATACACCAAAGAGATTTTCATTTTTTTTTTACATGAGACATAACTAATATAAGGAGAGAAAAAGAGAATGGTGCATGTATGTATATATTCGTTTGGTGTTCAGTATTCGTATTATGTAAGATCTATAATAGGATTTTTTTTCATGCATACTCAATACCCTAAATTTGAATGATCTTATCTATCATATCACGATGTTCGATTATATCCAAACAAGTTAAGCATATATAAGAGTGATAATATTGTGGCAGTAGAGTGAGAGGGGGGCCCTGTTTGTAACTGAAGAAACAAAATCCAGCTATTATTGCCTGTGTCTACTTGTGAGATGACAAAATTTTGTGCAGTGCCTCTGCATAGCAGTTTCCAGCCTCTTCTTACCCACCATCTCAGTCTCCATTAATTTGTTTGTTTCTTTGCAAATGCACCACCACCAACAAACCACACTAAAAATGGATATTTTCTTCAATCAAAAATTAAAACACTTTACTATATAACTAATTACATATTTTACACAATCCTATATATCATGGTCATGCACATGCACATGATTTAAAACAAGTTTTGTGGATCTAACCAAACTCATTATTGATTTATGATTACTGAGTCACGATTTTTCACCAAAGTATAACAAAACCTTAGTAAATTTGAATAAGAATTATAAAATAGGTGATTCGAGTGTTTTACTTTCTACTTTGTAAGACTAGATATATAATTTCTCAAAGTTTAATATATTACAATTTGCAAATTATAATATGTAGTGGCGGGTGTTTGGAGGAATATAGCTATCATAGGACTATTATTTATCCTCTTAGTATAAATGTGGAAAATAATTATGAAAATATCAAAGATTTATTTATTAGTCCCACAAAATTGTATGTAGGTAGTGGGAAGATTTGCTGGCATTTGTGGTACACAAAGGAAGGACTTTAATTTGCATCATATAATATATCACAACTCACACGCCTAAAATAGGTCAATTTTCGAGCGCAGTACCATTCTTGTCCTCTTTGCATCATCTCTTATCTCTTATTTCGAAAAATGCGTCACAAACTTCTCTTTTTTTTTCTTCTTATATTATGATTCAAATCAATTTTAATTTAAAGTGTATTTGGTATGAATTTGAAAAAATAAAGTGATTTTTTAAATTTATTTCTTTGCATTTGGTAAGTACGTGGATAGAAAACATTATGGTTGAGTTATTTTTATTTAATATAGGCTGAGACGGTGAGTCATCACGTTAGAGAAAAGGCACATCGATCGATGTAAGGGTGGGGAGTTTGGAGCGTAGGGAGAAGATAATCAATGCGCAGTGTGCTTGTCCAATAGTTAAAGAAAATTTTAAACTCAAAATTTTTTGTTAAGAATAACTTAATTATAAGTCTTTTTTTTCATTATATCAAGATGATCAGTAGTATTTCCTTCGGCCTGACTCGAACTCTCAATCTACCTATTGATAGTGATGGTGCTCAACTACTTGAGCAAGCTACACTTGTTACAACTTAGGTCCAATATGTGTAACAAGAGCAAATTTTTAAATCATTTGCAATAATTAAGGAGCATTTCTCTTTTACCCTTTTCTACATTTACTAATTTTATGATTTTACACTTGGAGCTAGAAGGAAAAAAGAAATTCTTTTAATCTTGTTTTCCACCTAGTGTTTGATATTATATTAAGGTTCAACTAATTTTAATTTATGTCGGATATAACCCTATTCAAAGATAACGCTTTCGGAACACAGATTTTTTGAAATTTTTTCAAAGAGAAGGATATATATGGTAGAGTAGAAACAATAATGTCAGACCGTACGTGACAACTATTGGAGTGAGAGTATAAATTGGAAATAATGTGGTACTACTAAACTTTACTCCTATTTACAATCCTCCAATTTCCCTTTTGGATAACATATATAATATATGCTTTTTTATTCTATTCTCTATTGGCTAAATGACAAATTCCTTCCTTTTCCCATTTACTATATGCCCTGCACTGTACCATTCTTGTACTCGAAATCTCCCCTAAACTTGAGTTTTAATCATCATAACACTATTCTTCTATTCCAACAACAATGTCCAAATGTAAGAACAAACAACAATAATGGAGTAGTTTTAATAACAATAAGTGACAAAGTCAAAATTTTTATAAGTGGTGTTGATGTATAATAGTAGTAACTATTAATCAAAATCTTTAGTTTAGTCGTAAAATAAATATATTCATACCGGTTGGTTTTGACAATATTGTTATAAGAATGATGTAACGATTTATTTTAAGAATTGCTCTATTAGATTCAAGGATATTTGACAACAGTTATAACTGTTGTAATAAGTAAGCTATTGCTATGATTGTATAACTGTTGCCACATAAGCGTTGCAGTAAGTAAGATTTCTAGTAGTGAATTAAGTCAATAATATTTATAAAAGACGAATGAAATCGATAGAAAAATATAAGAGAATGCCAAAAAGCACAAATAAGGAGAGGTTACAAATAAGAGTGATTTGTCAAGATTCCTAAGCAAATATTTGGTTGTTGATGGGATTTGGATTTTTTAAGATTTATCTCATAATAAGTTATGATAATTCGTCAAGATTTTTGATCAAATCCAAACAAATTATCAAAATTCATTCAATATTTATGACGAATAATATTAAAAATATCATTTTCTCTTCTTTAAAACGTTTTTTCCAAGCTCAACAAAACGTAATAATAATATTTTCAATTTTTTACTATCAAATCAAATCAAATTTTATTAAAGATAGACAACATAAGCTCAACGCAATATTACCCATTCAATTCCAACCACACGTAAGTAATTAAATCTTTGACTTTTATACCACACATTTCAACATAATATAAGTGTCCCTATTTTTATTTATTTGAGTGTTCACATCAAAATTTTGTTTTATCATTTAGAAAAACACCATAATAATTCTAGTCAAAGTTCAATTTTTATTTATTTTGCTTCAATGAATAGGTAGCTATTTATAAAAATTAAAGTACAAGTTGAACTACGTGGATGTGTCAATATAACAGAAAGGGATGGCTTATATATTAAAAATGGTAGGCCTATATATATTACATATGTATACATCTTTGTCATTATATTCCTAAAACTCAATCACTCTATCCCATTTTATATATCTCATTATTATTATGTGAACAATCAAACAAAAATTTTATTATTATTATTTCAGATATTTTTGTAATACTTTAATTATCCATAGTTCAAAAAGAGTGTGTAAATTGTCTCAAGTGTATGTATGGGTTCTTCAAGTTGGTCACTTTTGGTGGACCTACATAACTAGTTGTATATCTCTTTCCAGAAGCAATATTGGGTGTTTAATTAGGCATTTATTCATTTTTTTTACTCAAAATGATTCTTTTGTAGGAATTAAATAAGAATTCATCCATAAGGTATTTTAAAAACAATTATTTTAATTTCTCTTGTAGATTTACCCATATAATGTATGATTGGAAAGAACATGATATGTCATATGACTTTTTTGTATCACATATTCATATTAGGGTTTCAATTGTGATATAGAAAGTTGCGTTCGTATAACGTAACGTTCTCAATTGAATTACTCATCAGATCGAACCAGGTTTCAAATGCTAATTTATTTATTTATATAAGGAAAATAATTAAAAATATCTTTAAATTATTTAAAATTAATTTATTTTATCCCGTTACATTTTTTATAAAAAAATATCCTTCAACCAGATAAGTAGTTCAAAAGTGTCATTCGTACTAATTGTTACTCCATTACAAGGAAAAG
Source organism: Solanum chilense (assembly GCA_032847665.1). Lineage (NCBI taxonomy): Eukaryota > Viridiplantae > Streptophyta > Magnoliopsida > Solanales > Solanaceae > Solanum > Solanum chilense. The sequence goes on along the minus strand of CM064966.1, from coordinate 67,463,177 downwards.
GGTAAACTAGGCCTATTTCGAATAGTTTAAGGCTAATTTCGGACCATTTTCCCATATTTATAATATCTTTATGTAATTCAGAATTATGTGAATTTTATTTGTCTACAAAAGTTAAAGAAACTAATATCTAAATTCACATGGAATATTATAATTATTTTTATTTCAATTTTTTTTGGTTGGGATAATGAAAATTACACTACATCAAAAATATCATTAGCGGTAATTAATTTTTAATTACCGTTAAATATGATCTTTAGCGGCAATTAATACTCTATGTATATGTCCCTAAAGTCTTTAGAGATATTAATTCTAATAATCCTTAACTAATACTCCCTCCTGCGTATCAATGAGCTGCATATAAAGAATGTGGCTTACAGAAAGAAAATTCCCCTTGTTATGGAATATATCTACCATGCACCCCTTTTTCTCTCTCTCTTTTTTTTTTTAAATTGTGCGGTCGATACTTGCTTGGGATCTAAATTACATTATATTCATAGCACATAAAAGTAATCAAAAAGAGAAACACTTTTTATATCAATTTCATTTTTACGCAAATTCAAAATAAATAATAAAAAGATCGAAAAGAATCTTATTCATTCTACTGCTAACACGCATTGATATTGTCCAGCACTTCATTCTAATTTCTAAACTATGGAATATCGATATATAATTTGGTGCGATATGATATTCCCAAGAATTTCGATTCTTTTTACTCCTCTCTAGTCTCTAGTGCTTGTCACAATTGTTGGAAATGCTTCCCTCATCTGTTAAATATATAATTTTTATTTTTCTCAAAGTTAGTAACGTGCTACATAAATTAAAAAGAAAAAGGAAAAATTAAGATTCAAGACTCAATTAATTAAAGGGGAAAATTCCATAAAAGAAAAAAGTATAAAGTAAAATTATCATTAATACTTATAGTTTATTATTTTCGTATTCCTTACAATGCATTCGTTCGAAAATTTGAAAACAAATAGTTATATACGTTCACTCTATTTTATTGTATCGAAATATCTAATCACGATAAATATCTCATGCGCTCACTCAAATTTAATATATCAGTACATAAAATAGAATTGTTAGATACATCAATCGAGATAGATTGTATGCGTTCACTCAAATTCAATGTATCAATAAATACAGTAACTATAGATCGTATGATTTTCCTCAAACAGTATTAAGTTAGAGCTAAGGCATGTAATTTTGCCATTAATTAATTGTTTGTACTTTGTAGGCAGACCAATTGGGGAGTAAGTGGTAGGGTAATGCAACTATGGAACTTAGCAAAAAGGTGGAAACATACACTGAAATTTTTGGGGAATCATACAATTATATATTTTTCAGATCCCTTCATTGGCATACCCTAAACTGCAATCAGCATTTGTGCTTATTTCCCATGTTATGTGCCTTTTTTTCTTTTGTAATTTAAAAATAAAACAAAATTTCTTCTTTGGAGAACCCCTTTTACTATTTTCATCTCTAATTTTATTCCTCTAGAAGATCTTATAAAAATATTTTTTTTTGTCATAATACTTTAGCTCTAAAGGTTTAAAGTTTGATGTATTTAAATAAGCCTTATGTGATTATGAATAAAATTTTAAATTTTAAAATCTGATACATTTGATTGAACAAATTTTAAAAGTATTCTTTTTATTCACTTTTATTTGTCCATAATGAAATTTGCTTTTCCTATAAAATAATAAAAAGATTGTCTTTTTTTGATAGGTTAAAGTTAATAAGTAAAACTGAAAACTTTTTTAGGATGGTGCAGAACATCACATGAGTTCGTTTACATTGTCTATTCGAAGATTCAATTCCGAAACAACCTCTCTATTATATAAACATAGGAATAAAGCCGTTGTGAACATTTTTCCCTCTCTTCTAACTCTTTTATAGAATTACACGGAATCATAATTATTATTGAACAAATAAAGATGAACCGAGTGAATAAATAATATTATATAAATTTGAGAGGATAGTAATTTACTTAATCTTGTATACTGCCCTTTTTTGGATGTGTAAAAAGGATAGGTTGATTAAATTAATGGTGTTTTAAGTGAATGTCTTTTCAAATGAAAATCCCACTAGATGAGATAAACAGCAAATAGTTTTATCCTTCCCTAACCAAACACAAGATAAGGACAAAAAGTTTGAGCAATATTTTCAAGTGTGATTAAATAGTAGTAGCATTATGATTGTAAATGATTTACTACTACTCTTTAAACAAGTGTTAAAATTTACACAAAACAAAGACAACTTGTCTACAAACTGTTTGACTCCACCATTGCCGAAAGGCATCCTCTCATTCACACTAAAGCCTACAAAAAACACCATAAAAAGTAATATTTGTTTTAGTTTATATGTTTTCTTCGATCATAGTATTCAGATCAACTTATGCACGCCTCACGTGTGTGATTTCACACTAGTATATGTATTGTATCGTTTTATTCACCAATTCTCATATGTGCGATTTCACACTAGCGCATGTATTGTATAATTGTATGAAAAAAAGACGTAGTATTTTTTGTTTTCGCTCACGAAAAAAGAAAGTATAATTTGACCCACATTAATATATATACTAGGCTAGCATGTGGCAAATTCCAAGAACACCTACCCCCTACATGACCAATAGTCTATAATGTTCGAAGAGAAGAATTATTGATCTAAAAAAGTACTATTACTATTGCATTGCACGGCTTAAATGCTTTTGCCGTATACATCTCCAGAGTTTGCTGATATGTTTTTTAAAAAAATATGGAGGTTCATGAATCTTATTGTTTTACTATAGACTTATAGACAAACATTAAAAGTTGCATAATTGACAAAGTCATAACTTTTCCATATTACAATCGACTTTTCAAACCCAAAATAATATAAAATATGTTTTCTTGTTCTTTGACAGAGTGTACCAAGGAGCGGAGCCAATCAGGGTCAAAATGTTCATTCTTTAAATGAAAAATATCATTGTTTATACATGACTAAAATTATTTTTCATATTATATTTTAATCGACTCTGACTGAACTCTCTCTGAAAATTCTGAATCTGTTACACGTAAATGAACGGACGGCAGAAAATGAGAGTCGGTCATGTCACGCTACTATTTTTGAGGATAATACAAGAGATAATAGTAACAAGAGTATACGGCTTTTACCATACCACGAAAAGAAAGATTGAAGGGAAAAAAACATGCGTGCTGACCAAATAGAGTGTAAAAAATGGCTATGACAAATTGACAAAGAAAGAAATAAGTAGGATTCTCATATTCAAATTTGGATCAGTTATTGTTGGGCCATTCAAAGATGCCAATCGTGTGGCATTCAGCTTTTTCTTTTGTGTGTACCAAAGGACGACTGAACCACTGCCGTATAAGTTTTCCAAAGATAAAATGTTTCAAAAATTATATCAGTACGATCAAATCTTTCTATAACAGTCATTTTTACTATGACGACGGTTATATAAATATGTTGTAGTAACCAAAAGATATTCGTATAAACAACATTGTTATTGTATTTTAATCTATTGTTGCATGTGATCGATCACTTTTTATACTAACTCCGTTCAAGTTAATCTTCCACTTTATAATTGATCTTTATCGGATTGATTTGATAGTTGTTTTGCGTTTATAACTCTTTCTCAATCAAGTTTGGACGGAATAGCATGATAAGTAAGTTTTTCTAGTCATTAGTATCTTTGCTTGCGGCAATTGTGACATCTCAGGAAAATCGATGATTGTATCAATGATGCAATGCTAATATAGCTAAGACTTCTTAATTGACTCGTTATAAATAGTCTCAAGGGTATGGAACAAAGATATTTTTTTCAAATTTTTTACCATGTTTGTAAAGAAAATGAGAAATCAAACACTTTGTTTCTATTATATTATATCAAAATAAAATAAAATTCATCATGTGGTGCAATTGTGGGTAGTGGACCATTCTAAACTAGCACATGCAGACGACGACGACAACCACGATACCGTCTCTCACTTATTTTTTTTTTTAATTATAAGTGTCACCTAGTGTGGACTTTTGGGGCACCACTAAAGGAGTATTTGTTGTTATTTGTAAGACACAACAATTGTTGCTTTTAGAGCTCTTAGCAATAATATAGTTTGACAAAACTTAGGGTAAAACTTGTCTCCTTTAGAAAACTCACATTCTTTATCAAAGAGTCTACCTCCAATTGGGAACCTCTAAATTATTAAATCACAAGATAAGAAAAAAAAAAAAAGACAAATAATAATAATATCATAAACATATCTCTTTAGTATTGGTCCCACATTGTGTTCTCTCACTCACCCAAACATGTATGTTTCATTGTGGCTTCATTCCAAATCAATGATAAACTTAACAAAGACTATTAAAGATGAACCAAATACCTTTTAGGCCACTACAAGCTGAGATAGAAAGGAACAAAAGATTAGTTTATTGGGGAAAAAAAGAATGAGATAACAATACTAATTGCAAACACGTGTAGGATTAAGCTTAAGAAGATGTGGTTTATTAATCTCACAAGTACTTTAATTGCACGTAGCTTTGCTTGAAAAAGAAAAAGAAGCAATTGTGAAGCTTAGTGCGTTTGACATTTCTATGTTATTGAAAGCTAAGAATTTTGACTCATTTTTCCTCTTTAGTTTAGACTAAAAAGGATTGGTCGGTTTTCAACTGGGGCTTTAATGATAATGCCTTATAGACTATAGTATAAAATTAGAAAGATAACAAATTAGAGGTGGAGAAAGACAAAGCAGAAAGGGGCAAAAAAGGAGTCCAACTACACATGAGTACAAGGTAAAAAGAGAAAAGATACTAAAACTTGTATACAAACCAGAGTCTTTAATAATTTAGTGGGTTTTATAGAGGTCTAACATCTAGAATTTGAAATTTGCAAATTGGACAGGAAAAAATGATGATGAATTGATTAACTAGACATGAGTCAAAGTACTTCTTAGTAGTTGTTCTGATGAGATATTACTACATCTAAAAAAGTTCACATTGATGTATCTAAGCACTAAGCATAATAGTCAAGTCTTACCATTTAAGATATCCCTGTCTTTGTTCAAAACACGCAGCATAATTAGCTAGACAGCTTAGGATAAAAGAAGATAAGTGTTTCTGCTTAACGACGTGCAGTACCTGCAACTAAGTTGGAGAGTTGTTGACTATGAGATCAATCATCATCCATGACATAATCCTTAAATTACTAAGCAGTAAATATTAGCTGGTAGGGGACGTGCCATTGCTTAGGAGTGTCTGGCACATTCTGCAATTATGGAGCATTTCATACGGTAAAAACTCTAGAGAGGAAGTTAAATAAATTATTGGAGCTAACTCTAGGTGAGCCAAAGCATCGCGTCACTTCAGTATCGAAAAGACTTTTGTCCCGGCTTACTTGATCAACTAAAGTAAAAGACTTGTGTCCTCAATCCAAGACTTATCACCTTCCACATGTCTAGCTATAATTTCACAAATGAGGCTATAGATTTTTCAGCAAAGATAGGTTTACAGACAAATTATTGGAAGCGCAAATGTAGAAGTAAAAAGTTTCATAATGATCATGCTTACTGGAAATAATATGTGCTACTCTGGAATCCATTGGATAAGCCAGCAGCAGAGTCAAAGTTAAAACAGATGAATTGACCTTGGTCTCTTTGGTGGCAGAATATTCAATCCATATAAGTCCCCTGCAACAAAAATTGGTGGTTGGTTACTCATGATTTCGTTGAAATGTGTTATTTCCTAGGCAAATAAATTGGGATGGTACCTTTATGTTTGTCCATAAAACAAACTAGTCATGAAGATTGTCAGGGCAAATGTACAAAAAAGTCGTAGCGTGAAACAAGTGTAGGGAAAAATCAACTTTTCTTCACCTAAATGAATTATTGACAACCTTATCGACCCCCCAAAAAAGACCACTCAATGTTAATGGATAGCTGATTCCACTACTCTTGAAGACACACCATATCATGTCAGGCCACTTTGAAATACAGGAGCACAACCTAGGCAAACTATAACAGGAAAAAAATGTAGAACAACAATGACTTTCGAGAGAAATTGCTGCATCCCAATGAAAACTATGTAAATACAGTAGCTACTAAAAACAATTGATAACATTGTGTTTTCAATGTAAGTGTAAAAGTAACAGTGAGATTTTACTGATCCAGCGAAAACGTCACTAAAACTAAATAACTGCAGATTCCAACAACATTTATTCACCATTTACTATAGGTTTAAGGTTAGGGAGCTGAGATCAAACAAAGAGCTGGTAAGTTAATGAAGCCTCGTAATATTTAGTTGAAAGGAGAGGTAGAGCACATGGATTACATTTCCACTTTGCAAGATTTACTTCCTTTCATTCTGATATAAAAGGGTATCAATTGCAAGGTGACAATCTTTATACTTTTGACAGAAAAAGAAATTGAATGAAGCAACTTTCTACTTTTTTTAATGACTGAATCAGAAATTAAGCAACTTCCCATATTACTTTTGCTTCCTTTCACCTGATATTCTCAGTGTTCTGAACATTAGATAGATATCATTAATATTGGACTGTCCACAGCCCAAATGCAAGTAAAAGATCTAATCAAGTATTAGAAGCCCAATGCAGTTGCAATCGAACTATAAATGCATAGAATTGGCCAAGGCAACTTGCCATGCTAAATTAATGAGATAACACTCAACTACCTATTCTTTTACCTAGAGATCCCTCTCCAAACTTGCATGTTCATTTAATTTTCCCGAACTGATGTGCTTGAGAGTAAAGAAACACGATCCTTGTGTTACAGTCTTTTCATTTGCTGACTAATTTACTATAATCATTTTCAGTGACAAATGATGCCTCAGTGCAAACAACTGTCCTCAAATTTTCACCTTTCTGCCCACCCCTTTGCAAACTTCAACCACTAAAAATGAAACAGTTGTAAAAAAGTTAAAAAATTTACTATTGAATTCCTGATGTCAGAATTGTTAAGAATCATTTTTGGAGGAACAAAGGTCAAGAATCACGGGAAAGGAGAATGTCAATAATCTCATATGAAGCGAAGCCAACCCATAAAAACTGCAGTCTTCATCCGTCATAAGAACAGCACATTTATAGCATCAACTTTCCATATAAATTTTAATTTGTTACATTGGAACAAATCATGAATGTTAATTAAAAATAGAAATTGCAAAAAGCATTACCGAAAGATGAGATTTACATTAACTCATTCTAAGTTTCTGCAGATCAACCTCTTTCAGTTCCTCAATATCATCTGCACTGTCTGTGGGAATATCTCCACCACAATAAAGAGTCTGCAAATGCATCAGCTCGGAAAAGATCAACAATGTAAGAAATTGAACTACAATTTAGCTAAAATAAAAGAATAGGAATCAAAGATTAGAACAAATAGTGACCATTGTAGTTTAAGTGGTATTTTCATGTTGAGGTTTTCAGCATGTTACTTGGACCACAAAAGGGAAATCTAAGACAATTGAGGAACTCTAGAAATAAAGTTTTACTTGCACTTAACACGGTAAATAATTGAACAATTGTCTCAAGGCTATAGCTGATAATCAGCCATGTTATTTCTTATTACTCTCCTTGTGTTTTAACGATAACCTCATAACCATAACAGCTTCTAACATAAACTAATCACCTTCTTTCTTTAATGAATAACTCAAGACAGTTTCCTGGCAAAAGAAGGTGTTTAATCTAGCACTAGTAGAATCCATGCCCAACAGACGATACGGGCAGTAGTTTTATTTATGCTTTTAGATAAGTTTAGCAGTTTTCCTCAACGAAATTATATATACCAACTGATACTGATACATACTGTTTAGGAGAAATTAACATGTACTAATGCAGTCCTTTGCATGCTATTTCATCTTCAACTTCAATGAACCTTTATCTTAATATATAACCCAAAATAGTTTCTACATTTGTTTCAATCTGCGCAAGAGATGATTTTTGGAAGCTCTTTAATAAAATTATAAGACTTCTCATTTTACTTTAGTTTAAGTGTAACTGATTAGATTCAGTAATATATTAATTCATATAATATCTTCTATCGTGCCAAGTGTAGCTCATTAGATTCATTAATATACTAATTCATATAATATTTTCTATGGTGCCAATTTTACATAAAGTTGAAAGCTTATGCTACTGCACAAATTGACAGTACTCGATAAACTATGCTCAAGTAGATATATTATGTGCATTTAGAACCTCTTGCAACAATCTGAAGGGGCAAATGAATAGACTGAAGAAGGTTGTCAAAAGGGTATAGAGAAAAAAATGAGCAGCAAAAGCTGACTTAATTGGAAATCGACCTTGGGACCTAACTCTTAATGCAAAAACAATTATACAAGGCTCAATGAGGGATAATAATGAGCAAGTAATGAAGGATAAATTGTCTAACATGAAGTAAGAAATGAGGGACAGTTAGAGGAACTACTAGGAAGAGACAAGGGACTCGTGTCCCTTGTTACTGAATTTCTTAGCAATGATAGGACAGACATCATCAGCATCAGCCAGCGTCACTAGAAATGGAAGTTCTGAAGTAAGTGCAGAGTCTGATGGGGGTCATCACACCAACTCTTGATCATAAGAATTCCATTATTCACTTGCAATCTGAAAACCTGAAATCAAGAAAGAAAGATGCTTTCAGGTGCAAAAACAAAATGCCTGGATTTCAATGAAAAATAGATACTTCTCTAGGGACATTTTATGATTAACTAAGAAGACCATGTGTTCACACATTTCTGGTTCAAGGGAAAACAACATCCTTCTGAAATGTTATAGTTTTAACAAATAATGTGAATATGCTTGTCAACATACAAATAAGTTGCATGACACTCTAAGATACCACATAGAATCTCTATTTCCGTCCCCCCCTCCCCCTGAAATCACATGAGCAGATTAGTCAGGTACTTAATCTCCCATCCCCCAGTCCAACATCCAAGAAAACAAGGAAATCCTAAAACAAATGGATGCTTCTACAAGGATTATTAAAATCATTAAGATATATGCCTAAATGATCAGCACCTAATATTGTCAAATCTTTAGTGTAACTACCACCTGAGAATATGCATAATTCATGATAAGAGTTGAAATTAGCTTTCCATCTGGATCCAGTATATCCGACAGTAGACTCATGTAGATGCTATAACTGGCAGTAAAAATCACGATTTCAAACATATCTGCAACTTTCTCCATGAATGTCTTGAGATGAGGCCTCTGCTTCATATACACAACGTGTTCTTTCATGCTGAAGGAGACGGGAAGTGCAAAGTATGCATCATCACTGTGCTCCAAAGTAGAATAGACAAGTGTTTCTAGAAACATGAAACCAATATGCAAGACGAGAGTTTACTTATTGGAGTCAATATGTGCCTCCAGTGAGACATTCTCATTTTTTTCCTAAGTGTCGGTTCACACAATCACTTTGACATATTTGAATCAATCTCTGGTGGGTCTTTTGGTGGTAAGAATTCTCTCTCTTTCTCTCTCTCAGATACGTTCTTCCAAGTGAAATCTGTACTTCTTGCCAAAAATAAAAACTGTGATTGTTTTTTATGTGTTACATAGAAATACAAATGCCACATTTAATTAGGCTGCAAGTGTGACTTGAATATGAGTTCAACTGCGACACGTGCAAACGTGTCTAACAACTGACCTAGATACCTTAATATTTTTCACTCCACAACGTGACACTGTTTCTAACTTTCTGGTTTTTGTTTTGTGGTGCTAAATAGTATTTTTTTTTTAAAGCACCTTCTAGTTTTTTGTTCTGCTTGTAGACTATTTACTTTACTTTGCTTTCTATTTCAGTCCTTCCCAAGAATAAGACCTCCTTCCTGGAATGACCAAAGAACAACTTGCAAAGGAGAGGTTATTCACTGTGCAGCAAATGTTATTTATGTAATTCTGAGCAGGAAACAGTTGATCAGGTATTCTTCCATAGCAGCTTCTCAAGACAATGCTGGGAACTTTTCTTTAACATCATGGGCATATATTTGGTATCACCACAGAAGATCAGCAGCCCTTTGAAAGTTTGGCAGTTTAAAAAGTTAAAGGGGGCTTGAAGCAGATATGCAAGATTATTCCAAATTGCATACTGAAGACAACATGGTTGAAAAGGAACTAGGCATGTTTTGAGTGGAAGAGACTGCAGATACATAGAGTCAAAAACAAATGTATCAATCTTATAGTAGTTTTTTTGGTAGGATGGATAAGTATGGGAATTTTGCACTTATTAGGGGAAATTATGTAGTGCGTTTGGAGTTAGAGCTGTAGTTAGGTCCTGTAAAATGGTTGTAAGAACACCAACATTATATGGCAACAAATGTTGGGTCTCCAAAAATAACATATCCACATTGTCTAGACTCAAGACTCATATGAATGCGAATAAGATGGATATGCATTCATATCCTAAGATTATAAATCATCACATCCCATAAGAGGTGCAGCAGCATGCAGAGTTTAAAATGATGACGTCATATGAGATGGTATGGTCATGTCCACGAAGAATTTTTATATGCTCATATGAGATGATATAGTCATTTTAATAAAAACGGAAAAGTTAGACCCAAAATCATATAAAAGTTATCTCAAAAGGACTTTTTGTTTTAGCTTAATGGAAGCAAAGCATACATATATGCCACACCACTAGTTGGATTAAGGCTTAGTTGTTCCTTTTAACATTTACGATAAATCCAATATTTCATGGGCTCTTTTATCCTAGTTAAAGGCTTGTTGTGATGTAGTCCACGTGCAGGAGTAAGAGTACGATTTAGAGAACATCCACTCGTAGAGAAACGATCATCTTTCTTAAAGACAAATTATTATGTATTACAATAAAATGGACCTGAATGGATCAACATGAAAACAAGAAATTCATATACTAAACTCAACAATTTAGCATTGAGCAATAGTTGTCTGAGTGATTGAAAATAATGTCCTGATTCAGAAATGACTTTTTTTGAAAAGATAGCATTCTATCATAGATTAGTAAACAATTAGTCCTTTACTTTATATTCCCATATGTTAACATTTGAAGCAATTCAGTGAGTAAATTAAAAGAAATAATTGAATCTGTTCGACAAACAATAAAGCACAACAATCACACCAGCACCACTAAAAAGGATCAATCAACTCATCCAAGATCACTGCAATGTGTTTTTCCCACATCTTCATCTTTGTTACCATTGTCAACACTCATCACTCGAAAAATAGTCGAGAAATATCAAACGAAACAACTCTGGAATTAGTTAACTGCTAAATATAGAGATCGGACTGATTAATAACTTAAACAAGTTTAAGTGCAGCAGATTTTCTTAACAAGCCAAATCTGACCAGCCAATTGGGTTACAACAATGAACAGATTTTAGGAAGACTGACACCTCAGACCCCAGCCAAAGAAAATTAGAAGCTGAGGTCCACCAACAACAAATATTTAATAACCTATAGATCAACAGACTGATAGTGATAGAGAAATAGAATGTAAAATCAACAAAAGTTAGGTATCTATGCAACATTGAGAACAGATATAATACATAAAAATCAACTCACAGCTCCCCAATGTAATTGGATGCATCATGGTTTCCTCCAATGAATAAAGTTGGAAAGGCTGGCAACTGCAACTTCTTCTCCTGAGTAATACTTCCACGAAGAATTCACGATCCCATATGAGGTGACACATTTAAACGTATTCAGATCCTTCTCATTCATAACAACCTGCTTGCACGATGAAAAAGGCTCAACTTATATCAATCCAGAAGACAATATAAGAAAATAAGATGCATAATTATTGTTACTGATGAGACCAAACGACAGTCCGATGCACTACGCTCCCAAAACTTCAAAGCCAAATTAACTAGTTGAGTATGATTATGACTGAGCCGTATATATGATCAAAATGATACAAATCACAAATTTGCTAGAAAACTCATTGAGAAATATCTATTAGGGAGAATCAAATGGAAAATTGTAAGACGCATTCGAATCCTCCTTACTAGCGAAAAGGAATAGGAAAGGCCATCATTAAAAATGATACATTTACATATAAATACAGATGAATTGCAACGAGAGAATTTTGATGAGAGAAAAATTGCTCCTTACGGCGGCGCTAGTCGAATTGTCACTTCTGCTAATAGTTCCGCTTTGTCACCGGGCAGGGAATTGTGGTGCGCGACGGAATAGAGTTGTCGACGAGTGGTCCGGCAGCAGACGGCGGGCACGTCTGGACCTGAGACTTATCACAATTCACATCATTATGTGGGATTAGAATATTTAGTTTATCAAAATATAATAAACAATAATTAGTTATTGTAAATTTTAAAATTATTCATCATAAATTTTTACTATGATTTATAATAAATTTAATAAATGTCACCTCTAAATACTACTCCATCCTTTTTAAACAAAAAAGAAAAAGAAAAAAAAAAGAGAGAACAACAATTTAGGATCCAAACTTTTTGGACAATGGGATCCAACAAATTAAACATTTAAGATGATCTAATCGTCCTTTCATTAACAAAAAAAAAAGTTGTAACTCTCAAAAGATGAACTAAAAGTTAAATGGTTGTCATATGTATTATTTCATCATATGTTATATTGCACTCCTAGGCATATTCAAAATTTCGACAATATAACTGTCCTATTATAAAAAAATTGATTTAAATATAAATTTAATAGATTTGATATTTAAATCCATTAAAATGTCAAAAGTGTTACAAACAACTATTTAAAAAGGTGTTATCTAATTTTAAAAAAAAAAGAAGATAAATATAGAATTTAAAGTTCTAATCTCAGATAGGGAGGAGCATCGAATAATCATCACATTATAACACTGAGTGTTTGTTCACTCTTCCATATGCTTAATAATTTTCTAAAAAAATATAGCGCTGCTATATATGAGATCTTGAGAAGGAAGCAAGAATTCACGTGAACATACTGTTCAAATAAACAATATATCTTGGGCTAGTGCGCCCACAGGCAACCGCAATGTGTCCTTTGAAAGAGATCAAAATTCAAATGACTAAAAAGTGAAGTGTTCGTACAAATGTAGTGGTCTTTAGTAACATTTTGTTGCCTATTTATGTGAGCTCCTCAGTTGTTACCAGCAACTTTAAATCCAATGGACAATTCACTAAAACTCGAAACATTTTCACAACCCTTAATTATAAATCCGAAAAGAGTACTTATATTATAGATAATTCAAAACATCACAACAACAAATGATAACTGCTAAAACAAGTACTGACTATAATATTATGCATTATTCCAATTCCATCACTCAAGTAAAAGCTTGTGACCAATCTTATAAGAAGCATAAGCATCAAGGCACGCATACTCAACCTGGTCACTGCTCAACTCCCTTGCCTCCCAATTACTCATACACACATGCTTAGGCTTCTTCATATTCAAACCAGCAACTTCCAAAGCTAAATCTTTCAGCCCTGGTCTACGAAACCTCCCAGGCCAACGCTGCTTCGCCATCGCGCGAATATCAGCGCTCTTAGCACAATTCAATCCATACTCGTTCTTCAACTTTTTAACATCATCCGCAACTTCAATTCCCACAAATGTAAACTTTGAACTATTGAGAAAATCCTTTAGAGATTCAGGAATTTCATCAACGTAGAAAAGTTGAAGGATGAGACATTTTTCATCGATGCATAATTGTAACGTAGCGGATTTGTTGCTCATCCAACTTATCTCATGGGGTCTCCATTCAATGTCTAGGCCAACAACAACCATGGGAGTGTTGCCATGTACGGAAAGAATGTTACGTACCCATTCATCTGCGACGGTGCCTTTGTCGGTGACGGTTGTTTCAATTGTTTTTCCGGCGAAGGTGACTGAGTATTTGGAAGTAGTTGGGTTGTAAGTTATACCATTACGATTAGTGAAGGAATACATCTTATATTTTTTGTTTTCTGTATATGTCTTTATCTCATGAGAGTTGTTAGAATTTATAGGGAGTACGTATGTTTTGATCAGACGTTTGAAATGCATGACCTTTGATTAATTAGGAATTTGTAAAGTTAAATTTGCATAAATACAAAAGTGTATCTAGAATTCATTAATTAGGAATTTGTGAAGTTAAAGAAAGTTGCATAAATACAAAAACGAGAAGATGAAACATAGAAACTTGATAATTAGTTTGGAAACGTGTAATACACGTATGAGAATCTGAAGAGTTAACTCTTGAAAAATATAAATTAACTTAGATATATACACCACAATAAATAGTTAATTATTCCCAAGGCGACCGTTAATATTCCATAAAAAACTTTGAGTTTACAGTTTTGTTCAATAAGTCAATTATGTCACCAAATAAAAAATAGAAAAATTTTGGCCATAAAATTTGATTAGAATTTATCAGAATGGTAAAATAAAATATTTTATCGTTTTAATTTTAATACATTTTAGTTAAAAATGGAAAAAAAATATTTATTTTAAAATAAAAAATATTATAAATTTTTTAAATTTCTGACCAAATACTGACCAAATGTTCTGATCATTTAGCATTACCCAATATCAATGTTTTACTTGGCTATTCATGATTAATTTTATAAGGAAAATTCTTTTTGGCCAAAAAATGTGGCCATAATTTGTTACATTTTACCTATATTATTTTATCCTTTTGAATATTTTAACCATTTTAATTTTAATATCTATTAATTAAAATGGAAAAAAAAAGATTAATTTATTTTAAAATTAAAAAAATATCATAGATTTTTAAGTTTTTTGCCTAAATTTTCCGGCAATTTAGCACTATCCATTTTATAATATTATATTATTAACGTGCAATAAATTTTAATAAAATTACTCAAGAACTTAATAAAATAAAGGATATTTTATAGTACTTCAATGCATGTATAAGTTCTCATGTTCCCAGTAAAATACTTCATCTGTCCCTAATAATTATTAGTCCACTTTTAAATTAACACATTTATTAAGAAAATAACAATTGACATAATAAAATTGTTATTTTAGCCATATTATTGATAAAATGTATAAATTAAGATATAAGTAAAAGTGAAATAATGAAATCTCCCTTTTAATCAATATCAATATTTTGTTAAGGGGTATGTAAAAGGAAAAACATAACTAGGATTTTGAGATTGAGGAACTAGGGAGAAGTACTTTCTATTATTAATTTATTGTAAGGCTTGCACTTATATTGTATATATATACAAAATAAAATAATTATAAAGACCATAGTACACAAAACTTTTAAAAAATAATTTTAGGAGGAAAATCAAATTGATCAATCATAAACCGAATAATGCTACACAATATGCCTAAAACAATCGTGATTTTATAGGTCAAAGGTTTTATAAGATTATTATGTCATTCTATCCAATTCAATTAATACGTATTTAATGATGTTAGGATTGTTTACATTATCGCGACTATTCTTTGTCCCAAGCAAACGTCACATTTTATTAAAGATGTTTTAATTTATTCATCGATGATAAATTGATATAAACAGTCGAGCAAATTATACAAGTCTTTTGTGATTTTCACAGTGAGAAAGAGATCAGTGTAGTTAACTTTATGCATTTAACTGTCGGGATTTAATTCATCGAGCCTTATGGACCTCTACATATTAACACCTAATAGGAGAATCGTTACGTCCTAATTACAATTAAAATTATGCAGACAATTAAGAAAACGGAAGAATAAAGGAATTTCATGCAATATATCTTTATAAAAAAGAGCTTTAAAAACGACTTCAATTAAGATTTATAAAATAATTAACTTTCTCACGGATCTATTCTAAACAGGTATAAGAGCTATTATGATTGCAAAGTATGAAATGCGATAACAAGGACACAACTCCCACCATGCGGAAGGAAAAATAGAAGTTGATAGAGATTTACTTCATTTTCATCTAATGAAACACCACCAACCTGCATTCAGACTGCCAAAAAAGCATAGCAATAGTAGTATCAGTACAAAACCACACATACTAGCAAAAACATGCAGATAACCACTCGCTTCTCCATCTTTACCATCTCTCGAATATCTCATAATTACATTAGCGCCCTTACTACTAACCACCTTCTCAGTCAACCTACTCACTAGGTTCTTGATCATAGTCTAACCATTCTAACGCACAGAAGAGCCCATGAATACAACTACAAACATTCTAACTAATCACTCATGAATGCCTTTCTCCAAGTGAAATCTAGCTAAGTATATATCACGTAGGCTATCTTCACTTCTCGCCATTGCAACACACGAACAACCCTTTTCTCTCAAATATTACAATCATTGATCAACGCTTGATACATGCTGCACCACATTCCAATTTAGGCTTGTTCTTTCTGATTCTTTCAACAACGAGATACCAAATCAGTTTACTCAACATGGTAGAACAATCAAATATAGGTCATCATAATCATTTAACAATTCTGAGGAAAACAATATCAACCGTCATTTACGAATAAGGTGCAGTTTCACATTTTTTAGTTACAGAGTTACGACAAGTCAATTGTCCTCTCATGAAACTCAAACTCAAACTATTAACATACCGGAATGTGGTACTCGATCCCATATTTAGTGTGTCGGAACGCATGCAACACCCGATCCATTCAACAAGTCACAACCACAATTTTCAAGTATTTTCACATAATCATACAATCAAGTCATGATTCATGGCATACCCCATTCAATTATTTTTAGGTATGATTAGTGTGATCCATAACACAACATTTACATACATACATTATAATGAAGTAATTACTAGCATACATCACACTAATATGAAATCGCAATCATCACAACAATGAAGTATTCATTCGAAATATATTACTTAAACAATAACTCAACCATTCTTAGCCCTAATTCATCATCTAAGACTTCTTCCTTATGATTTAGACATCTTTTATTCGGTGCACGAAGGCCTACACATAAATCTTACCATTGATTATCATTATACTACGCATTGGACACAGATTCGTAACTAATCAATTTATAAAATCTAGCCTACCTGGGCGCCAAGCAGCTACACATAATTTTTAGCTTTGATTCTCGTTTTTAAACTTCGTGACGGCTTGATCGGAAATCCGCTATCCACCCCGCTCCTTACGCTAGAAATCTCCTTCTCCTTCCTTTCTAAGCTTAAAAGTAGCTTCTTTTTTTTGGGGGGAGGGGGGAGGATTGGGGTTCTAGGGTGGTTCTAAATTAGATATTTTAGGAAGAAAGAGGAAAATAAGATTTTACATTATTTACATTCTGTCTCGCCTATTCCACTCTGGCGTCAATTTATCCCACTGTGACTTTGCTGTCCTATCGACATCTGGTTAGTAATATCTTGAAGTTTTTTTTTTTTTTAAATAATGACTGTTCGAATTATTATATTATTATCTGTGTATATAATATGTATACATATTTAAAAATACTTATGTTCTGATTTTTGTGCTTTTCAATTCAAATTTCTTACTCGTTTCCAATAGTTACAATTCACTATTCATGTACCACATCACATTATATAAGAATTCTCTTAAATCTTCCCAGTTCTATGTACGTATGTATCACATTATAAATATTTAAACTATGATTAGCTTTACCAAACGGTCCAAAACAATGTGCTAAAAGTCCTAATCACAATGATTAATTGGAGTGAATTAAATTTCTGTCCGACAATAATAACCAAGCTGCCTCCCCACGAAACAACAAGCCACGCGTCAGTTTCCTATACGGGCCCACCAACCTGGCGCGCGTTAGTCCTAACCAACGCCCAGCTCAGATTATCTGGCGCGCATCCCACTTGATGCGCACAACGCCCCCCTTTGCGCCTCCTCTCGGCCGCCACTGAGGACTCATTTTAGACTTCCATTTACAGCCGACACTCAAATATCTCAAATTCTACCGGGAAATTTAGCCGCCGTTGTACCGGAATTATGAACAGTTCCGTTGAATATTCTTGAATCTGATATCTGGAGTTGCTGAAGTTTTTTTTGCTGAAACCGGGTTCAGCAGAGATTTCATTCTATTTTTTTTTA
Source organism: Solanum chilense (assembly GCA_032847665.1). Lineage (NCBI taxonomy): Eukaryota > Viridiplantae > Streptophyta > Magnoliopsida > Solanales > Solanaceae > Solanum > Solanum chilense. Next base: position 67,445,180 of record CM064966.1, on the reverse strand, counting down.
CCAAATCAGGCAGATTTGATTCGGAGAATTAGGTTCTTTTCGTATATCTAGGGTTTCAGTGTAATCAATTGTGATTCGGCGAAGTTTCGGTTTAAACTGAATCGTCTGAGCTGGTATGATCTTCTGCACATTTGTTCTACTATAGACTCTAGTTGAATATTCGTGCATTTCGTGCCTTTTGTTGATTCGTTGATTCATTGTGTGTAAAAGCGTGGAACTTGCGTATCAGTTGATGTAATTGGGCAGTTTGGTTAATCGATGGCGTCGATCCGGAGAACTCTATCACCGAGTAACGAACGGCATTATCAGAATGGAAACCAATATTCAGTTCAATCGCCATCTCATAAGCTCGTTCTCAACGGCAAAAGCTCGCTACTGAATTCTCGAAAAAATTACGTATCCAGGAAGAAGTTGTTCTATAGGTGTCTGGTATTTTTGGTGCTAGGGTTTGTATTAGGTATGGCACCATTTGGTGGTTTTGATGATGCGAAGAACAGTGATTTTTCGTTTGAGATCAAACCACCGGTGGTGAATGTTAAGGAGGAGATGAAAGATGTGGTAATTCCCAGACCTGACAATGTCGTGGTAAACTCAGTTAAATTACCAGGCTTAGGGGAGGAAGTGCACGGGAAGTTTGATTATGTATCCAGGAAACTGTTGATTGTGGTTACTCCGACTTATAATAGGGCACTTCAAGCTTACTATCTTCTTAGATTAAGCGAGGTGTTGAAGCTTGTGAAATCACCTCTGTTGTGGGTTGTGGTTGAGATGAATGTGGCGTCTGCAGAGACTGCAGACATTTTGAGGAAGACAGGAGTTATGTATCGGCATCTGGTGTGCTCCAAGAACATGACAGATATAAAAGACCGCGGGGTGCACCAGAGAAATGTTGCATTGGAGCATATTGAACATCATAGGCTCAATGGAATTGTTTACTTTGCAGATGATGATAATATCTACTCACTTGAGTTGTTTGAGAGCATTAGATCGATCAAGTAAGTTGAGATTCATCAGTCTTGTTTACATGACTTGTCTTTGTTTTGTCCTGCTGTGAGCATGTTCAGGATGATGTTATGTGCTTTATGTAGATGTTCAAGTCGATAATAGTGAATAGTCTAGAGCTATTTCACATATATTATAACTTCACTAACAAATTCTTTTCCTGGTGTCCTCGGTTCATCACTCTTCATAGTTATAAAAATAACAGTTGTAGATTAGACCACTGGTCGTGTGATTTTTGGACTTAATTATTATCTCAATTCTTCCTCAAAATAGCAGTCCTTAGATTAGAAGCTGAGGAATGACCACCTTGTTAGTGTATAATGGAATCCCCTTCTTCTGGTAAAATATAAATTGTGTGAATTTTATTAGTGGACAAAAAGAGTTACATGATTTGGATTACCGACTTTTATGAAGGTCTATAACTCTGACATGCCCACCAGATGTAACATCTTCATCATTAGTGTTATCATGTGTTTGTTCATTCTTAATTGATGTCAAAGAAAAAGCTTGGCTTGACAGAGATGTACTTCAATCACTTGGTTGGACAGATGTGCTTCAATCTTTTCAGTAGAGTTCTTGACTTCTTGCAATCCAAATAAGAGAACAGAGTAACCACTCAATATGGAAGTTGGATATAGAAGTATTAGTAAGAACCAGCCATAGACTTGTTACACCTGTTCTTTGGTCGATGCCTAGAATTTATACATTGATTTCACTTGCCATCTTCTTTCTTTGTAGAATTCTTTGTGATGCCTCTATCCACTTCTTTTTGTCATTCACCTGCTTCATAGAAAATCCTTGTGATGCCTTCATCCACTTTATCTTCTTTTCAAGGGGTTTTAAAGAAACATCTAGTCTTCCCATCTTTATTATGAGAGTCAGGACTACATTCATTACTAATAATTTTCCACTTTTTTCTTGTTATTTGGAATTGTAAATGTCATACTGCGTTTTATTACTATAATTAGTACGGCATGCTTGCTATCATAGTCAATAATTAGAACCCTTATTAAAATGTACTGTATTTATAACTATAAGAGTCCTCTTTTATAGCATAGGTGAAATTAACTTATTTGTCTCTTCGACTTCTAACAAATAGAACTTATTCATGTCTCTGCTTAGTCAAAAGCTGTCTGATGTTGGAATGTTTTACATAAAAATGACTTAACTCGTATCGTTCCATAAATTGGTAGATTGACCCTCGCAATAGTGAATTTGAGTGTCCTATGGGCTGCTCCGTGAAGAGTAGCTTCTACTCATCTTCCTTGATGTCTACCTCACACAAGTAAAGCTTAAAAGAACTGCCACTACAAAACTTTAAACTTGGTCAAGATGTCTTGATACTTGTCACCAAGGAATTCAGTCTATAATATTCCTTCGTAAATTTCTTATTGTTTAATATGTGGAAAATAAGTCTCACTGAGGATTAGAAGCAGTGAGCTCCGAATTTGCCTGCAGAGAGAAGTATTGCGACTTCTTTATGCAGCAAAACAAGCCTCAATGGACTGCTTTTACTGGAAGTTAGATCTCAACCAAGAGAGGTGCAAATAATATGTCAGAGAGATGAGCTTCCCTGCTGCAACTGAATGAATTGTATTTAAAAGATATGGTTTCTATGATGTAAGACTATCTATACATAGTTACTCGAAACCCGATCCATATCCTAGAAAACTAGTAATATTCCAAGTAGTTAATGCAAAAGAAATGAATCCTGAACCATCTATGGGAATTAAATCCAGAATACAGTTTGAGCTCAAATAACAACATAGACTCGACAAGTTAGTATTGATCAAAAAACACACTAGACTAGTCAGTAACTACTTGTGATGCTCCTGGAAAATATTTTGTTTTTTTCTTGATAATGGTAATGTATTCCTCAGAATCAAGGATATGTTGGTGACCTCCAAAAAGTTGTGGATTAGTCAACAAAGACTAATCAATTACAATGATCCTAAGTCCTAACAGATCTGTTAATTGTTCAGCTTCCTCTACCCTTTCTTCTTTACCCCAAACATAAAAGGTAACAATACAATTATGAGGGGGACTAAGACTACCTTCAGAACATCTTTTGTTTCTTTCTTTGCATGTTGTCCACCATATACAAGATGGGATGATTCTCAACCATTTCTTGTAACTCTTGCTGCCTCCTCTCCTGATCCAGCAACTGAGAAGATCTGTTGTGTGCTCGAGCATTATCCACTTGCTTTGGGAGAGACTAAGGAATAGGGCCCAAATTTGCGAGGTCACTTTGCAATGCTCCTGGGAAATAGTATATTCATGTCAAACATGGTTCAGAAATGTCTATGCTAGACTGTTGTCTTCTTCACTGAAAGAGGCGATGTATTTTCTTGGAATGTCACTTGATTTGTGAAGAACGCTCAGTAGGTGACCTTGTGACCCCAAAAATAGAAGCTGCATATCTTTGTCCACTATATATTCAAGATAGAATCTATTAAGTGTTGCAGTATTCCGATTCTTTTCTGTTCTTCCTGCATCAGCTCCTTCATGGAAAGTAATTGTTTGAACTCTTCATACATGTTCGGATCCAATTTCTAGAGTTCTACCTCTGAGATCAATTGATTTGCATAATGAGGAAAAGATGATAAAAATTGCTATTGAAATTTGTTGTGGAAAGATGTTACAACTCTTCTTCTTCTTCTTTTTAATACTAAAATAAGCACAACTATTCAATAAAACAAATTTATATCCTCTTCTGGGACACACTTCTGGTGAAATTCTTTCTTATCTAGGAAGTATGGTAAAGTAAAATGGTTGAGCTAGGACATAAGTAACTATTTATATTATTGTTGGTATGAGAGGTAATATGTATGTTGTTTCTTGCGAATATGACTGTTTTTAGATTCTATAAGTTGAAGGAGAGCACATTGTTTTTGCAGATTTGACGTCATTGTTGGAATATTCTCCTTTTGTCTTTATTTTTTCTTATCTGCTTATATTTTCTTGTGATCTCCACTTTATAGTCGTTTTGGCACTTGGCCTGTTGCTATGCTAGCACAAAGCAAAAGTAAAGCAATACTGGAGGGCCCTGTGTGCAATGGAAGTCAAGTTATTGGGTGGCACACCAATGAGAAGAGTAAGCAACTTAGAAGATTTCATGTCGATATGTCTGGTTTTGCCTTCAATAGCACTATATTATGGGATCCAAAGAAATGGCATCGACCAACTTCAGATCCCATACGACAGTTGGACAATGTGAAGGAGGGTTTCCAAGTATGCTTCATATTCCTCCTCCTTTAAAATTCTTTATTTCTTTACTTTGGGGATAGAAGCCTGCCTGAACAGGTTGAAGTTGGAAATTTGCTCACAATGATTACTTGCAGGAGACCACTTTCATAGAACAAATTGTTGAAGACGAAAGCCAAATGGAGGCTGTCCCTCCTGGTTGCTCAAGGGTATTGAATTGGCACCTTCATTTGGAAGCTCACAGAGTTGTCTATCCAGGAGGCTGGCTGCTTCAAAAGAACCTTGATGCCATTATCTCTACCACATGAGAAACACAAGCAAGGTGCAGGAACTCTAATTGGTGTCCATGAAGGAGGTCAGTGCTTCTTATCATCACTAAACCCACAACTTCCCTTGTCTTGAAAAGGGAATGGTCAAACGTGAAATAAGTGAACTAGGGGTTGGTGGGGTGTGAGGAGTAGCTTCTCTTAATTAACATCATTGTATTCCCAAAATGAAGATTCATTCTCCCCCCGCTCTCCCTTTTGTTGCTAATATCCAGAGACCTTTTTGGCATTATTGTTGTTTCTGCTGCCGTGTCCAATGTCCATATTTAGTTTGACTGAGCAAGGAAAAAGGAAAGCACTCAGCTGCAATTCTTTTTGACAGGCCAGTGCTAATCCCAGTAGGAAGCTATCATTTTCAAGCTGATCAGGGAATTACTAGATTGCCAAAGTTGAAGCAGCAAGCATGCCTTCAATGTCAAGCTAGCTATAAAGAAAGGAGTGATTCATTTTATTTTTGACTTTCTCGACACTATTCTTTGACAGCATCAGAACTCGTTTTGTTGTGGAGTTTTGCTGCTTTTTCCCAAGGAGAGGGATGTGGTTTCTTCAATTTCCATTGCAAAATTGATTGCTACTGCCATCACAGAAGGCGGAATGTGTGCATGTTGTACAAGGAATGGTTGTGATTATCATCCTCGGAAGCAGGAAGCAAGTGATGCTTAGTTCAAGTTGTAGTCTTTTACTATTGTGTTACTGATGGAATAGTTATCATACAAAATTTGCAATTTTTTTTTTACCTTCTTGATGTGCAAAGGTGGTTATTATCCCAGAGGTTTTGCCAATTAAATTAAGCCGTTTGGATTTTACTTGTGCAGATTTTTTACTTTCTACGTTGAATTCACTTTTACCAACTTAATTTTTTTCTTTGGAGTTAAAGAGTGTTATAATATACGTTTCTTTGAGTACTATAATAGGAGAGACCTGGCGATATCTTTGAAAGAGATCACGTCTCAACGCTAACACATGTGACGATAAAAGAGTGCCCCAAAAATCATGATTAGTCACTTCGTCCAATACAGTATTCTACAAAAGGGTTGGTATTGAAAGTATTTGGGTAAGTATCATTCGATGCCCATTAAAAGGACGAAACAGAAAGTATTTGTGTTAAGAATAAAGGACGACTAAGCCACAAAAGGCACAGTTTGTGTTAGGTATAGCGGGACTAAGTTGCCACAAAGGACCTACACGGAGAGTATTATGTGATTATCACCGACGACAAAGTCGACACTGAAAGTATTTATGTGATATAATATAACAATTAGCGACGACTGAAAGTATTATGTGATTATTAGGGACGACGAAGTTGCCACTAAAGTATTACTGAAGGTATTTCTGTGTTTATTAGCCACGGCGAAGTTGCCAGTGAAAGTATTTATGCGATTTTTAGTGACGACACTGTCGCCACTGAAAAATTTATATGATTATTAGTGACGAGAAGTCGCATCTAAAAGTATTTATATGATTATTAGCGACGACAATGTCGCTACTGCAAGTATTTATATAATTGTTAGCGACGACTTTATTCGATTATTAGCGACGAGAAGTCGCAACTAAAACTATTTTTGTGACTATTAGCGACGACAATGTCGGACTGAAAGTATTTATATGATTATTAGCGACGACATTTAAGCAATTATTAGCGACGACAATGTCGCCACTAAAGTGTTTACATGATTATTAACGACCACAAAGTCGACTCTGAAAGTCTATTTATGTGATTATTAGCAAAGTTGCCACGGAATGTATTTGTACCTAGTATTATTTGAGTTGCAGTGACTGCTAAGTTGCCACTAAATTGCGTACCATGTATTAGCCATGACACACGAACCATGTATTAGCCACGACACTAAGTATTACCGATGACAATGATGTCACAAAAGGGTCGCAACTGAAAACATATATACCATGTAACAGCGACTACTATGTCAACATAAAAGGCCGCCAGTTAAAGTATTTGTATTAAGTATAGTGACTGCATTGGAAGTGTATAACTTGTATTAGCAACCACTACATCGCCACTTGAAGTTTGTGTGCGTTTTTATTTTTTAAAGCATTCATTTCAATTGTTAATGACAACTCAATAGCTCATTGAAAGTATTTATTATAAGTTTTAGCAACCACTTAGTCACCACATAGAAACAATATACTTGCAAGGTATTTTTAGTAACCACAAAAATATGTGCTATGTTCTAGTTTGCACAACATATTCTAAAAGAAAGTCCAATTCGAGAAAAGCATTGAAGATGATGCAATTAAGGGCAAAAAAGCTCTCAGCGACTTTTTAGTAAAAACTTACTACTTCTCGATAACATTCCAGACGCTAGAATGAATAACTAACCATCGAATAAAGAGTATAATTCAAATCACCAGACCAAATCTACCATTCTTTCACAAATAAACTCTCTTTTTCATTTTAATTAGTTTTGTTCTGAGAGCTTTTTCGAAGAAACTAGAGAAGTGTTCCTTTCTTTTTTTTCCCTTTACTCTGTAATCGATAATTGAACCCATTTACTCTGACCACAAGTGAGGCAAGTGGGGGAGGGGTAAGGGGAAGTGGGATGGGGCTATAAAACTACAGTACAATTACACACTTCCAGCTGCCTCCCTCTCATACAAAAGGTTCTAAATAACCTATCCTACCAGCTATTCTACTCCCCACAGCACCAATTGGTTGCCTAGACACCTCAACTGATGCCTGTAGGCAGAAAAATTACACAAATATAATGAATGACAAACATATAGCTGGTAAGGAACTGCGAGGGAAATTGATGTCTTATGGTACATTCTCCAAAGGGAGATTTCTCCTCAAAACTTTTGGACACTGCCATCGCATGAGCCATCTTGTTGCCAGCAGATTGAGCCGAACTTCCATGGGGCGCAGATACTAGCCACAATTTACAGACTCTGGAGAATTATAGCAGATTGTTGCAATAAGGAGCTGCAGTAACACTGGTGCCCACGCCGTGTACTACTACACTGCATTCCTTTAAGAAAGTGCACTGTCATGTTAGAGTTGTTCCATGAACAGAAGCACTAGTCTCTGAGGCATGCACAGTAGATGAGAGATGTGATTGCTGCAAACTCTCATTAAAAAGACCAAGTTGTACCAAGGTTGATCTGCATCAATGCCAAACAACTTTAGTAAGCACAAAGACTAGTTAATTTGTAATAAGCATGACCAAGGTCTTTTTTTTTTTTGGATAAGTAAATCACGAAGAAACTTTTTGAGCATAGCTCTTATTCTAGGATGACATGAAGACACAATCTGATTTTCTACTTTTAGAATAATGTCTCAAAAATTAGATGCAGCATGTGCCATGAAGAACTTGAGATAAATCCAGTTGACATAATGCAGAAAAAGATGGAAATTACTAAACGGTTGATCAGATACAAAATATACCTAGGGAGTGAAGTTTTAATATTTGGCTGATTAACAAAGGTAAGCAATGGACTTCGGAGATTAACATATTTGTTTAGAGCACTCTCAAGCTGCGCTGGTGGCAACTGCAAACAAGATCAAACACATTTTAAGACAAAATACAGATAAGGTCGCCTCCATGCACAATATAGTAATATTATAAATCACCAAACAATACCTGTAGTAGTACAGGAAAAGAATGTGGTTGTGTTTGTGAGACACATTTTAGGAATCCCACCCACAATTTTGGCATCCTCCATACCTGCATCCAATATGCAATAGGATGACAATTCATTTGTACAGCAATAACGATAGTTTGTGATTAGGGGGAAATCTAAGCTTAAATACCTGTCTAACCACAAGTTTGGAGAGTATCTCCATCACAAAATCAACCTAAACATAAAAAATAAGAAGATAGTGTCAAACACATTGACTACATTCCTTCCACATCAAACAAATATATGCTCAGTAAGAAGCACTGTCAAAATTCTAGTGCTGCCCAGCTGCATCAACATGTAGATGAAATACTCCAGCAGTACTCTATCAGAGCTAGTTCATAAACATCCAGGAATCCAACCCTCCAACCATCAAATGGAAAGAAGGAAAGAGACAAGACGGATTACATATCTTGGATTGCGTAGTTTCAAAATCCAAGACCAATAATCACATCCATACGGTGTTTAACTGTGTGACCCTCTCATCTAAGAGCTTGAATTATTCAAGAAACAGCTTTTATTCGCTTATGTCTTCAACATTGCCCCTTTGTGCTTAATATGGCAGGCCAAAGGAATGCAAACTAAGAGACATGGAAGAATAACTTTATCCAAAAATAAATCAAGATACTAAGATGTGTCAACTCATGAGTATCAACGACATGATTGTCAGGTATTCAGATGCTAATTTAGCATGGTAATATCCTGATAGACACTCTATCTCTGGACATTGTGTTCTCATTGGAGTAGGGATGGCAATGGGGTGGGGCGGGGGGTTGGTTGCAGGTTCCCTCCCTCCACATTTTGGAACAAAACAGTTTGACGGATCAATGATCTTCACAGTTTTATAACTTAATAAATTTTGTTCATAAACTTGAAATCAAATTTTCTTTTCATTCATTATTTATGTAACTCACAAGGTCAAGATGATACTAATATTAGTAGAAATCAACAAACAATTTTTCCACCCTTCCCAATTGTTATTCTTTATAAAAGACAACAAGAAAAATTCAAGATACTTGATACTTTTTAGTTCCTTGTTTCTTCCTGTTAAGCTGTAACAGAGAACAGGAATGAATTTTTTTCTAGGTTCATTATATAAGCACCCTTTAACTTATACAAGTCATATAAATATTCTTAGTATAAATGTTAAAGCAGTAAACTGATCAGAGAATTTGACAAGCAAAAAAGAAAGATATATGACTAAATAAAAAAGAGAAAAAAATCGCAATGTAATACTACATCGTGATGATGAAAAATAATTACGTATAGCCGATTTATACAGGGAGGGGTGGGTTAAAAAAATATATTTTGTCGTGTGGGTCAGGACAGGGCAGGGCGGGGAGGGGAGGGTTGGAGTGTTCATGGGTTTATGCGGGTTTGCCCCGCAACTGCCCTGCCCCGCCCCGCCCCTTTTGACATCCCTACATTGGAGGCAATTTGATCTCCTGAATGAGTAAGAACCAATTGTGGTGCAAGACCTATGTAGCAGCTGAATATCGAATCATGGGAGTTGCTACATGTGAACTCATCTGGATCAAACGACTCTGGAAAGAATTGAAATTTGAAGAATCACTCTGATGGAACTTGTTTGTAATAATCAAACTACGCTGCATATTGCTTCAATTCCAGGTTCTGGGAGAAGACCGAACACAGAGAGATTCACGGTCACTTTGTCAGAGAAAATATTCTCTGAAATATTGTAACATGATCTGTGAAGTCCAATACCAAATTTATCACAAGTACTCAACTAACTGCATACGTACACCATGCTCGACACATCCAATGTATATGCTTGAGGGGTGGGTGTTAGATAGCTAGTACAGTGTTGTCCATGTTGTTGTCCCACATTGAACAAACATAAAAATGATGAAGCCTAAGACGTTAAGTCACACCCATAAACTCACATATTCTAATTGTTGAAATTTGTTTTTAGTTACTACAATAATTTTTGGCATAATAAATTAGTAGTTTTAGAATAATTTGAACTTTAAATTTCTATCAAGTTTCGATTAATTTGTTGAGATATTTTAGTTTTTTTGAATTTCAAATTATGCAAATCTTTTGTTTTAAACTGACTATTTAAAGACCTCCTATGCTTAATAAAATTGCTGAGAGACTTCCAATCAATACTTCAGCCCTTTTGGTTGCATCGTCTTCTAAAAACCAGCGGTGGCATCAAGAGCTTCCACTGATATAAATGGATCTTTGCGTTCATTGAGGAAATATAATTTTAAATCATTTTTAACCCATATCAATTTTCAACCGATTTTCAACTCATGCTTATTTTTAAAGCACGGGCAACATCTTAAGCCCTTGCTTATTTCTAACACTTGGGCACCAATACCAATTTTCAAAATTTTAGCTTATGCTTATTGTAACACACAACTATTTTCAACCAATACATACTTTAACTATACAAATTTTTATCCATATATATTTTTAACCATGACAAGCATCTATCTTTTGATTTCCCTCGGACCTTCATTGATGAAAATCATTTATTTTGGTCGGTGAAGATGAAGTCAGATTTTTTTTTTATTTATAACACGCAGGTCAAATTCTCTTCCATTTGATAAGAGAAATTACACAATCACTCTCCATCAACAAAATAAAGAAATTGTAAATGGAAAATGCTTGAAGCATATGATAGAAAAAGAAAAGGAAATTGAGTTAGATGAGATTATATAACAAAAATTGCAAGTTCAAAAGCACTTAAAAAGAATTCAACACCAACCGCGAAAGAAAAAAGTAGGAGCACTCTTTTAAAATTGCAGCAACTAAAGCAAAGGAGGAGTGTTGAAATTTGTTTAAGTTACTGCAGTAAATTTTTAGCATAATAAGTAGCTAGTTTAGGATGATTTGAATTTTAAATTTCTACTAGGTTTTGGTTAGTTTGTTGAGATATCTTAGTTTTTCTATTTCAAATTATGCAGGCTTTTGTTTCAAGTTGACTTAAATATAATTGCGGAGAGACATTTTCAATAAATACTTTCAGCCCTTTTTGTTGTACCATCTTATAAAAAACCAACACTACTCACGATTACTAATTTTCAAAAATAAAAATAAAAACTGCTTCTCAAAAGTCCTTGTCCAATACAAATAAGGCATTCAACAGCATCACGTTCTCTTCATAATTGACAATCCCACTCTATAAATACTCACCTAATCCATACTTCGTTTGGCAGAATATATGAATGTATCAAGGTGTGAGACTTGCAGGCTGTAGCACTGTTGCAGATTGTGCAAATGATAACCCAAAAAAAAAAAATCCAATAGCAGACCAATATGTTTGGAGTGTGTGACCATCTCATCTAAAAGTTTAAGCTTTTAGAGAGAGCACGCTTTTATTAAACGAATTGTATTCTCAACCAGGGACGGACCCACGTGGTCTCTAAGGGGTTCACCAGAACCCCCTCAGCAAAAAATTACACTATAATTATAAGGTAAATTTTCTGAGCTTATGTAGATATAGTAATTTAAACCCCCTCATGAACAGGAAGTCGTAGTCTAGTGGTAGATTTCCTTTTAGATTGGCCCTCATGTCCAAGGTTCGAATCTCATTGTGGTCGTTTTATTTTTTAACCTTCTCTTCATTTAGTTTCAGAACCAATCTTTCATAATTTTTGTTTTTCTTTTTTAAAAAGAGTATATTTAAACCCAAAAAAATCCAACGGTGCTAAAAGGTCTAAGCTAATGGAACTAACTTTTTGTACTTATAAACTATATACTAGTACTTCCTTGGAATTGTATTTTGTTAGCTTATTCACACATTTATATTATAATTTTTCGAACCCCCTGAATATATATCTTGGATCCGCCACTGTTCTCAAAACGTCCCCTCACACTCGGGCCTGATTTTTTTATGGGCCAAGCACATGGAAGTTCTTTTTGATATGATCCCAGGACCTTTACTTGTTCCAATACCATGTTGAAGTGTGTAACCGTCTCATCTAAAAGCTTAATCTGTTAGAGAGAGCACACTTTTATTAGTTACGTGCACCCAACTAACAGAGAGAGCACACTTTTACTGGTTGGTTGTATTCTCAACAGTGTAAAAAGGCTGGAACATAGTTATGCGCACCCAACTGATTAATATACAATATAAAACAGGAGCAGTGATTTACCAGAGTAGGAAACGCGTCAATGGCCTGAATCACTGTTCTCATGAAGAGCAGCGGGAGAGGAGTCTGATCAACCTGATCAAATGAGTATTACAGAGATCAGAAAATAATCCATACCGTCTCTATCTACTATATGCATTTGTTCCATACCATCTGTCTCAAGGCTTTTGCCAGGACCTGTTGCGTGAAAACAGTCCGCTGTTCGAAACAAGCTGAGCAAGCATCTGTTATCTGAAAGTTAATAGCATCAAAGTGTCACCAAATTGGTATGTAAGGCACTTTCACTATGTCCTGAATCTGTAGTAAGGAACAGGGAGAAGAAACAGAATTCAACAGGAAACAAGGGAATCATGCAATTGAGGATATACATGGCAAAGAACTTGAGGGCAAGATAACAATAGATTTTCTAGTTCCACATGCTGCAATAAGTTCACATGCAACAACCATCAAGCCAAAGACTAGTGGAAGTGGAAGATCGCATACCTTTTTTAGCGGAAGGCCATCCCTGTCGGGATTTATATCATGTATAGCGACCAGCACTTCTGCTGGGGTCAGTGCTGGACCAGTATGGGCGGAACCCTGCCATGAATCAAGTAAAGGACCTTTTATCTTCTCTATATCCAAGGCAAATGTACAATGCTCATCAGATTACAACAAGTAATATGGAATTCTTTACTAGCAGTGGGGCATCAGGTGATGATTTTTTGTCAACTGATTATTAAACAATAAAGTGACTAGTGGACTTCGATTAAAGAACCACATAATCACTGACCTAAGAAAAATAATGATAAACTCAAAACATAATATAATCTGAATGAGTATGATATTCAGAAGAAAGAGTTGAACACGGCAATGAAGATGAGAAGACTACCATGGTTAAATGGAATGAACATAACAGTCATTATCACAGAAATTAGAAGGTACCTAAAAATTACGGAGAGGTAAAACATCTATCGAATATAAAACCCAATCAAACCTGTAATATCCGAGCTAGGGCAAGCTGAAACTTATCCAGTGGGAGAGCAACAAGATTTGGGAAAATAGGTAGAACCTAATACAAAAACAAAAGAATCATCATAAGTTAAGTCTTTCCGAATTAAGTGCAGTAGTTGAAAGGAAAAAATATCAAGTACTTTACTATCACATCAGGAGGAAACCAAGGAGGAAAGCTATTAAGCCAATCATTCAATAAAAGAAGAAGTTGATTTGTGTTGTTCAAGAATTCTTGTTTAGGATGACCCTGATGCTCTTTATAAAATCCTTTACTAAAAAAACAAAAAAACAAGATCTCTTGTTTAGGCAAGTTCGTACCATCTGCGCATTGTTTTTTGATCTAAGATTTCAATGCTTCCGTCTTTCATCTCAATGTATAGTTTTTTTATCTAAGATTTTAATGCTTCTGTTTTGATCGAATATTCCTCTATCTAACTGAATTCAATCAGTAAGAAAAGAAAAATGGAACAAAGAAGTGAAATTCTATATAATTGGAGATGTGATTGTCCCAGGGGAAATGTCCTACCTTTGAGTGCAGTTTGGAATCAACCCGAGCCACCAATCAGGGAAGCCATAAAGGGACATTAAACGTAATTCTAGAAGGGCCTTCCCGTCCCAAAAAAAACAAGTCTTGCCAGTTCAAGAGAGTTTTTTGGACTAGCCCCACTATATGGCGAGGAAACTAACTTCTGTGAGAGTGGCTTTCACCTTAGTAATTACCCAACGAGAGAGAGCTAACGCAAAAGTAATTCTTTTACGCAAGGAACACCAGAGACCTCGGCTAACTACTCCCTCCGTTTCGATTTGTTTGTCTGGTTTGGACTTGTCAAGGAGTTTAGTAAAGAGAACTTTTGAATCTTGTGAGCTTAAACTAAAGATATTCTCAAGAAAGTTGAATTCAAGAGTTGTCAAGAAAGGGCGGAGGCATTCTCTTTAAAACGGACGAAAAAGTAAAGCAAGACAAACAAATTGAAACGGACTAGTACGTTTTATATAGTTATATATATTGAAGATATTTTTTTAAGAAAAAATATAGATTTGCTCAAAAAACTACGAATATTTATTTAAGAAAGGATAATTCATAACCAAGATATGAACAAAGCCCAAAAGCGTGCCAAGTTAACCAGGCACTCCCTTTGATCCAGCAAATTAAAATGGAGATAGTGTGATTTATTATCAGTTAAAAGGATATCAACCAGAGAACAAAAAAGAACAGATATGTCATTCAAGGGTTAGTGAGGGAGATATATCACATATCATTATTTAGTAACAAAAGAAAACTGGAAATGTGTGTAGAATAAAAATGCAATAATCTGAAGAATACCTCACTCTTAGAATATGAAGAGAGCACTGGAATAAGAATAGTTGCATCCTACAAAACAATTTAGGGTATCATTGGTGAAACTGCGAAGTTTCTGATTGAGAAAGCTATCAAAAAAACAAAAAGAAAGATGCTAAACCTTCAGTTTAGTTTCATATAACCGCTTGACAACTGCAACTAAGTCAGGCGGAGGGGTTGTCCCTTCAGAGAGAATATGAAGCACCTTGCAGTGAACAAAACAATGGCATCATGATAAGGAAGAGAGTTCAAGATGAAAAGCAATAATTAAAATGCGAGGTGTAGTAATCTACCTGTGTCAAAAGATTTTCACAGCCTTGAGGTGGATCAGATATTATATGAAGCAGTTCAGAACATGAAGAGCCTATAGCCCTAATAAGAATAGGCATATGACGGTGAACAGCCTGTACCAGATCAAAAATTAATAGTAGGAATGTCAACCAACTGAAATGAGTAGGACAACAAGAGCAATACAAGAAGTTCAGCACAAGTTAATAGGGATTGTTAATAGTGCTCCAGAAGAGCAATGTAGATCCTCATTAAAGCTCATCTTGAAAAAAATAAATTGGGAGTAGATCATCAAAATGCTAGTTTTACTTCTTTTTTTTGGGTTTCTGAGACCTAACTAATCCAGATCATTTTGATAAAATGACAGTCAAATTATTGCGGGCCTATTCATGGTTCGATCGGGGTGAATGATTAATTCATCACACAAACCATTATTAAGTCGGCTATTAGGATTTAAGAGAGGAGCACAATAGAAAAACAGACCTGCTTAACTGCCTTAGGAGCACATGCATAAGTATCAAATACAAGGTGGAGAAGACTGAATTTCTGCAGGAAAAGCTACCCGGTCAGCATCATCATAAATGCACATTCAACATACATCCTTGCACTTGTAAAATTGTCCAAACCTTAGTGCATAGAGCAAAAAATAATGAGATAAGCCGCTGAGCTTGAGCTAAAGACAACTCTGAATCACTTTGAGAATCAGTTGCTGCAGTCTTAACAAAATCATTTTCAAAGAATCCTGGCCCTGAAATCTGAGAACCACTAACTGAGGCTTCCTGATTTCCTGTCTGATAATCATATTCTTTTCTTAGGATAACATTCAAATTCAAGGAAAATTATAATTTTTTAGGTTAAGAAGAATTTATCAACATAGAAGGAGAAATGGTACAGCAAAGATAGTTTAAGCAAGCAATTTCAGAAGGCAGGTGCACCTCAACTTATTGGAGTCCAGAAATAGAAAATCTCTTCCTTCAATCCATATATTGGACTTCACTAACCTAGTTACTAAGTCATGCAGCAACATAAAAGCTAATTTATCATTTCAGGAATTTGATACACATCTAAAACATCCAAGATTTGAAAATTGACTCTGGACAGTCATGTATAACAAGTTCCACTATAGAAGATAATCTCAACAACAAAGCCTTTAAGCAGGTCATAATTTTTGTCCCATCAATGGATAAAAATATTAGCTCAGATGTGTCATATATTTTGGGGTTCTTGAATAAAACAAGAATAACAAGATTGCTTTCCCAACACCATTTTGAGCAACTGTTAGGGTGTATTTGATATGGAGGAAATGTTTTCCAATTTTCCAATGTTCGGCTGGTCACAAATTTTAGAAAGCATTTTCTCTAGGAAAACAGGTTCCTTAACAATGAGGAAAATGATTCCCTAATGGAAGTAAGAAAATCAAGTGGAATTCCATATTGATAGAGTCCTCCACCGTCCAACACACCTCACCCCCACACCCACACCCACAATATTTGCCTAGATTATATACAAATTTTTTTAAGAGGTAATATTTTTTGCTTATGTACCGAACACAAGAAAATAAGTAAGAAAACCACTAATTTTTCAAGATTACCTTTTCCTTCGTACTAAAAAGAATTAACTATTGAACGACATGCATTTTAACAGAAAAAAATTTAGAATAAACTTTCCTCCTCATAGTGAAAACGAGAAGTTCTAATCTTTTTAAGTCCTTAGCAACTACTGCTACTTCCACATGAAATAACTAGTCTAAATACTCTGAATATAATTCTTTGAAATAGAATCACAAATTTTAGTACACTTGCAAACTAATAGCCTGTTCAGTCAAGATTATAAAAAAAAAAAATATCTTAGTTGTGCAAGGATAAAGGTGAACCATGAAAAATAATTTTCACTTCTTCAAAATTGCACGTCTTATTTCATGTTTCGCTAGTGAAACTTCATTTTTTGACCACAACCTAGCAGACGAGCTTTACATGTTCCTACAATGCAAGAATTCTCATCTTCTAGTACATCTATTCAATTATCAAATTTGTTTACGGGAATCACATCCCAACTCATATTCAAATATTATTTATTTAAAAAAAAAATTCCAAGTTGCTGCAATCTGGTCAAGCTGACGTGAAATAACCAAAAAAAGAGACTCAAACATGAACACGAGGCTCCACCCACAAACAATTTCCATAAAGGAACCACCAGAGCCCTCTAAAATCAATCAGTCCTCAAGCAACAACTTCAAGACCAAATACTAAAGGAACAAATGCAAACAGAACAAAAAGAAAAGAGGAAGCAAGATCAGAAACCCTATTTTGTTATATATATACTCACACAGACATTCGACAAAGCCAAAATCAGAGAGAATTTATTGGCAAACACAAAAATAAGAACACACCTCTCCTGTCCTCTGAACCAAAGTTCCATACTGGGAATATTCTGCATCTGTGACATGCTGGTTTACAGCTGACAAGAACATATTCTTAGCATACTGCTCGATATTATCTGAAATGTCACCAACCACGTAAAGTTTGTTTGACACCTATCAAGAGTTGCAACATTTTAGCGATTCAGATGCAATAATCCATAGATAAGAATCGTAAAGAATGGCCACCAGCAGGTGAAAACGCACAGCTGGCAACACAAAACAGTCACAAGTAGCATACCAGGCGAATAGCTTTTGCTCGGACCTCGTCCTGAGGGTGAATAGCACACTGCATGAAAGCATGAACTTTAATGAGTGCACTATAATCTCATTCTGCCAAAGGCAAGCATTACTTTTGTTTTTTATTTGCAGAATTGTAGGACAGTTAAAGAGTTGTGTATATTTGGTATAATGGAACTCAACAGATAAACAATTTTGAACACGTGTCTGCTACAGGGATTCTTTTCTTGTCCAGTACAAAATTGAATATAAGAAAATGCTTTCCAGAAAAAACAAAAAGAACAATTACAATAAGATGTCATTCAATCACTAAAGAAATAAACATCAAAATAGATACTAAAACCCGAGATTGAAGTTGCAACTCCACCCTGCAAGTCAAATCTAATGAGGGCCTTAGATCTTCATCCTCCTAATTGCCTCCATATACAGACCTCACCACCACCACACACAAAAATAAATTAAAAAATTTACAAGAATAGATACTAAAACCCCAACCAATACTACAGGGTTTATTATTAATCCCGAAGAAGATGATTCCATTTACATGATAGGTAGACACACCATCAAAAAAACTCAACGCAAGGAAAATTTGACAAATAACAAAGCCACATTTTACAAAATGATATATGACACACACAGACATCAATATTAATTAAACCAAACACTATATACAGCACAACATTATAACAAAATGAAATGCAGCCATCTCATGACAGTAATAATCCTTCAAATACACAGAGAACCTTATGAGAGAATAAAGACTCTAGATACATACTTGAATCCAATACTTATACTGGATCCAGCACTTCTCCAGTTACAAGAGTTTACTCAAGGTCACAAACACGTAAAAAAAGTAACTTCGAAGTAGTTCTTTTGCTTCAATTAAACTGTCTGCTTATTAACTCTTTCTTCCAAAACTCTATTTACTCCTAAAAGTGATGCTTTAGCACTCCTTAGGCAACTAATACCTGCAATTACGTAAAGTGAATGCAAAACATCAGCACCGAATATTTGATGGTCATATACCTTCAAAGCTATATCCATGCATGCTTGACGATTAGGGGGGCGACCCAAGATTAAACTCCAAACTGCACCAAGGCCCTGAGTAACACGGTCACCATCACGACCATCGTTCCCAAGATAATTGTCAGAGCATAAATCAACTAGCAGTCTCATCACAGATTCAGGCAGATATGGAACTTCACCAAGGAGCCTACTAAATGACTTGTCGTTTGCTGGTAAAGAATCCAGCAACGATTTTGCCTACAAACAAAGAACTTACTAAAGAAACTTTGTGAATGATGTAGATAAGGATAATAAATGACTCTATTTACCGCACTAAGGAGGAATTTCTCATATAGAGCAGCAGCAGATGAAATATTTTCAGCCGAACCCGATAGCATGAGATAATGCAAATGATAAAGCACATGCATTGCAAGCTCATGTACCTGAGGGTCAAATCAACATTGTTAGCTTGCAACCACAATTTCCACTAAAAGTTCATTTGCAGAAGATATACAGCAGAACAAAAGCCATAAAAAGGGTTTTGTGGTTAATAAACTGTATCAGATTAAACCCCTTTGGATATCCAAGTACAAAAGATTTAGAAGATTACCCAAACTAAAAAACAAAACAGTAAAGGGGGATCAAGACAACAAGAAGCAGCGGAAGATCAAAGCTGTGTCCGTTTTTTGTGATTTGTTGCAGTGTGTAAATACTGTAAATAGTGTCGTTGTAATAAGTAATTGAGCGATCAAAGGTTTGAGCAACCACAGATGTTACAATGAACCAATTTCATCCGAAAGATGAAAAATCGGTGAGCTCTTTATCTTTGTCTTAATTCTATATGCAGCAACTACATGACGCTTTGGAGAGACTCACTCCAAGAAGATTTTGGATGGCAGCATTTAAGCCATATAAACTAGCAGAATATACACTTCACTTAACTGAAATAATGATTCTAAAACACTTCACCTAATAAAAACAAGCTTACCAACACAAAAGGAGAAAGTAATCATAGTTGATTGATTACACAACTTGAACAATGACACTAGCATAAGATACTCTGAGTGTAAGAGAGAAAGTAGATACCTTCTCATGTTGGTCGCCTGAGAAAATATGCCTTTGGATCATCAGAACTACATGAGCATCAGCATCAGCACCAATCTGCAGGGTCAAACAAAGCCATAGGTAAATAAATACTGAACTATCCCATTCACATGCTCGGACTAGTTTTTCCAAAATATAAGAACAAAATACCCCATATGGTCCAACAAGTGGGGTCTAGGGAGGGTGGGGGTAAGGTCGTGGGGTAAAGATGGCCAAAGTAAAGAAACAACAGTAGTAATAAAATTGAAGAATTAGATAGCCAAACTATGAGATCGAGTAAAGTAAACAAAACTTGCAAAGGTACTTAAATAATTTGACGTATTCATTATATATCAGCTTATAAACAGAATTAAGCACATAAGATCAACAAAGGAGACATCAGTATTTACACTTCTAGTTATACAAATATGGTTAGCAATACCAGATTGCTCGATCAACATGATGAGTTACCTAATAACTTTCTGGCTTATGTCCTAGGGAAGTTCATTATTTCATTAGTACCTCCATCAGCACCCCTACTTTTCATCATAAATAATGTCTTAACATTCTTTGCTAGGATGCCTCACTTCACCTACTATATCCCAAAAAGAATAACATCTTTCTCTTTTGGACTAATCTGCATCCATTGCTATCAAGATGTTACTCCAAAAACTCAATGATTGCAGATCATCTCAGAAGGAAAATTGGCATGACTGCAGAACCTATTATCAGCTATGTGAAGCAATTCAGGCAGTCATGGTCAATTTAAACTTAGACTTTAGGATGGTCATCCAGACAATTGCGTAACAGACTCAAGAGGCCAAGGAAGTATTTCTCAAATTTCTCCATTGTTCAGGTTAATATCCCAACATTACTCAAACCATGCATCAGCTTAATTCCTACACTGAACCAAAGTTTGTATTAACTTTGACTTCATAAATAAATCTAAGTCTCATCTCTACCTAAATTACTTTTCACAATGACAGATATTTTTGGTGGGATAAGTCTGACTGTGTGTCAGTTATCTATATCCATATATAATCATAATTCTACAAGTACAACACTAGAATTAGCATAATTTGTTTGTCCTCTCTGACTTGGTGCGCGAGAAAAGTCACTAAGAGTTGCTGAACTCTAGAAATATCTGAAAGATGAATTGGATCACAAGTGACTTTCAACACCAAACTAGAAAGGGAAGGACCAACTACCCAAGTTATAAAGATTTCTTGGGAAAAACTCAAATGTCTTCCAAAGCATGATTATTATATCATACTGGAAGAAACAAGTAATGTTTCAAGGAGAGAGCTAGAATGATGAAGTGGTATACCAACAGAGGTATGACACAAATGAGAGTCTCAGATAGGAAGTCTACAAGGGCGACGAAGTGGCGAACCACTTTATTCAAGCATAGTTTGCTGCCCCTCAAAGAAGAACATTATTTACACCAATCAAGACAGAATGGGTAGATTATCTTAGTTCTAAATTTTTCATGAACCAACATCTGGTAACTTAAGATAACAAAGTAGCCCCAATAAAACCAAAAACTAATAGTTAAAAATCAACAAGTTTGACCCCACCTGGGCAACCAACCGAGAAAGTAATGCCATTCCTGTATGCTTACTGTCTGTCTCTTTTAATTTTTTGTATGAGTCAATTATCTGTTCAACAGCCAGCGTTCCCATATTTTTTTGCTGCTCATCAGTCAGTTCGATGAATGGCGGAAGTGCAGGCAAGTCCTCACATGCATCTTCAGGAGTTGCAGCAGTTGATATAGGGGGAGAAAGTTGATCTGTTTCTAACAAAGGGGAGTAAATTTCATTAGTTACTCCAACTTCAGATGGAATTTCTGGCACCAATTCCGGTTCTACTTTGCCAGGAGATAATAGTGGAACATGTATTGTGGGATCCGATTTGCGATCAGGAATAGCTTCATTCAGGTCTTCCTCATGACCTTCCTCTTTGGGAGCTAACAAACCGACTACTGGTCCTGGTGAACTTTCACCAGTGATAGAGCTAGTTTCCATCTTCAGATAAGTCATTGGCATACATTCAGAACTTGACATCAAGGGTACTGCAATATCAATATTAGATGAACTGGAAGGATTTATGTCAGATTGCAGAATTGCAGATTGCATAGCACTTGTATTATGTTCTGCAACAAACGGTGGTGATACTTCAACAGCGACAGCTGTTCGCCTTGGGTCAAGGCGCCGTGGATCCTGTGAAGCATCATGATGTAGTAAACAGTTTGTTATTGGACTGTCACTAGTGAGAGAAACATTAAGTACAAACAGAAGAGAATAAACTTGAAATAATTTAGTTTTGCTCACCCTTCTGGGATCACGTTTTGAATCTAAAGGGAGACTTGCACAAGTAGGCATTTCTGGAAATGTACTGCATGTGGCAGTTGATAAAGAGATGGGTGTCTGGGATACAGGAACCCAAGACTGTTGGCCTAATGAGGAATCAATTGGTGCCATAATTTGGGATAGATTAGTAGAATCACTCGCCCGAGGTAATGAAAAGGTTCCAACCGGTGCAAAAGGAGGGGGATTGTTTTTAGGCAAGTGCTTCATATTAGTTATGACTATATCAGCCAATACATCAGGATGAAGCTCGGATATTAGGAGATCAAGAGAGTTGGCACCCCTTTCTCCTTCTGCTAGAAGAGCACCAATCATGTTAATTATTTGTGCAACCGTTGGGTCCACCCCGTTGACATATTCTTTCCCAGAATCATTTCTCTCAACTGGAGCTGTGTGACTGTGATTATTTGGACCATAATAAACCCTTTTTGTAGTTAGATCATAATTATTAGATGGATCTTCATTATCTAACGGAGTCGACCTCTTCTTGGTTGGATCACCTGAAATGGGCAAGTGATTTGATAACTGCTCATCCTGAAAAAGAAAGTAGAAAGTTCTGAGAACAGCTTCTGAACTATATATTTCACAGCTTGAAGTCCTGACACTTTGGTCTTCAATAACAAATAAAGAAACTCAGTTACTGAGAGAATTACTTTATTCAATCTAGAATCACGTGAAGCTCGCTCATTGTTTCTGATCATTTTATCGAGTTGCCGAAGAACTTGATCAGCAGCATCACCAGCATTCATGGCTCGCAACGATTTCATCAATCTTTCTCTTGACTGAATCAAAAAAAAAACACTTAACTAGTTATTCAATTTATAATAAAGATAATCATAAGCAAATCTCTGTAGTCCTAGAGTTGAAAGATATTGATCGCACTTCTCATACAGTATAGAGCACAAAGATCTTTTGAATCTATCCAACTTGAACTTGCATTACACTTAACAGAAAATCAGACCATGTTTTAACGTAGTCCTCCTATCGCATCTTTGAGCTTCAACTAAATATGGCTCTTTCCAAGTATAAGAACGTGAAATAACCACCGACAGCTGAAGTTTAAGGAAAACAAAATACCTTTTGGTTTAAAGTTATCTATTATAAGAATTAAGAATTAGCATATGCAAGAGTAGTCATCAACAACAATGACAACACACCTCAGTCCCAAACACATTGGAAATCCTCATTTGTGCATTTAAGCCATATAATATCATCACCATACTAAATAGAATATAAGTGAAAGACAACATTAATGAGTGTGTGTATATATATACACATTTTTTAGATTTAGCAAGAATATTATCAACAAGAGCATTAACTAGCTTGCATGTAAATTATATACCAAAAGCAAAAAGTAGAAAATCTTACAAAAAATACATGATTTTCTACTAAAGCCACCTCAATCATCTATAAAAGGAACTTATGGGTGCACCAAAATTAAATTAGGGAAAGAGGCTATATCAGTGTACAAAATCTTTCTCTATCACATCAAAAGCTCTCTTATTCCTCCCCCTCCATATGGTCCACATCAGTGCAAAAGGGCAACTCCCCATGCCCTTCATTTCCGCCTCCGTCTTCTACAAACCCAGCTAAACATTGTCTCTTTTACAGTTCTCGGCATCAGCTCCCCACATAACGAAGATGCTACCCGGCAATGTAAGAGTAGGTGATCTACATCTTCCCCTGATCCTTTGCACATGAAGCACTAACTAAGACAATTGATCTCTCTCTTCCTCAAGTTATCCGTTGTCAAGATCACCCCATCCCTGTGGCTAACCATGTGAAGAAGCACACCTTACTTGGTACTCTAGGGATCCATATCGAGGAATGTGGGAAAACAATCTCCTCTCTCACCAAAAGATTCACATAACAGGACTTAACGAAAAAGACTCCATTTTCCCCACTGCCCATTTCTAAACATACACAACCCATAGTAACTTTGTTGGTTGAGGAATGTCCTAAATTGTTATGTTAAGTTGGTAAAGGAGGAACTTCCTAAATTGTTTCAAATTGTAAGATACTCAAAACCAAAAATCATACCATATAGGGAAGGCAACTCATGGAACATCATATTTATGAAGAAAAAAAAATTGTCCATTCCTTGAATTATATAAGAGAGCAAATTTCCTTTTTGCACTCTGTGCATCCACTTGATGGCCTATCAGTGATATATTGACTTTACCCCTTAAAAGAACAAAAAGGATTCTTGTTACATAAATGGACTTTGACCATAATTCAACCCTAAAACCTATCTCACGAGTTAAGTATCACGCAAGAACGTATAAGAATACTACAACACGTTCCCCCAACCAATGTGGGGATATTCTAACACTCTCCGCTTGTCCAATTTTGGACAATGGGAGAGTGGATAAACATAAAAGGGGGCCCAGCACTGGATAACCAAAGAACAAGTATAGGTCTACCTCTAATACTAGGATAAGAAAATGGACCTTGAACCTACTAAACCTCAAAAGCCAGTTCATGATGTGAGGGGATTGTACAATACCCTACAAAGAACTACAGCTCATTCTCCCAATCAATAAGCAAGAAACATCTCTGTTTGATTAACCAAGAAAAATAGTTAGAAAGGAAGATGCAGCAGTCGACACCCTGAAAAGAAACAGAAATTGGAAGACAAAGAAATCCATAGATAAAGAACTATGAAGCTCTAATATGACATGTCAAGTATACCTCCAAAATGGAAGGATGTGTACACCTCAGGAATCCTAGAAAGGCCGTTCTCAGAGAATACTGAATGCTGGCAGCATGTCCACCCTTTGTCATCTCAAAGTTTGGATCAAAATCAAGCAATGCTGATAAAATGTAGTTATAATGGATAGGTCGCCTCCTTGCTATAACTGCCAAACTGGAAACAATAGTAAGAGTTATCAGATCAAGTATGAAGCAAGACAAATAAATAATACAAGTTAAAGATGAAACGATTAATTATGAACACATATTCAAGGAGAGAGCAAATAGAAAAGAAAACATACTGACATTATGAAGCAAGGTTACAACTTCACCTCGATAATCTACCACAGATGAACTAGTATTCGAACATAGAGAACTACCAATTTATTTTATTTGTCCACCTTTAATAACAAAACTAACAAATGCACCACTGTGGTTTATCATAAGCAGGCAGCAGGCAAAGTAACCCCATAAGTTACAAAACAAAATTTACCATGATACCTAACCCAAAAGATATTTTTAAGTGCTACCGCAACCCAGAAATAAGCACAGATAAGCCCTACTAGTCTAGTGGCACACCAAAGTAGCTTTTTCTTAGGACAAAGTATCCTCAGACCAGCATACAAGTTCATTATTCAACTCTTTACCATCTTTAAATTTTACATGTCATAATGTTGGATCTTAGAGAAAACAGCTGGCTTCTCTACTAGTCTACTTGATGCCTGCTGTTGCAGTATTTGCATAGAGAACAATTGCAGAAGATCAGAAATCAAGGGAAATTGCAAAAAAATCCAAGCAGAAGATATCAGTAATAACTCTAGTCAAGGAAATCCTCGAATTGTTGAAGGCAGTATGGGAAGATGGAGGTATAGGCAAAAGAGAAATTGAGACATAATTGGAAGTTCAGTTAACAAATAATTTGAATAGGAAAAATTAACTTTTAGCTTGGGATGCACTTGTAAGCTATACTCTATTATTTTCTATCCTTCTACTAGCACACACATTTTTCTCAAGCAAAAACTACCTGAGCAATATCCATGTCCATATCTTCTTGAGACAAGTAACACAACATCAAAGAGACGTTTTTACACACGATCAAGTACGAATTACTGCTATCTGACCAATTTGAAAGGCCAACCACAACACAGTTTTGCTATTCCTTATACCCTAAATGCCTTAGGAAAGAACCACGTAGTAAGATGTTGAGTTGGGGTAGAAGATGTTAAAGAAGAGAATAGGATTGTTATATTGCGCACATCATAAACAACAAAAACACCCAGTGAAATCCCATAGGTGGGGTCCGGGGAGGTAGAGTGTACACAGATCTTAACCCTACCTCATGGATGTAAAGTGTACGCAGACCTTACCCCTACCTCATCGAGGTAGAAGTGCTGTTTCGAAGACTCTCGGCTCAAGTATCGCATATCAAAGAAAGTAAGGTAAACAAACATACAGATACTGCACACATCATACGAGACAAAAATGTGTCCATCATACTCTATTACAAAATCACGTCTTCGACACATTGCATGCTAATTATGCCATTACACATTAAGGAGTCTTATATGCATACCTCTAAACAAGGATACATTATTCACTAGGAAGTAGGAACAAAAACCCCTTTGTTTTTTCAACAGATCTATACTCAACCACAACCACTAGATTTGTCTATTCTTTTACAAGTACATCTTTTTATGACATATTACTATAAAGCATCAGGAGACGTCAAACACAAACCCATATAAGTAATTCCGCATCTTCAGATATTATACAGCAGGATGGCCCCTCTATTAGAACATTAGAGTTGAGAGGTTCACCGGAAAAACTAGATCTGTTACAACTATGGTCAAGTAACATTCAGTGACCACGAACAATCACAATAGAAGTTCAACTTCAAACCAGGCGTACCAGAACCAAAATTTGGCTCGCTACTGCAAACGAAATCACAATATACACTGACCAGTGTTGGCATATAGACTAAATCATGTCACCATTTTCGCTACCCTATTTGCAGGTGGTCAAAAGATCCATCCACTAGAATCAGTTGTAAGGAAACTAAACAGCTTGATTATTGTAACAAATATTGTAGTATCAAACAAATATCTGAAATATGGAGAAAGATGAAGCTCAACTCTATAAGAATTTCAGCTAACTCTTCTGTTGAAAATTGGGAAAGAAAACTAAATGGCATGATCAACATTTTACTCGCTGAAGCACTTTGTACAAGAGAATGTACATCAAACTTTAGCTCAAAGAAATTTCACATGTTTTTGCTTTTGAATATACAAGCATTGTTTCTTGATCCAAGATACTTTCACAAGATAAGCACTAATGCACTCTCTTAGTAAATTCCGAGCATGCAATTAAAAAACATATATACCCCACCAAAGACAATCTGCTGCAAGAGAGAAAGCAGTCCATGAAGTGAAGGATGTCAAAATACTAGGTTGATACTTGATAATGATAGTTCATTAAATTTTCTTCAAACGTTAATTTCATTGTATATTAGGAAATATGGTAAAACAGGAAACTGGAGGTGCAGTCTCTCTCTCTCTCTCTCTCTCTCTGTGTGTGTATGTGTGTATATACACAGAGAGAGTCAATCAGTTATTATGTCTCCATGGAAATAAAACGTCCTAAGCAAAAGAAGATTATCAGCAGAAATCCCAAATCTACAAGAACATCAAAACAAGGGCACTCTAAAACCATACTATGTAGTCAATTGGCTATGTCAACCAACTAGCACCCACAAAAGCCATTTTCTTCGTCCCCTGAACTCATGTCATCCTTTAAAACAAAGCAAGCATGAATTCTAAGCTTGCTATGAACTTGATTTTAGAAATATCCTGAATGTGAGTCACACCATTAGTAATTTGATCAGACCAATCACCCAAAATAAATTCAACGTGCATCAAAGAGTACACCATATAATTTATGCTACCTAGGAGAAGATAAGCCACAAAAACAATCACAAAAGGTCAACAAAGGGACAGCTGGGTGATTGCGGCATAGTAGTAAGAAACCGAGACCAGAGGATCCTAATCCAACTACAACACTCAGAGTAAGCCCATCACCTTCAATCTAGGTGGGCAGGATTAACTAGGTACTGGACTTGTGAGCTGTAGCAAATAGCTCGGAGGATCTACTTCAACCCCACTAGATTCGGATTCAGCTGACCATATATTATCTTATATTGATTACGACAACTAGGCTCGTGTTTTTCTGGGCACAACCATCATAATTAAGAAAAGATGAATTCAAGTAAACACAGTGGTCAAATGCTAAAACGATACTTTATACAACCTTTAGAGTACCTGACACTTACAAATGGCAAGTAGCCAGCAAAACCAGAACAAAAGATGAGAAAAACAGAATAATCTATGTACAAACATGCAACATTTTTTCAAATGTCTTCTGCGTAATGCTAAGCGTCTGGAAAACAATTATCTGGAACATTGTCCTAGCAGGCTAGCACAAATTAACAAGATCTTGTTCCATATTTCATGCATCAAGTAAACATGCTCAATCAACCAGCTCAAACTTAATACATTTAAAACATGAATTTTGAGCAATTTTTTCATCTGAAACTATAATGAGAACAACTTCTTAGAATTGGTAGTTACAGCCTTACCAAATAAGCGCAAAAAGCTTCAGTTGATCATCCTCAATTTATTTTCTAATTTAATGTGTTGCCATAATGAAAGCCATCAAGTTCATCATTTAAATGTTTAAAGTCAAGCTACTTGTTACATGCATGATGTTAAGACAATATTGTGCAACCCTACTATCCAAACTAAATGGAAGTACGGTGTTTAATCTTTGAAAACAGCTAGATAAAACATTTCTAATGGTAAGAGAACAGGCTTTAATGTTTAAACAAGTTCAACATCACAACATGTCAGAATTTGACATTCCAAAGAAAAAGGAGACCAGAACAGAATGTCCTGATGTTGATGAATGTGCTCATCCTGACGGAAAGAGTTGCCCTGCTAAACTTGGTTAACATTCCTTCACAGATAATAGCAACCAAGACACTGAAGCAATATAAAGATGTGCTCATAAAAGCAGGGAATTCCAACAGAACATAACTATCTACATGCAGCCTTCCCCAGAGTATTGGATTTCTCATTCAAGAACCAGTTAGCTTTTCACCTGTTTCTGATTTCAAAATTCATTAAGTAGAAAAGTTTTAATGAACACTTTGCTTATTTACCATTAATAATCATGTAGTTTTATTTGAAACAATGCAAAGAGACAACATATTTGCTGGATATGCTCATGCTACAGCAGCTCCAGTATATACATATCACATGGTAATACACAATCATGATTGGGAGGAATTTAAATATTTGACAAGATGAAGAAAAAGTGATCATACCACAGAAACAGTATCACCAATTTCTAAGTTCAAAATCAATGTGAAACACAGCATGTCATCCAGTAAAATTGACGACGTAACAGCAGCAAAAAGAAAACAGAAGTAAGAACAGAAGGTTTATCCAGGGGGAAAACCCTGTTGAAAATTAGATTATCTGGGTAATAAGAAGTGTGTCAATGTTACAAAAAATAGCAATACATTATCAAACAATACTTGAAGTGTCAGACACTACAAGGTTATGATGCCGTATGTACAATTTAAGAGATCAAAAATTTGCTAAACTTTAATGTTGTCTTCGAAATGTACAGTGCTTGGTTAATAACTTGTCCAAACAGTTCTTATCCCAAATGGCGTGACAAATTTATCCACCGCTTAATCTACCATCTGTCAATCTTGTGGAAATCAGCTAACTTTTACATCTGTTATCTGAACCATCAGTTCAGCATTCCAAGCAAAATGCCATTTTAACTCCACGTTAAAAAGCTGGGCTCATGCTGCAATAACAGCAAAAATAAGCAGTTGAACTTGAACTACAGCCATTACCAAGCATCTGTCAACTCTCCATAAATTCAAAGTAATAAATCAAACAGCAGTCACTGCCAAAATTTTGGAGTCAGAAGTCTTATTTGGCTGGGCAATATGGGATTTACTGAGAGGTTATGACAAAGGATCATCAGAGTAATTTTTTCTGGCAAACTTAAAAAATACTTTTGGCAGGGATCACTGTCATAATTGCCAGTTACTGTCAGAAAATAATAACAAAACTACATCAGCTACCGTAATAATCCCAAATAGACAAATTATCTATTTGTCACATAACAGACACTTAAGTAAGTATGTCTTGTCGATGAAAGCAACCAGTAACACATCTCAAACAACTATAGCAGGAAAATATCAACACACCAATTACTCATGTACAAGGCTGTTGTTAGTCTAACATAAACAATGACTAGAACCCTACAACATGATCTCGCTTAATCATATTTGTTCTCTTAGTTTGACTTTACATGAATGATAATAGTCGAGTTAAAATTAAATAATAGGATAAGAAAAACTTACCATAAAATAGAGTTAAAACTTAGCCTCCCAAAGGTTGTTGAGATTATTTAGAGATGACATGTGACACTTAATAGAGATAGATAATAAAGTAGCAGGCATATAAAGTACATAACTGAATAAGATCACTAGAAATTTGACAATTTTAAGACGGACAAAAGGGAAGTCAGTATGATTTCTTTGAGATAAGGGAGAAACATGGTATTTTAATGTCATCTTAAGCAGGTGAGTTCTTCTTCTTCTTTTGGATGAAGTGAGGTGCTCCATTAATTTTTTTGGGTGAAGTTATTAAAATGCATTAGAAAGGCATCACGGAAATGCTTAAGTAACAGCTAAACAGTAAGGTGTTCCATTAATAGGCATCCAAAAGATGCAAAAGTACGTGATTTTCTTCTCATTTGTCTAAGGTTTTGTTGATACAGTTACCCGGTACCTATACTGGTGGGAGCTAATAGTAGTGAAGGTGCGCAAGCTGATACAGACACCACTCCACTGATATCAAAAAATATACACTTCAAGTATCATGAAATCAAAATCGATAAACATGTTCTTCCTTTATTTCCACTAATGTATTTTAGATCAGTAATGTATCCATTTTTCTTGACTTGGAAAGTGTTTTTATATAAAGATGAAATCAGCATCATCATCATCATCATAAAAATAATAAGATGACATCTTTTCCAGAAAAAAATCAAAGAAAGACAGATAAAAATACATGAACCATAGTAAGTCCGTCTAGGCAAATTACATAGAAATAAATGATAAGCATCTTGATGCCTTGCACCAGTTTGAGCCTATCCAACAAAACATACACAGGTTCTGGTGCCAAATGTATTTGACTTAAAGATAACCTAACTTCACATACATAATATAAAAGATTAACAAAAGAAAGCTTTCAATGTATTACCATCTTATCAGAAACCAAAAGAAAAACATTTTTATTACAAGAAGATCACAACGATATTGACGACACACCCACCTTTAAGATCAAAATTTTTCGTAAGGAAAAAACAGCCCATGTGTATGCAATTCTTAGTAGAGAACTCTACAAAAACAAGGTGATAATAACAGTACGAACAATGGACCTGCTCAACTGGTAAAGCATAAACATGCAGTAAACCATTCTAGGAAATTACTACAAGATTGACCCTGCACTGTAGTTTCAACTTGGCTACGTGCTTTAACAGCCATTTAAATTTCTTCTAATGTTTTTCGCAAAGGTTAACAAAAAGAAAGCTTTCGAGTGTATTACCATCCTATCAGAAACCAAAAGAAAACAATTTTATTACACGATCACAACGATATTGACGACACACCCACCTTTAAGATCAAAAATTTTCGTAAGGAAAAATAACAGCTTATGTATGCAATTCTTAGTAGAAAACTCTACACAAACAAGGTGATAATAACAGTATGAACAACGGACCTGCTCAACTGGTAAAGCATAAACATGCAGTATACCATTCTAGGAAACTACTAAAAGATCGACCCTGCACTGTAGTTTCAACTTGGCTACATGTTTTAACACCGATTTAAATTTCTGTTTTTCGCGAAGGTCCTAAAACATTAAACAGGGACCTACGTTCACACTGTTGGATATACTGGTATGCATTCTTATTTTCTTAGTGACCTTATTCACTCCCTCAGCTCACTTCTTTCACAATACAACAGCACTTTATTTACAGATGTGAGTTAAGATTAATGATCTGGCATAAATTTAAAATCTACCCTGACTAATATAAGCAGTTGCTTCCATAAAAGTTTTTGTTCTCTTTTGAGTTGCTTCCATTACCGCAACAACATTTTAAGTTTGAATGACAAAAGAGGAATACAAGAAATTTACAATGTAGTTAGACAATAACAGATGAAACACAGGCAAGTTGGCACCAATATCAAAATATGAATTTTGCCTATCACCCTGAAGTACAAAATAATTCACACATTCCGAAAAATTCAAAATAGGGAGGAGATAGAAGCTGAGGAAGGATGATTATTTACTAATAATGATGCTAATAAACAATATAAAAGAAGAACTTTTCCCTAGGAAGAAATATAATAATTCAACTATCTTCGTTGGACATGCCTTGTTCTTAAGGAGTCTTATCTTTCAAAGCATTTTTTCATGATAAATCAAATATCATTTTGATGACACACCAATTTGGTGTCAAAATCTATCTACTCAAGAAATGTCGAACCAAACCTTGTACCAACACTAGTTTTGTCGAGTCTATTTTCTCAATCTCTATATTCATTCGCAAGAAAGACTCCTCTCCCTTACAGAAAAGGACGAATCATGTGCAAAAAGCTTTCAACTAGCTAAAGCATAGATGAACTTAGAATCATCCTGGAGATCAAACATAGCACTTATCCATGTGAATAATACACATTTTTGTGCAAAACAGATAAAAGCTCACCTATTAATGACGGATATGGTTAGTAAACCAGGGAGAGAACTAGCTGAGTGCAATAAATCCAATAGAATGCCAACTTTATTTTTTGCATCCGATGCAAGTGAAGCTGGATCAAGAACAGGGTGATGACCAACTACCCATGAAATATTAAAAGTCCATCCATGTTTAGCTGCAGATGTGAAGAAAAGATAAATCCAAAGCACACACAATAACCACTAAGCAAACAGAAAAAATGGAAGGAAAATTGATGAATATAAAAATCTCATAGTGAAAATTTTCTGATAAGTTACTATATATACTAGTTAATCGTGAAAGATCTCCTGTACTCAGAATCTTCCGGCCTTGAAATCCTCTAAATGATTACCTTGTGCTCCAGATTTTTCTGAATCACTTGATGTGAAAAGTAGAATATATGTTTCAAGGAACTTCGACGCCAGCAATTTTGTACCAATAGGAACTGCCTGTAAAAGAATATCCAAGAAAAGCATGTCATTTGCATATGCCAAACAATTAGCAGAGAGACATCCCTAAAACATATCAGCAAGGCCTGAAAATGAATTTATTTATTCTTCTATTTCCTTTGCTATACCCTCCTGCGCCCAGATATTGACAGAGTAGAAGACAAGAAATATAAGTCTGGATTAGGAGAGCATTTGAATACATATTTCACAAAGACATCTCATTGTTACTAAAATGTAGCTACTTCCAAAACTGGCTATTAAATGAGATTTAAGATATTCTTTGTCCATAAAGAGAGGGAGAGTGTGACACATGTATGTCCATAACAGTCCTGTTTTGTGCCCAAGCTTCATTAAGAGGAAACAAACCAGAGAGCTGAGCTAAGCAAGTAACAGGACATTATCTTGCTTACTCTTCCTTCTTTAAAGAGACGGCTACTCCTGTAGTAGCCCAGTAAGTAGTTACATATGGTAAAGAAGATTGTATCTACTGCACCACCCCAAACCAACATAAATAAATCGATGGAGATCAAGGCATCTAAAAAGGGAATTACCCTCTCAACAGAATATAATGTTATTGACTGGCTGTAACTAGAAGATATTAGGGCTGATGTAAGTATAATTTTTTGGTGGGGAATTACACTTTGATGTAGTATACCTGTGGATATATAGAAGTAAATGTTACCTTTCTCAAAAAAAAGTATATACATATCCGACGGCTGGAAATTCTTGCATAATGTTGAATAACATTCACAAAATATTATTTTTACTCTTTGTATGTTCACAATATATCATGATCGTCTTTTATAGAGTACAAAATACCATGATCTATTTATGTCCAATATAAAGTTTAGTGGAACCACTAACAAGGAAAAACTGAAAAAAGTTCACCAAAGGAGAAGAAAAGGGCAAGTATCAGCAAAACAAATTCCACGTTGCTGTGAAGATGGGTTTAAAAAAATGAGTGATAGCCGAATTGATTACCATAGTTAAGTTCACTAGCCAACAAGTACCCACTACATGAGCAGAACAAGATACCTCAAAATAAATTCCAAAGACAGTATCCTTGAATTTGACCATCCAAGTCCAGAGCTCTTCAAGCCACCTTTCAACTATACCGTGCCGGTGAAACTATAATTTATAAAAGAAGCATTTAGATCTTTGAACTTATTAGGGAAGAAGATAATTGTTGTGAAAGAAGGATAAATTAAACATGTTATAGATGGTATGTCGGAAAGTGCACAGGGACAGGGAGGATAAAACTTAACGAATCAACACTAGTAAATCAATGCATTTTGACACATACTGAACAATTAAGAGAAGGGTTTACTCAGATTGGACTTCTCATGCCGAAGTTCCAGCTTTTGTATCAGTATAAGAAAAATCACTGGTCAGTCATCCACACCAATACAATATCACTAGCATATGTATGGTACTATAGTATATGTTAACCACCATCACCCATCTAGCCAAGACCTGTGCATAGCGGCCCAATGGGTTTATGCAGTCCCTGTCAGGCTCAACCATATGCTATTGCTACCACATTATGCTCGCAAGTATTATTTTGAACTTCTTTGGGATATTAAATCCAAGTTCCAAACTACTCATCCTGATCCAAAAAAAAAAATCTGAACTACTCAAAGTGAACACGTTTGTATTCTCCTCTAACAACCACAAGTAGCCCACATGAACGTCAAAATTCAGACCACTCATTTGTCCCTTGGAACTCCTCCCACAAAGAAATGACGGCAGCGGAACAGTCATCTCATCCGATGGGTACTTTCGCCGTCCTAGAGTGAGTGAGTGACATCACACAAAATACAGCTGGTAACCCCCATAAACATCCAAAATATTTCTATCTTACCCTTCTATTCAGATTAATACAAATATAGTTCGAACACATAGCCTAATACCAATAATGACAGAGATGTGATAGAAAATCTGAAGTACCAAATACGGAACCTTGCTCTAAATCAATTGGGCTCCAAAAAAAGTCAAAGCCATCGAGTTCACTGAACCACATAACTGTACAAACTCAAATTCATTGGAGACTGAAAATTTCGACTTCTATAGAAAATCAGCACCAGAAAAACAGTCTCGCACACCTAACTACATTGTGGATAATAAAAAATATAGTTCGAAGACACAGCCAAATCGAACAATGACAGAGGTGCTATGAAAGAAAAAATTTTGAAGCACCAACAACAGAACCTTGCTCTACAATAAGATTTGATGGAACTTGTCATACAAAGTTATTGAAATAATAACCCGGAAGAAACTCAAGTTCGTTGAACTTTTTTCCACATAATTAATGAGAGATAGCATCAATTGAGTTCACTGAACTTTTTTCCACATAACTGTACAAACTGAAGTTCATCGGAGACTGAAGGGTTGAACTTCTATAGAAAATCAATTATGCAATCATGGCCTCAAATTACTAAGAAGTCTAGAACTTTAAACATAACATCATTAATTAAAAAAAAAAAGTGACCTAGTGCGCAAGCCTCGCACAGAAGAGACAGGACTTTTTTTGGGATACGAGCTGAAAGTGACCAAAGATCCCCTCAAAAGAATCACAACCATGATTATAATGAAACAAGCCTATGTTGGATACGGGCTCAGTCAACAAGCTACAGAAAGAACAAAATCAAGAACAAGTGTGTAACCTGAGATGATAATTCCTCCAATACACCACAAAAGATTTTCATGCCAGATATAACTGATTGCTTTGCCACCATAGAATTCATATCTTTTAAGCATGCAAGTAATACGGGCATTAATACCAACAAATGTTCCTTTGCTTTCATCCCAACCGCCTCAATTACCCTGACACACGTACAGAATAAAGTTAGAATGATGAACACAACATGGAAAAGAAACAATTACACATAAAATCAGAATACCAAAAGCATGCAAGCACGTCCTTTTTCAACCATCTTCTGGAATCAGCTTGTTCCAACATATTAACTACTGATTGCAACAGCAAGTAATCCTTTTTTTATGTTTTTACTTTGGTATACCGAACTCCCAAACTCTTGGTTAGAAGTAGATGGCTCAAACAGTAGATCAACCTTCTCATGTCAAGGGGGTAATCAAATTATAGCAGGACTTACCTTTTATATATGGAAAAGAAAGTGTCAAGCTGTAACTTTCAATCCTTGTCTATCACAAAATGCAACACCTTCCTAACACATATTTAGTCCTAAATAAGCTTCTAATTTTATTCTAATACAAATAAAAAGAACCAATTCAATTACAAACAAAGTCCATCACTTGGTTACCTTAGCTGAAAATGTGATACTAATATTTCGATAAAAAGATTCAATTGAACTTACTCAATGAGGCCTTTGCGTAAGAGACTTTCAGGTGAAGACTGAAGGTCAATTAAATAAGAGAGAAGCTCAGCAACTTGAGATGGCTCTGCCGATAACAATACATCTTTCAATTGCTTCAACGAAGATAGTTTTACTGCCAAATCACCGTGGTTGTTAGCGGACGCGAGTAGCGGTAGAGCTTGCTCCCGAATTGGTCCAGCCATGTTAAGGTCTCTTCACAAAAACAAATGTGTAGTTTAGGGTTTACTTATACTTAGGGTTTTGAACAAACCGGAGTAAAAACCGAAACTTCACCGTCCTCCGCCGCCGGGCCGGACAGAAAATACGGATGGAATAGTGCGTTCGCCGGAAGGATAGCTAGCATAAATAGAGATTTGAATATATATTTCTGGAATGAACCATAATGTATTTGCAGAGAGGGATATCAGTTGGGGATTTTGAATTGATTTGTTGAGTAAAATTGGGGCTTGAATCGGGTTTTGTGCTAAGTTCATATAAATGGCCACTCGGGGCATA
Organism: Solanum chilense; assembly: GCA_032847665.1. Lineage (NCBI taxonomy): Eukaryota > Viridiplantae > Streptophyta > Magnoliopsida > Solanales > Solanaceae > Solanum > Solanum chilense. The sequence goes on along the minus strand of CM064966.1, from coordinate 67,408,319 downwards.
AAATATAATGGTTTGCAGCCGTATATAATTTTATAACCTATTGTTTAAGATATAATCAGTTTGGTACAATATTTAAAAAGTAATCACACAATGAGATCAAAACAAGAGGGATTGCTCACATGATAGTACTTATTAGGGATGGTTTGATAGCTGGTTAGATACTTAGAGTTATGCAAGTATTAATTATGTTAGAATTAATATATTATTTTATATCAGATTTAGTTATATATGTATTAATTATTCTATTTTTATCCTGCATAAAATAATACAGATAATATAGAGGTTCTCTCATAACGTTTATTATTATACATGTATTAGTTTATGCGGATTTTAAAATTAAAAATCAAACACCCTACTAATTGTATACACAAACAACTTACTGCTTAACCAACTATCAAATACAATATTACTTATGTGAGATTTAATACCAGAAGTAGGGGTAGGCATAAATATCAAAAACCGAAAAATTAAATCGAATCAAAAAAATTCGGTTCTTCGATTTCGCTTCTTCAGTGTTTCGGTTCGGTGTCGGTTTTCTTTTTTCGAAACTTCGGTTAGGAGTTCGATGCAAGGGTCCTGAAACTACGGTGCACCGAAGAATCGAACTTTTATTTACTAAATTTAAAATTATTTAAATTATATTGCTTAATTAATAATAGTTATACATTTTTGAATTTTGACTCAAAAATATTTACATGACCCATTTAAATTTTTAATTTTTAAATGACAACAAATATAATGTCAATAAAGTGTTAAACTATTATTATTTATGTACAATTGTACATTGCGAGTCCTTATATTTTGGTTGTTCGAAAGTTCATCGTGGCATCGTGCTTGCTAGGCTTCTTGCTCTCTTCTTTATTCATTCAGCATTCTGGTATGGGAGAAAGCCTTTAGGCTTTAGCAAAATGGCAGTCATCTATGCTAAGAAACGGAAACAAATTCTTTGACATCTTTGCTAAAACATCATTTATGCCCTCTTTATTTTTATTAAGTACATGATGAAACTCTTAACATTCTATCATATTCTCTCTTTATTTTTATTCACACTGAAAAATCGATTTAAAGACACCAAACTAAATCGAACCAAAGTAGAAAAAATCGAACCGATTTAGTTTGATATAAACTATGGTGCACACTTTTCTAAAATCGAATACTAAAGAACCGACCCGAAATTTGATTAAATCGAACCGAAGAAGCGAACGCTCATCCCTAACCAGAAGCACTCGCCTTCATATTAGTTATCGAATGGTCCCCAAAGTATCCTTCGTCTTTAATTTTAATGTGTTGTAAATTCGATTCACTAAATAAATCGAAAAAAGTTAGATCTCCAAAGAAGGGATAAATAAAAATAGAGACGTAATTTTAAAACTTTAAATACATATACATGACATTCAATTATTGTATGCACAAAATTCATATAGATGTCGACATGGAAAAAATGAGATTTTATGGTGTCCCTTTGCATTACACCATAATTATTCTTTTGATCATTTCAAGGATAATTTTAACGAATAGTTAAGAAGAAAGTAATGTCGTTAAGTTTGTAGTACCAACAAATTAAAAGGTAAGTTGTGGGTTAAAGTTTCATATATTTTACTTTAATTTTTTGGTGGAAAAGATACTTTATATATATATATATATATATATATATTAAAACAGTATAGCAGTAGTAGTAGATAAAGAGTTAGCTTCTCCAGTAGTAATATTATTAGCATCAATACTATCGACTCCATTGCAGAGAATATTCAAATTTCCAAGCATTGCTAGCTTATTACAAGTAGATATTGAAATACTTTGATTAGTTGTTTCTCCATTCCTGTTGGCTTGCAAAATAGGTCTGACACCTACTGGAGCTGCTACCAGGATATAATCTTTATTATTTAAGTCTAATAATCTTTCTTTCTTAGCCAAAAAGTTTGCTAGCCCGTTTTCTTTCCGAAAATTATGGTGTACCACTGGATTCCCCAACCTCTCCAATAGCGACCTACAAGATTCCATATTAGATTGGTAAGTTGGATGAGCATAGTTAAAAAGTTCGATTACCTTAGTGGAGTCAACTTCCACTTCCTGTGCTGTAATATGCCTTTCAATGTCAATCTCTAGATCAGTATGGAGGGCTTGTAATTCTGTCATTACATTGTTGTAAGCAAAAAAAATTCTGCTAAAGCCAATAATCCAGTTGCTCGACGAGTCTCTAAGAGCCCCGCCGGTACTCCTTGTATGTTTACCTTGGAGGAATGCCCCATCAGTATTTAGTTTAAGAATATTAGCAGTTGGAGGGAACTAACGTACCTCAATGTTATGTTTAAGTGGACTTGACATAGGTGTGCCGATCGTGATTTTTAACTATTTAGCTTTTATAAGGATTTGGGGAGAGGGAAAAAGTTTTGGAGAGGTTGTATTTGAGTGAAAGACTTGTTGATTTCGATTCAACCAGATATGCTAAAGTGCGAACGTGAAAAAATCTTTCCAATTCAGTTGTATCTCTCGTATGAGAGCATCCAGATCATGAATATTCTGAAGCCAGTGGGTAGGAGTATTGATGATGAAGTGCATGTTTAATCCAAGATCCAACCAGAATTTCCTGACTACGTAGCAATTTAAGAATAAATGTTCTATAGCTTCAGGAGAACTATGACATAGGGGACAAGATGGATCTGTGCTCAAACCTATATGGTGAAGGTACATGTTTATTGGCAGCATGTTATGATAGTAAAGCCACAGGAAAAATTGAATTTTGTTTAGCGTCTTAAGAGACCAAATCCATTCAAAGGTGTATTGAGGCACATCCGTAGATTCGAGAAGCTGGCGCGCTGATTTGGTGGAGAATAAACCGTTGGAGTTAAGGGACAAGTAAGGTCTATCGCAAGTATTCTCCTTGGTCCTAATAGCGAAGGCTTTGGTGACAATATCAGATGGCATGGTCAGGGAGAGACTCTCCCAGTTCCACTCATTGTCATTCCAAAAATTTACTAATAAATTTAAGAAAACATTCAATGTTTTTTAAGGGTCATTGGATAAGGTAGTGAAATGAGGAGTACGAGGGATCCAACTGTGTTGCCAAAGGTCAATGGTATGTCCATTGCCGACCGACCATGCTAAACCTTGAGCACATAAAGTTTCTCCCTTTTAAATGTTCTTTCAAATAGAAAAGGTGAATGCGGATGAGGACCTAGAACCATATTTATTAGTGAGAGTATGAGCCCACATGGAGTTTGGATTGGTGAAGAGTCTCCATAAGAGGTTGGCTATAATGGAGAGGTTTTTATCTTGTGGAGAGACCAAGTCCGCCTTTGTGTTTAGGCAGGGTTACAATATCTCACTTAACATAATGCAACTTCTTTTTATAAGTGGTAGAGCCCTAAAGAAAATTTCGTTGGATCTTATCAATGTCTTTACATATCTTATTGGGCAGAATGAGATATCGCATAAAATATGCTGGGATAGCATTAAGGGCTGTCTTGATGAGTGTCAGGCGGCCTAGCCGGACTGAGGAAATTTATTTCCAGTTAGAAAGCTTGGCCCTCATGTTATCTATTAAATGGAGGAAATTAGCAGGTCTTAAATATTTTTTTAGAATCAAAAATTTCGAATATTTTCCAAAGCCCTCAGCATGAGTAATATTTAGCAACTGGTATATAAGATTACGAGCAGCCTCCGAACAAGATTTAGAATATAGCACATTAGAAACTTGAGATTCACTCTATAAATCACAAATCAATAAACACCTATATATGAGACATGTATAATAATAATTTGTTTTTATTGTTACTATTGTCTAAGCCCTTAAACTATAATTAATATAAATAGTCACTTGTCCATGTTCAACTTATCACCAATTTAACGAGAAAGTCGTAAAGTTTTTTTATTTTTTTTTTATTTTTTATGTTTCATTACTAAACTTTTATATTTATTTTATATCTTTACAATCACAAATTTACAATATTTTATATATATAATTGTCAGAATTTACTTATAATCATATTTATAAACTCAATTGTTAACGAAAAAAAATATTGCAAGTATTTTTCACATGTGTGGAGAATTATAACAAAGTTTTAAGAATTTGTTGAGTTTAGGAGTAACTTTAATAGTTTGAACATAAAAATAATAAAAATATTATTAATATAAGTTCACATATTTTCGAAAAAAACAAAACAAATATGACCAAATGGACCCTAATTACATTAAACCTAACATCAAGTTGGTGAGTCCGACTCCGAATCCGAATCCGACAGGAAGAAAGGTTCTTCCACACTTCGTACAAATAACGCATTTTCTGCATTCATCAGACAAAGCTCGTATCTGCCATTGTTATCAAAATTCTCCGGCAATTTCGAGATGGAGGGTTGGGATCCGAGTACCAAATCAACCCTCACACAGATCCCTTTGTTAACAATCAAGGCCGGTCCACGTGACGGCGCGGCATGGACACAGCGGCTGAAGGAAGAATACAAGGCTTTAATCGCCTATACATCAATGAACAAATCCAAAGATAATGATTGGTTCCGTATATCTGCGGCTAATCCTGAAGGTACTCGTTGGAAGGGGAAGTGTTGGTATGTGCATAACCTTCTCAAGTACGAGTTTGACCTCCAGTTTGATATCCCTGTTACTTACCCTGCTACCGCTCCTGAACTTGAGTTGCCTGAACTTGATGGAAAGACTGAAAAGGTTTGTTCTTTTTGCTATTTCCTTCATCATATATGATCATATGATGTTGAATTTTTGTTGGTATGATTGGTTTTTGTTGTTGGTATACTTGAAGTTTAGCAAAACCCTAATTTCTCGAAAGCAAATTATTTATAATGAGTCTGAATATAGTGGAATACATAGATGCATTCCCTCTAGATTAGCCTATAGCCAAGTAGCTTAAATTCAGGTAACAAAACTTCCCTTATCTGTCAATCCATCAGCTCCATCATAACAAGCACATATATTTATCGGAATTGCGGCTTACTGATTGATTATTACTGTTTTGTTTGATCATATAGATGTACAGAGGAGGGAAAATATGCTTGACCGTGCATTTCAAGCCGCTATGGGCAAAGAATTGGTAATTATTTTCTCTTTGATTTGAATTGAAGCTGGATTGCTATGATGATTTTTGGTCAATTCATGATAGTATGTGTTGGTCTACCACATTTTTTTTAACATATCGAGTTCTTTCACATGCGCCCTGCTCTTCAAACTCTTGTTTTCTTTTTTGGTGTTCTATCTATCGTCCGAGATAAAGGAGGATAGTTACAGACTAACTATAAGTTAACAATTAGTATTAAGATAGTCATAATATGATGGTTGGGATGTCTGAATAATGAGTAATGGATATAGAAGATTCATTTGCCTATACCAAATTAATTCACTCTTTGACTTGGGTTTAGCTCTTCAATGATCAGATTGCTAGTAGGATCAAGTTCTGGTTGAGTAAAGCAAATGTTTGGTCAATTGAGAATATAGTAGAGTTTGAATTAAATGAATATAATTTTTCTAAGACGTGCTTATGTTTACCCAGGTTGATAAAGGAGAGTACTCTTTGCTTCATATTTTTTGTAGTTTAGTTTTCTGTATAATGGAACTGCAAGTGTCTTTCTACTTAAATCTAACTTTTGGTACTCATCTAGCCCCAGATTTGGCATTGCACACGCGCTTTGTTTGGGTCTTGCACCATGGCTTGCAGCTGAGATTCCTGTTCTTGTTGATTCTGGCATGATTAAACACAAAGATGATGTGGCCACATCCAGTGAATCTTGACAAGGGTTTTAGCATGATGGAACCTAATCACCAGATAAAACTGTAAACTTAATGGAGTTACTTGAAAGTGTAATTTTCCCCTCACTTTGAGGAGTCATAGTTTCATGTTATGTAAGCCGGGTGAACCCGGCTCTTTGAGACGCAACTGTCACATCTGCTGATTTATTTTAACGTGCTTTATGCCCTCAAGTTTACTCGGACTAATGATGCTCTTCCTTTTAACTTATGAATCATATTGAGGAGGCTAAGTTTCATATTGTTAAAGCCTCGTTAAACCTGAACATTGAGATACAGCTGTCGTATATGCTGATTTCTTTGAGCTTATGCTTTATGCCCTCAAATTTATTAAGACTACGATGCCTTTCCTGCTTTTTTTATCAATCATATTGGGGAGGCCAATTTCATGTTATTCAAGCCTTGTAAAGTTTTGAGATGCAACTGTCATAATTGCTGAGTTCTTTGGCATGTGTTTATGCCCTCAAGTTTGTGTGAACTAGTGGTGTTCGTCCTGTTTTTTTATGTCGCTCCTTGTTATTAATATAATCCTTTTGATGATGTTTAGCATTCGTCTCAGTTTTTTCTCCCCAATCATCCAAAATTGGGCAAACAAATGACTCTATGTTGTGAGCCTAAGCAATTACCTTTCCTTCCTTATTTTTCGGCTTTATGTTGTCCTTGGATCAGCATAACGTGTTTGTGTAACCACTAGTGATTTAACAAAGATTAAATGGTGTTGAAGTTGCTTCAAATGTGAGGCAGTGGAGCTCCTTGAAGACTCTGGAGACCTATAATTCTTGATACTAGTTATTGCCTAGTAACTGTTGCTAGTTGATGTTTTTGTAGAGATTGAAATCCAATTGTTGAGGATCATCTTGTAACTGGATTGCATCATTCACTAAGGGCAATCAAGCTAGTTGAAGAGTGTCATACTGAAATTTATGGGTATTCACGGTGTTAATTAGCCCAAGGGTGAAGACACTTTTCTCTCTTGTTGGTGTGATTAATATTTATGTTATGTCGTTATATTATTTTGTTTTCCTATGCCGATGTCTTACAGAGAACTGGCTAATGTTGTTTGGGTAGTATTTCATTCTTTCCCATCTTTGAAATTTGGAATCAACTTTGCATCAGTGGTATCTCATTGCGACAAGCAGCTTGTCAATAGTTTGATGTGTTCCTACATGCCTAGATGTGTTCAATCTTTTAAGGGTCCTAAGTATTGATAGATAGCGCAGCATCTGTATAACTGCACTGGCTAATAGAAACTTAGTTGAATGAGCCATCTGGAGTTGCTTTTGAAGAATTTAAACTAGTTGTTGCACAATAGTGTTAATCTGAGTTGTGGTGAAGGTCGGAGAGTGTACCGTGAATTTGTTGAGAGTGCGAAAAGGCCGTCTCTTCTCTTTATTATAAGTACTTGAGATGCAGTATCCATTCCAGTAAAAAGTAGATTGAGATTATCAACTATTGTCCTCTAAGCATAGGATTTAATCCAGTAAAAATTTCAGCAGCTTCCTTGCTTTGAAGCACATTCATTAATTCTATAAAATTTTCTAGTTGGTGAACATGTTGCAGCAGCCTCAGCTAAATTTACTCGTGTGATGCTTTTACCAACTTTTCTCTTGTGACTAAGTTCAAGCTTTGTCTACAGTCTGATATCACATGATGGACTTATTCAGTGAATTGCTTCTCAGTACGCGCAGGTAAGAGCCAATGTGATGTATTAATATTTATGTATGTTATGGTCTAGCTTTTTGAGGAATCATAAACTTTCACAGGCTGGAATAGTGTGTCAACTATGCCATGTAGAATATTAGTATTGCAGATGTACAGATGCTCTCTTAGAATGCTAATCTGCTGAGTTTTGGGGGCGACAAGCTTTTAGGCTCACTGTGAAAGAGATGTGCTATTCCAAGATTGTTTCGACATGAAACAGAGAAGAAATAGCTGGGTATGAAGCTTTCATTATTGACTGAAAATATTACAGCACAAGTGAATGAAAGTTACAAAAACAACCTCCGCCTTAACCTTACCAGAAAACAAACACGATCCCAAATGGAATAAAAACAAGAATAAATAACAAAGATTCATGGATGTGAAACCTCCTTCCTGACCAATTACACATAAAATGTAACACACAAAATAATATTACACATGTTTTCTGGCTAATCTTATTTTTCTCTTTTGATATTTTTAAGTCATATTTTGCCAAACCATCACTCAGGCAAAATCCTTCTTCAATTAGAAGTTTGGACCAGCTGCCAGGATCTCCTCAGTCAGGTTGCTATCACTTCCAATCTTGTAGTTTGTGAACACCTCAAAATTCTTCCTAAATAGGCCTCCCAGCTTCAACAGGGTATCCTTGTGTGCCTTCTTGTCGGGCCACTGTAACAACAGATGAGTTTTACATTAATAGAACGGTATATGCAGATTGTAGCAGTTAGACAATGCTGAAGTGTGTGCTAACTTACAGTGTTCACGGGGTCCAGAATCTCGGAAGGTACTCCCTCAAGTGCAGTTGGAATCTCCAGCCCAAATACCTCGGTCTTCTTGTATTCTGCTTTCAGAAGATCGCCGGAGTGGATGGCATCGATGATCTTCCTAGTGTATGCTAACTTGATTCGGCTGCCTGATCCATAACTGTTCATAACAGAGAGATTCGTTATACATATAGTTTGAATGGACATCATTTGGGAACATGTTCTGGGTGAGTGCTCTTACCTTCCACCTGACCAGCCAGTGTTCACAAGCCATCCTGTAGCTCCATGTTTCAGCATCTTCTCAGCCAGCATGGCTGCATATTTGGTTGGATGAAGCATGATAAATGCTGCACCGAAACATGCTGAAAATGTTGCTGTAGGCTCCTTAATACCATCTTCGGTTCCTGCCACCTGTGAAATGTTTGAAGCAATAGTCTTTACATCACATCTTGAAAGTTCAAATGTAATATGTGAGGCATCAGATTTCGAGAGCACATACCAAAGCTGTGTAGCCACTGATGAAGTGGTACATTGTCTGTGCCAAGTTCAATTTGCTGACTGGTGGAAGCACGCCGAATGCATCACATGCAAGCAGAATGACATTTTTTGGATGAGGACCAACACATGGTATTTTAGCATTTGGGATGTATTCAATTGGATATGCTGCCCGGGTGTTCTCTGCAATCAAACCATACCATTATAGCCATAAAGCAACATCAATTGATTCAAGACATTGAGATGAAAATCTCTGTTCGATTCAACACAAGTTACCTGTTACAGATTTGTCTGTATAATCCACTTCTCGGGTATGTTCTTCAAAAACCACGTTTTCCAGCACTGCATAGAGCGTAAAATTATTAATTTGGCTTCACCCTGTAACTTGGCAGGAAATAACATCAAGATGATCAAGTCGGAATCAGAAAGTACCAGTGCCAAACTTGATGGCATTCCAGATATCAGGCTCCTTCTCCCTTGCAAGGTCTATGCATTTGGCATAGCAACCTCCTTCAATGTTTGAGACACCATGATCACTCCAGCAGTGTTCATCATCTCCGATCAGGTACCGGTTGTGATCAGTAGACAGTGTTGTCTTCCCAGTTCCTAAGATGAAAAACAAGTCCAGAAAGAGAAACATGAGCATCGAATAGAAACAATGTCACATTTTGCTGTGAGATATAACGATAAGGGGGCACTTATTGTTGCTTTTCCGATAAAGGGAGGACCAATCCCTTTATACTTTACCTGATAATCCAAAGAAGAGGGCTACATCTCCTTCTTTTCCCATATTGCAGCCAGAGTGTAGAGAGAGAATTTGGCGCTTAGGCATTAGATAGTGCATTACCCCGAAAAGACCTTTCTTCATTTCCCCAGCATACTGTGTGCCAAGGATGACCATTTCCCTCCTAGCAAGATTGATGTCTATGCTAGTGGAGGAAGTCATATAGTGGGTGTAACGGTTACATGGGAATTGACCAGCATTGTAAATTGTGAAGTCCGGAGTACCAAAATCCTCCAGCTCTTCTGGAGTGGGTCGGATACACCTGTCACCGACCCGGTTATTGAATTGCACTTACTAACATGTTTTACATGATCTTTTGATATTCCTTTAATTCACTAAGTCTCTTAAATGGATGTAAAATCTAAAGATAGGTAATGTGCATATGTAAAAGTAGAAAGTACTTATCTGCTGACCTGTAAAACATAAGAAAGTAAAAACAGAGAGTTTTAAGAAGTATCATGATCAGCTTCTTACATGTTGTGCATGAACAAGGAGTGGTAGGCTCTGGCAGATACAATCCTAACTTTGATACGATTGTTTGGATCCCAGTTGAGGAACTGATCATTCACAAACACCTGAAATGTAGACCACCCGTGAAAGTAGCAAATAGTCAGGATAAGAAGGTAGTTTTCATCACTATAAATTGATTATCAGTCTTCTTATTGATGTGTCCATCGAACTTCTTTCCTGTTAAATATTTTATTTAGTGGCTTTTTTTCCAATAACAATTAATTGCAGATCTCACCATCCGTGATCTGTATTATCCAAGACATTAACAGTTGAGAAGAGATCAACAAAATAACTATGATCTCAATCTTTTTATAGGACTGGTCGCTGCTTGAAGCATCCTGAGTTTACATATGGTCTGAGGAAAGGGCACATCCTAGCAGTCTACCCAGACGCAAGTACTAGTGGCTGATTCTATGATTTACATGTTACACGAAGACTGATTTATCGCGATCTCAATCTTTCAATACTTTTAACAAAAATATGTGTATATGGTTGTATGTAGTAGATACGCATATTGGGACCAAAACTCAATGCAAGTTTATTGTAGAACATGTGTACATATTTATTGAAGGCTAGACAGATACATTATTGTGACATATCCATTCCTAGGGGAAGATGAGGAAGATTCCGTTTCACCATAAACAGGAGTGTCTTGTAGCCATAATTAGGCCCATGAATCATGACAGAATTGGATCACAATTTCCCTAATGGGACTAAGAATAATAATTAGATAAAGACAATGTAACATACATGTTGTGACAGCTACTGTAGCCATTTCATACACCACTACAAAAAAAATATTTTTTTTTAAATAGTAGCTCTATTACATTATTTTATTTACATGGGAAATAAAACATCAAAGAATGACAAGATGACTATTTCTCTCCCCTCAAATTCTGGAATTTAATTATTTATTGACTGATATTATTTTAATGAGGTACTAATTACATGTTCTTTTAATTAAGAAAATAAACATGGTATGACGCGGCAGCACTAGGCAAGGGGGAAACATAACATATGCATAGTTTCTATAACCGTTGACATAAACAACTTTAGGATAAGTTTAGCGCATTTAAAAAAATGATAACGGAAGCAGACTTTAGTGAAACGAAATGATAATATTGTCTAAAATTACCTTCTCCAAAGAGCATAGGTAATCAACAGCTCTTTCTCTGTTGATTAAGAAAGTTTGTTCGTCCATTTCGATATTGGGTGAACCCCTGTTCATATAACAATCATAACGTTAGAAATGTGGATTGTGAGCAGGTGCAATTAATTATATATAGTTCGAGTCGAAAATACTAATTGCTGTTCTATGAAGGAAAACAGGGGAGATAACTTACTTTCCCCACCAAAGGTCGTCCTCAGTGGTTTCGTCTCGAACAACACGTTTGTCTCTTGGGGAACGGCCAGTTTTGGCTCCGGAAAGTGTGGCTAAAGCACCACTTGACGTGATGAATGATCCCTTCTCATACTTGATAGCTTGCTCATACAACTCTACAAAAAGGAGTAACACGTAAATTAAAAGTATATTTTACTATATACATCAAACAAGCAATAAACCCCCCTTTTTTGAGGGACAATTTTGATTTTTTTCACCTTTTAAGGAATTACTCAAAAGTAATTAGAGAAATTACCCAAGTAATTTTATGATCCCAAAAAAAGTAAGGTGAGTTCTAAATCAATTTTGTTTGGAATTCGCTTGTTAATATGCATATATTTATTTAATTTTTTTAAAAAATAAATGCAGGATTTGCGAAAAAGCTAGTGGGATCATTCAAACCCATGAACTCCCAGATAGCTCCACTTTTGTATTCAGAAGCTTGATCAAATAGGCTATGAAAAAGTATTGTTGTTGTATGATTTAAAATAAAACATCCAAAACTTATATATAATGAATAAAAGTTACTAACAATCCTAATAATATTCGATCAAATAATTTTATGACGTATCAAAAGTTTGAAAGTAGCACAAGAGTTTTAATTAAATCATGAACCATAACACTATAAAATGGAGGGTGGGTAAGCACAATTAGTAGAGTCAAACATGTGAACTAGTCAAGAGTTACAGTGAGGGTAAAAAACTTTATTCAAAGTGAAAATTTATTATTTAATTGTAAGAATTATCTACACGAATATTTCTAACGTAAGATAAGAAAGTAAAAATTATTTACCAGCAGGAGAGAGATTATAAAGGATGTGGGTGAACTTGAGGCCACTGTCACTGATGTTAAGGGCAGGGGTGTGGTGGTGATGAACAGGCTGTTGCACCTTTGGCGTCTCCGCTTGCCTTGCCGGGTCTCCTTTCACCACTTTTGGCCCCGTCTCTCGTGTCAATGACGCCAATGATGCACTATTTTCACACAACAAATGGAAAAATAAATAAATGAAAATTTTAAATTCGTAAATTTCACCATGTCACGATTTTACTAAAAGCTTGTCTACATCCTATATTCCTGCGTCTCATATTCGCTTTGAAGCCTAAACTATTTCAAATTCATGTCAAATATGAATACAAGTTAATTTTTAAAGTGTTTGCAAGGTAAATTTGATATTTGATACTATTATTTGCTTTCTAAAATAAGTTAATTTTAAAATTTTGATCAAACATACTATTAATGTTATTCTTTTCTTTTTAAGTGTACCTTTTATCTTCACGAAACAGTGAGTCTGTGATGGTAAAAAAGTGACAATGACAAATCAACACATTAGGACTACCGTCTTAGTAAAAATTAGCAAATTGTATTTTAATTTGATTTTTAGCTGATTTCAATTCAATCTATGTAAACGCAAATAATTTTTGAAAAACAATTCAATTATTTATTAACTTAATTCGTTTTTAACAGGTTAAATTTTAGTCCAATCTACACATTTAATATGATAAAAATAATCATATCTTTTTTCAGTAATTTCAGCCAAAAAAAAAAAATCGACGCCGTTTTACCTAATGGATTGCAGCTGTTGTTTCTGTCGTTCCTCTTCAGAAACGGCAACGCCGAATACATGAGGAGACTTGATCGGAGTAGTCGGCGCCGATTTCTTCTTCTGAAGAGAATGCAATTCCTCCAGCGTCTGAGCTTTCACCGGCGTTGCACTGTCGTCATGGCAAACCACGTTTTCATCCTCTGTCTTCTGTGTCTGGATCTTCGGCAGCCCGGTCCTCCTCTTGTTATCAAAACTGAATTCTCCATTTCCGACTCCGTTCGACGCCATCTTTTCTCTGCAAATTCAAAAAAAATCACGTTCATGAACAATAAACACGATGCAAAATCAGATGCAAATCTCAAATCGAGTTCAGAACTATCGCGAAATCGCTTTCGACTATAAAAAAAACAGGGCATTGATAAGAAAAATTACCAGAATCAGTTAAGAATAGCTGAAAAAGCTGAATTTGAAGAATAAAATTTTAAGCGAAAAGGTTGAACCATGGAACGATGTGTTCATTGGGGCAATTGAGGTGTGTTATTTATAGTAACGCTTACACAAGCTTCAACCCTGGTTAAAACTAACCATGGTTAGTGGATAAACCCAAGAAGTTGTCAAGATAAGATTTTTTAAAAATATTAATAATTGAAATAATAATTTTATATAGCTGGAAAAAGACAACATGTATAAGTAATGCAATTAATTTTTTCCAAATATGAATATTAAAAGTACATGAATTAAGGAGGATTTACTTGCTAATCCTAAAAAATTCAAAAGGAGGAACAAACACTTGAAACGTAGATAGTATTGAAAATTGATTATTGGTAAGATTTATTATTTATTAAATAAATATAAATTATTACTTTAAAACTATTTTTTAATACTAAAAGTACATGAATGGAGGAAGATTTACTTGCTAATTCTAAAAATTCAAAAGAAGGAACAAACACTTGAAACATAGATATTATTGAAAATTGATTATTGGTAATATCTATTTTTTTATATTTATTAAATAAATATAAAATATTACTTTAAAACTAATTTATATATAATCTACTAAACATGGTAAGTGTAAGGGTGGAAGAAGGGTATCTCAGAAGGTGTTTGAGTTAACTTAAATGTTGGTCATATATATTTCTGAGTCAGTTTTTGATAAATACAAAAAATGATTTAAAATAAGTTAAAAATGACTTTAAATAAATTGTGAGGTGTTTGGCAAGAAGAAAAAATGACTTAAAATAAGTTTAAATAAGTCAAAATTTAAAATTAGGTCTCTTCCTATTCCTTATTTTTTTTATTTAACTTCATTTCAATTTGACTTTTTGTTTTTCTGATTGAAAATCTTTTTATTTTTGACTTAAAATCTAAGTATCTTTTTAAGTCAATTCAAGCAGCTTTTAGTGTCTTGGAAAGTGGTAATAAGATAATTTCTATAGAACGCTATTTATGAAATTTATTTTTTCTATGAACTTAATTTTTATAAAAATATTTTAATTTTTTAACCAATAAAACATCAAAAATTTAAAAATTAAAATTCAATACAATTTTCTCAAATATGTACTATATATATCTAGTTGTTTCTTACGTAGACAAGTATAATATAGGTAATTTCTTTGGAAGAAAGGTCTCAAATTTGCTTAATATTGATAGAGTCAAAGTATTTAGTCGTGTTAAAAACTAACACGATTGTAAAATAGAGTTAAAGCAAAATTAGATCGTTTAATAAGTACCCATAAAAACATGATTAATCACCTAATTCGTTAAAGTATGAACATGCTATTAATTTGCTTGACTCAACCTATTTTACGGTCCAATACAAGTCATCGAAAGTTGAAGTTTAAACAAATATGTAAAATCAAATTGATTTGTTATTCCTTTTATTTCTAATTAAACATCGTTTTTACTAAAAATAAATAATCTTTAATATTTGTTGTTTCACAAAACTATTACATAAATGACATTGTTCTTCCTATTTTATCCTTACGAATTACTTTATTTATTCCTAATTACTTGTCTATTTTTGAATTGACACACCTAATAAAAAATTAATAATTGACATAGTAAGTTTACTATAACCCTATTGATTATGAAATGAATGAATCCAAAACTTAACATTTTCAAGAAGTTTTACATTTTTTCAAAGTAATTAATTGAGGGTATAAAAAATTAAAAAAAAAATTATCCTTTCTTGATTTGTCAAAATGGACAAATAATTAAAAGTATTAGCCTTAAAAATATATATTTGACCAACTTAGAAAATCTAAATAATAATTTTAATATATATTTGACCAACTTAGAAAATCTAAATAATAATTTTCTCCATTGGTCAATTAATCAAAATAATTAAATCATATTCATGGAACTGACTTAAAAAACATTAAATAAAAGTAAATTTATTTAGTTCATTAATGTGAAATATATATATATATATATTGATTCATTAATATTTTTTATCAAATACTTAAATAAATTATAAGATAAAAACCAAAAAATATAATTATAGTAAGAAGTAGAACAAATTAGACTTTAATTCACTGACATATTCTATTTCAGTAATAACTTATGCAATATTGAGTCAGCTTCATTTTTAATTAAAGATTTTGAGTTAGAGAACTGAATATAAAAAAATAAAATTATTCAAAACATTATTCTCCTATATTATACAAATTAAATTTAAATTTAATCAGAATTTCAAGATAAGCTTAACCCCTATTTAACACCTCGAATATGAAATTAAAAATGCAAATATATATATATATATATATATATAAAAAAAAAAAGTTAAATGGAGATAAGAATTAGGAAAAAGTATATAGAAATTGTGAAATAATACGTAAGAAAGTGTTCGGTGCAAAAACGAAGAAATGGGTCGTATTTGCCGGTGGGGTGGGTGGGTAGGATACACGTCAGATGAGTAATCACAAAGCCAAAAATTGACAATCGCTATTTGTTCTCTTCTTTTATTCTTTCTATATCCAATTGTATGTATGTATATTAGCTAGCATCCTCATCTGCAAAATATTTACTCTAATTTTATATAATAGGATCAATTTATCAACTTGGCCATATAGCTCGAATAATATTAAATTATTACCTATTAGTTCCACCTTTTTAAGTATTAAGTTGGTCCACAACCCTCCACCCACCCTATTCGAGTTAGTAACGCTTCAAAAGTTAGATCAAAGAAAACAGAATTGTCTAGGTCTTATAAAAACTCAACACGTGTCATTAACTACTGATGTGAGACTTTTGTCATTCTTTAACATCTCATCTCTATTAACAACTGATGTGGGACTTTTGTCATTCTTTAACATTCCACCTCACGCTTAGTGCTTAGCACCTGGTGCGTTGACAATTTTGACTTTGAGGGCCCTAACATCAGGTGAGACGGGTCCTGCTCTAATACCATGTGAAACTAGGTCTTAGGCCTAACTCACATCCCAAAAGTTAGCTCAGAGTGAAAAGAATTGTCATCCATCTCATTAACCATCGATGTAAAACTTTTGTCATTCTTTAACAGATTTAGTAGAAACTTCAAAACTTAAATTGATATCATATCGTGAATAGTCCTTGTTGAATTTGACTTAGGAAAATGAGAGAGTACACACTACATCTTAAATTAACGAGACATAAATTTCTAGAAAATAAATGATGTTTTTATGTGCTAAATATTTTTTTTTGAATATTAGGATCCCTAAATATGAAAAAAAAATGATAATTGATTTTTTTTATCATCTTAGGAAACTACTCCTCTTTTTCGTTTCCCTTTACCCTACATCTCGAATAAATTAACAAACAAAAAGTAAAAAGAACGCGTAAAGTAATATTATAAACACAAGATAAAGAGACAAAGTTGTGAAAATCCTTAGTTTAAGGAATCAAACCCTATCATCAAAGAATGAGGTGTAACAGATGAGATTGTTTCTTTCTTAATAAGACATTTCATATTTATATAAGTTTCGAATATAACAAAATTCTTGGTTAAAAAAACAAATGAATTCTATGTATGTGAATCTGAATTAATTAAACTTTCAACATAGATATCAGATATAAATCAAAATAAAAGAAAAAAGGAATCAAATCTGGGAACTCGTACATTTTCAAGTCATCTAATTAAGACACTTTTTCAAAAAGTATTTTTTTTCTTTAAGTTGCTACCTACACCAACTATATTGTAAAGTTCTATCTGGGGTAAATATTAGCTGTTTAATACACCAAATCTTAAACGAAAGTGGTCAAGAAATTTCTTATCTTTTGTTGGTAATAGTGTTCATCAATTAACTAGCATATAATTACATTTTACCATAAGGTTTTAAAAATATTGTCGATGTATTAGAAATAATTTTAAAATATTCTTATTTCATCTATTAGAATCAAATTTGCTACTATTAAATATAAATTTTCTCTTGCGCTTTTGTAAGTATCTTATCAGAATTATTTTTTTACGAAAAAATTCCCTTCAAATTCAACTAAATTACGTCTAATTTTTGTAAATAATTCGTTTTACTATTAACTTCTTCAAAAAGCTTTTAAAGCTATTGAGATTCTTGTATAATTTATTTTGAGTGATACTATGATCTTTTTCTGATAAATATCTTAAATGAAAAGAATCTCAACAAACTTTTTTCTTTTTATAGGCATACAAGCAAAATAAAAAATATCATTCTCTGACTAAGACAATATTTTAAGCAACATATATTTCAGATATTTTATTTATTTAAAATAAATACTTTTATTTGATAAGAAAGATATTTAGATAACAATCAAGAATTTTTTGAAATTTATTTTACTAAGAAAAAGAAACTATTGAGGTATATTATTAGAATTAGAAAATATTTCGAGTCACGGTAATATTCTTGCTCTATTTATTTTAACTTTGATGTTACTGGGATCAAATTGTCATATTGCAATTTGATTGTTTAAATGTTTTTTTTTTTAAAGCTGATGAAACTTTTATTTTAAAGTTTAATTAAAAATTAAATGCATTTGTTTCTTCGTTGACTCAGGACAAAAGAAATCAGTTATTTTTTCCCTTTAATCATTACAAAAATAAAACTATGATATATATAATACACCCTTGAAAACTGGATTAAGATTATAGATTAATCATTAATGGGAATGAAGTATCACGGTACATGTTAATCCCCTTTCTCTAACAATGGATATGAATTTATTTTTTAATATAGATGTGAGTATATTTTTTCAATTATTATTCTTAATTACGTGAGATGAACTGTTTAAATTTAATTACGTTCATTTGTTCACTTTTTTTTAAAAAAAGACTCAGGTTCTTGCAAGTTGCAAGTTTTGATCAAGCATTCATAACTAACAAGTTCTGAAACATATATAGGATTTTCCCAAAGAAAAGTCCAAAAAATAAATAAAAATATTATATTTTGAGAGACATCGTTTGATTGGTGGCATAAGATATATAAAATTATGTTATTGTGAATGATAACTCATAAAATTTAGATTGATATCACACCTTATGTGATATAATTAATCTCATCATTGTAGTATAAGTGTTAGAAGAAAATAATCTTGAGACTAGCTAATTAATATCCAATTAAATACATAGTATTCTCTTCGTATAATAGTAGTTGCCCGTTGTATTATTTTTAGATGTCCAACAACATTTGTTCACTTTATGAAATTAAATGAATAATTTTACACTTAATTTTTATTTACTCTCATTATTAATTATACTCATTCCTTATTATATTTTTAAAATATTATATTTATTATATTTAAAGAGTGATATAATAAAATTATCTTTCTATTTATAATTTATTAAAAAATGTGCAAAATTCATAATAATAAAAAAAAAGGAAAATAATTTTATATTTTATCTTAGAAATTATAGGCCCTATCGTACCAACTAAACAACCATGATTATGGATGTGGCAAAAAAAGCCCAATATTACAAAAAAATATTTATTATTTTAACATTCGTATCTAACTATATTTATTTGATTATATTAAGTTATAATAACATAAAATACATATTAATTAACTATAATAAAAGTAATAAAAGTTGTATAAAATAAAAATAATCAATTCGATATAAGTATTATGTATGTCAAACATTATATTTTATGCATTTCAAGGGGATACAACAATTTATAGTTCGAATAAAATTAATTTACACATTGTATAATTTTTCTTAATAAATAAATGAAAGTCAACTTCCTTGAATAAAAATAAAAATAACTCCGCCATTAATATATACACGTACGTCTGTTGGCACGCAATAATAAATTTTTTAACATGTATTTATTGCCATAATCAACATTTCAATTATATTGAATTTCATTTATTTGATAAAAGAAAGTCCATAAAAATATACGCTTTTAAAGATACTTCCATAATTTTACAAAACTTTCTTATGTTCCATAAGTTAACTACATTTTACTATATATAAATGAAACAAGAAATATACATATCATGTTTAATTTTTTTAATGAATATTAATTCTTTTTGATAATTATTTAAAGGGAAAATTATATATAAAGATAAATTAATAAATTAAATTAAATTTTATTATACTTTGATTTAATTGTGTCATATAGCAAAATATTTGCCTCTCTCCCCGAACTCTCGCTCGTCACTCTCCCTCTCTCGCTCCATCTCACTTTTATACAAACACAAGTGTATAAAATGTGTTTTTGTTTGTATAAAGAGAGAAAAAATTGTATATATACATATATTTTCGTTCCCCTCTCTCTTCTCTTCCAGATCTCGCTCGTCACTCTTTCAGATCTCACTCGACACCCTCGGCTCTATCGCTTATACAAACATAAACGAAATATATAAAGGGAAACTTACATAAATATACTATAATAAAAAAATATTTACCATTTATAGCAATAATATTTTTTTTTTTTCATTTGATCACTTTTAATTCATTTATAATACAAGTTTAATACATATTACAAAGAATAATTTATTATTCACATATAATACAAATTTTAATGATGAATAATATATTTATCCCACATTTTAATACACTTATAATACAATGTGACAATTTTTTAGCAAACAAACATGATATATTTCAGAAATAATTATAATTCATATATATTGCATACATAATTCACTTTTAATACATATTACAGATTTAACAAAACACTGCTATAAATTGTAATAAATAAAAAGTATCGCTAAAATCAGTAATTATTTTTTAAAATGTATTCATTTATGTAATTTTTTCCATATATAAATTGCAATTATGTTTGTATAAAGCGAGAGAAAATGTATATATACTTGCAAATACATATATCTTCTTTTTATATTTCTCTTCAAAAATTTTCTTTGTCTTTCTCGTTTTGTGCATACACAAATTATACAATTGATTATTTCTTTTATATGTAGAGCGAATCATACAATTAATTTATTTATATAAATAACGATTTATACATATTTATATTTACTATAAAATGCGATTATGTAAACTTTACTATAACATACAAATATAAATTTTACATATCTGTTATATGTAAAAGTTGGTTTTATTTTAAAAGGATGAAATAAATCGCAAAGTACATGTGGAAATTTGATGACCTTTTCTCCTATAAGAAGAAGAGTTGAAGATTGTGGCTTTCCATTGTTTTTGTTTATACTTTTCTCAAAAGGGGCACACCTTCCAATATCATTGGATATATATGTATCTTTATTTATTATTCTATCTTCGATTTTTTGACCCCACAATACCTTCTTTCTTTTTTCTAGAAATTATTTTATTTTTTCTCACCTAATTTTGTTTCAACAATAATATTAATTGGTGATTAAGGTGCAAGTTGCATTAAGTTGTACCATCAAAAGAAATATGACGCAGGACATGCAATTTTTTTTAAAAAATAAGAGATATTTGTTTGAGTCTTAAATAAAAAAGATTGTTGATTAAGGGGTCGTTTGGTAGAGTGTATAAGAATAATGCAAAATATGGTGTATTAGTAATGCTTGTATTAGTAGTACTTGCATTATTAATACTTGCATTAGTTATGCAAGCATTATTTCTTATACATTGTTTGTTTTGATGTATAAGAAATAATAGATCTTGCATAATTTCTATTTGAAAATATATGTTTACAAAAATACCCTTCACACTTTTTTTATTTTTACACTTTCTTGCAAGTTGCAACAAAGTCATTTGTGATTTGTTAAAGCATCATCAACTCCTCCTCCTCCTCTTCTTCTTCTTCTTTCTTTCTTTTTTTTCAAAAATAATATTAAATAGTTGTAATATTTGGGTCAAAATACTTTTGTGAAAAGTTGAAAAAGAATTTTTTTTAATCAAATTTATCGCCACAATAGTAATTTTTCTTATTAAATTATGTTGAAATTAGATTATTATTTTTTACAAAAATTATATTTAAGAGGCTATAAAGTCTATTAAAACACCAACAAATTAAAAGACAGAGAAAAATAAATGAATTTAAAAACACACGACAACAAAGAAAATTAAAAGAAAAGAAAATGTTAGGAAATGTTTCAAAAAGGCTTTGAGGGTAGTTTTGTAATTATTTAATCTAATGCAAGTTTTAAATATAATGCATTGCATAATATTTTTAGAAAAAAAATTATTTTTAAAAAATACCCTCCACAAATATGGTGGAAAGGATATTAAAAAAGTTTTTAAGGGCAATTGTGTCTTTTATAATGTTAATGCATGCATTAGAATCTATTGCATTACTAATGCATAGAAATAGATGGTATTAGTAATACACTCTTTAATACACAATAGAGTGTATTACTAATACAAGTATTAGTTATGCATAGATTAAAAAAGTGTACCAAATAAGGTACTACTAATACATCAAGCTAATACATGCATTATTTTCTCTTATACACTCTACCAAAATATATTTAAAATTAATCGAATTTCAATATAAATATTACATATCAGAATGAAAAAAGAAAAGTGCAGCTAGTTGTTGTGCTACGTAGTCGGATGAAGTTAGTCAATATAATAACTTGTTAAAACAAATAAGTTAGAAAAAGAAAACCATAAAATTAAATAATTCCATTACATAAAAGTTAAATACTGGTACATGATTGCTTATGATGAATGTGATTATAAATTAGGAAAATAAACTAGTTAAAGCTTTAAACCGATCATATTATTATTTACAGCTAAATTCATTAAAAACAATTTTGCTATTCAAAACTAGAGCTAGGAGGTACAGAATAGTTTATTCGAAAACTTCTTTAGTAAAAAAATTATATAAATATATAAAATTTGAAAATATTTTTATGTATATATAAGATAGAAAATTTTGATTTTATTGTTAATAGAGGGGCATTAAATATGTTTGAAACAATTTGGCGTACCACATCAGTTGCTAGACTTTTTTTGCGCCAAATTTTCAATGAGAACTACATGTGGATGTAAATTTAGATGCCGTATTTATATTAACTTAGTATTTTTGATACGTAATATAAATTTATGTATAAAAAAGTATATTTGAATTTATAACGTTAAAATATATTGTAAATTTAATAGTTTTAAAATTAAATTTATAAAACATAACTTCTGGGTATAAATAAGCAAATTAAAGATGAGTAGGCAGGGCGTTAGGCTAGTGTTAATAGGGTAAGTAAATAAACGAGAACAAATTACATAGTTTTGTACTTGTCAATTTTGAGCTATCGAGTGATGATTGTTCCATCTCTTGCGAAAGGACGCGGAAGGGTTTGTGTTATAATAAAGAGGGTACTCTCTGAATGCCTCCTCAATACCTTTTGATCAAGCTTGTCACGTATATAAGGCGTGTCTTGCTTAATGCGATTTACATTTATTGTGCGGTTCGCAGGTCATAAGACAGTGGAAAATTTACTGTGTGCGCACTCAAAGGACAAAATTATAGCGTCTACAAGAAGCATCGATCCCTAGCCATTTTTTTTATGAAATACCATTTGTTGTACCAACTTAATCATGTGTACGGATTGTTGTCTGACGTTAGAGAATCCCTTTTATACAAATATTTGTCATGTTTGGATGAATTAATATGACATATAAATATATATATAGGACTTGAAATTAAATGCCCCTGCGTGAATAATCTTTGATAAATTATCAATTAAATCATGTTTAGACGGCTTTTGGCTAATGCAAAGGGGGAGTTCTAACAAGTCTCCTCCTCTGCTATGGACGTTGACGGAGATATACAAATCATATCACAAAAAATGTTGATTAAAAATGTGATATTTTTCGATGTAAATTTAAATGAGTCATAATTTTAATATTGAAAATAAGAGTGTGACAACAGCTGTTATATTTAGAAATTCAAGAAAAAAAATTTCCACGACGTCATATGATTAATTAGTTGGTTCATTTTTTGTTATAAATGTTTTTTTTTTCCTTTGGTCAGAGATATACATTTTTTTGAAAATAACGTCGTTTTCTAAACTGCTAAAGGTTGATAATAGTAGCAGATATCTACTCATTTCTTCGCATAGAATTATGGCAAAAATATTTATTGATGCATCTGATTTTTGATTGAGATGGATGAGATTTATTCGTTTTTAATTAAAAATTTTGAGTAAAAAGTCTTATTTTTTTAATTATAAATATGAGAAGATTTTTGTTGAATTTCCGCCACGATTCTCAAGGGATGATATAGTCTCTTGAGTGATTTTCACTTCGTGAACTACTTTCTTCGTTTACTTTTTATATACTACACTTTGATTTGATAAACATTAAAAAATAATTAATAATAAATATTTTATCAAATTATTCTCTATTAAATAATATTTTAAAAGTAATTTGAAACATAAATATTTTGTACTGATGAAATATGAAAAAATAATTTAATTGATATATTACCCTTAATAAGTAAAAAGTGATAAAGTGATATATATGTTATGGGGTGCTTTTAATTAATAATAATTTTGAGAGTTTTAATGCATCCCCAATTTTCTTTATGATTTAAAGCGACGATAAAGAAAAAGATAGGAGAAATATGGAGCAGAGTTATGGCCAGGAATGGAGATTGTTTCCTCCAATAATTTAATAAGAGACTTTGAAATAAACATCATAGGCCATCAATCACCATGCTTATCGAGTAGTAAATATTCTATCATCTTTAATTATAAATGTTGAATTTAAGTTTTTTTTTTAACATATAATTATCTTTATTAAAAACATTTTTCTTGCAATCAATTTTTTTAATGTAAATTTAAATTTAATCGAGATTTAATGTGAATGCCGAATACTCCATCCATAGAAAAAAAGAAAAACATCACAAACCCAATTAAATGCTAATGTGGGGACTAATATACTAGGAGTAGTTTCCCAAAGGGTTTGGAGATCATCTTTATCATTATTGCCTTCATGGTCCCTCTTTTTAATTTTTATTTGTTTTTTTCAAATCATTAAATACATTTTTAGTCTATGGGTGGGTTGTGGAAAATATTTTCGATTTTTGATTGATTTAAAATATTTTTCTCCTAGATAAGTTTTTTTTCAAATGTGGATTAATTAGTTGGAACTTTGGAACTAAATTAGAAGAGCAGGAAAAGTAACCTTTCATATTGAGCATGTTTTCCACTTACTTTAACTTAATACTATCACTTTGCATAATATTTGTTTCGATTATATATATATATATATAATTCTAGGAAATAATTTTCATGAAAAACATTTCCTTCATGTGAAACACACCTTTTATTATTATATTCGATCGGCTACTATTCTTTTCTCTATTGTTTTTAACATTACTTCTTTATTTCCTTATTAATATTTTAATGTTTTCTATCAAAACTTAATTTGATATGTTTTACGTGAATTTATGACTTATCGTGAACAAGCTTGCGATTTTTACAAAATAGAAATAAAATTTGATATACAAATTATTATTCTTAAATCCTGTTTGTAGATTTGATTGAATATATTATTATTATATTATTGTATAATCATATTTGGCTAAAAAAAAACAATCTTTTAACATCATTTTTTAAAAATTTAATTACTGATAAAAAACGTTTCTTCAAAGTTCTTTAAATTTACAAACAAATAATTCTATAATGTCAACTGTGATGCTCAAGTTGATAATACTAATAGAATAGGTGCCCAAATTAGTGTGCAAGTTCGATTAAGACATCACAAATATCATAATATTTTTTTCGTCACAAATTGAGAAAACTCAAAAATTTCTAAATTTAATTAAAACTTTATTTTGAAGCATTTAGCAAATAAATTCCCAAAACAGATGGCCAATCTGATTATAGATAACCTTATTCATTCTCTGGCAGAGCTAGAATTTTCAATAAGAGGTTCAAAATCTGAAAGAATAGATATAGAAAATAGTTAAAAGGGATTAACATCTACTATGTATACCTAAAAAGTTATTTTAACTATGTATATATTATATAATTTTTCGTCAAAAGTGGTTCGGATCCCCCGCTGTATCCATCAAAATACTTATCGTTATTAATAAAACCTTTTTTTTACCTCTATTACAAAATATTATATTGTGAATATCTACTGTATCTAAAAATAAAATATTTGTTAAGCAATATCATATACTTCTCCTATTGTATTCATTTTATGTGACATCGTTATGACTTTCTTAGAAACTTTTTTTTTTAAAGGTTTGTAACCTAATTAAAACAAATATAATAATTTAAAGTACTATTATAAAAATAAAAATATATCATTCTTTTAAAAACATTCCGAAAAGGAATAAGTATATAGCATAATTAATTGGATTTCAAAGATGAAAAACAATCAAAATAATTTGAGTAAAGTTCTATTGCAATACACATATAACGATAACGTCATACATATATAAATATATAATATGCAGTTAAAATATTTCGTGATGTAACCTTAACAATTTTTGGACGGTTATAATTATATCATGAGTTTCTTAGATTTTGTGATCAATTGTACAATAAAATATAAGTATGAACAAATAATTTTATTTTTTTTATGTTTTACAAGTTATAACAAAGTAGAGTATGTTGGGTAGAGGAGGGAGGGGGGTGGGGTAGAGGTGAGAGGTAATTGAGTTCGGAATTTAAATAAGCTACAAAAATATAAAAGTAATCAAAATAAGTCATTATTTTAGTATGTAACTAAAATAAGCTCAGTGGAAGAAAAAGTTTCACTTTATTCAATTTTCTAAATGTTTTCCGTTAGTGTCATAACATGTATTTTGAATATAAAACGGAACTTTTTTTATTTTTGTGGCTTACTTAGATTTCGGACTCACTTTTATACTTTTATATTTATTATTTATGAAACATAATAAATAATAATTAAAAGATAATTTATACATGAGCATAAGATAGATTTGAGTCTCGATTTTATTTTATTTTTAATAAAAAGGGGGTATGTTAGTTGTAAAGCGGAGGTGTATTTTTTAACAAAATATTTTGTAAATTTTAGTAGTTTCACTAATTTATTGTTTTTTGTCATTGCTGGGATTTGAATTTTCAATAATAAAAGAAATTATAGACGATATATTAAATCATTAGATCATTTTTTTGAATGCACAAAAGAAAATACTTTTCTTTTTTTTTTAAAAAAAATAGGAGATGTATACTCAAATTTTATCAATTTTCAAACGCTAACTCAATTGGTTCAAGAATGCACTTCGTTTTACAATGATTAGTGACATATATCTTGAATAAACGTTTTTTGATCGATTTTGTGTTTAAATTTGATTATATACTAATATAAATTTCTCTCAATTCTTTTATTACAATTTCAAAAATTTGCGAGCTTGGTTATATAGTGACATAAACCCACTGCTTCCCTTTCTTCCCACCTAGATCTTTACTTTTGGTTGTTTGGTCGGGATAGAACCAACGTTTAGTAAATAACGGTCTAACAATTCCTTTGTATATATTGAAACTAATCTAATTTTATTAAAGTAATGAGAAAGTTTTTCAATATGTTGATCAGAATGACAATTATCTTCGAGATTCCATATCTAACATAAGAAAGTCAGGAATGCATAAGCCTTTTATAGAAATATAAATAACTTTTTTGCGATAGTAATTATGAATGAGCAAATATAAGGCGGCAAATCCACAATTAAAGTGATAGAGATACGAGCCGCAATTTCAATAATGAATCAACTTTATTTCATTTTTTTAATAATATATCATATAAAGAGTTCTCATATATATATATATATATATATATAGGCTAATTCAAGTATAAATAAATATATGACTATATAAAATAAACTATTTATTTGGACGGTACGCTTGGATAAAAATCCCCATATTATATACACATACATTATTCCTAATGTTTGAAATATATATATTTGTGTGTATTAGATCATGTCAACACAAAATTACATGTTGAATCTAACTTTTTTTTGGACATTTTTAAAAAAGATTGAAATAGGACAAATGTGTACCTCTAATTTTTTTCCTAATTACACGAAGAAGTTGACTACCATTTCAATCTTGTGACAAACTATTACGTTGAACGAAATGTCAAGTATTTTAAATGTCAAAACGTGCCTAAATGACTTCTTAAAATCCCAAATAGCCAAAAAAAAAAAAAAGAACTTGAAAAAAATTTAAGAAAGAAGTATTTAATCAAGACAATAAGGCTTAATCAAAATTCAAAGAAATGTTTTGTGTTTGGTCAAAA
This sequence comes from Solanum chilense, assembly GCA_032847665.1. NCBI lineage: Eukaryota > Viridiplantae > Streptophyta > Magnoliopsida > Solanales > Solanaceae > Solanum > Solanum chilense. The sequence continues at coordinate 67,380,758 of CM064966.1, read as the reverse complement.
TATGAATATTGGGTGGAAAGAAAAGAATCTCTTGGTTTAGAAATTAGAAGGATAAAATAAATTTCACTAGGCTAGGAGCTAGTTTTTAGATTTATGCTAGTCTGTAATATTACGAATTTTACATTTTGGATACATGTATGTGGAGTGTCTAGATATGTCAAGATATATGTATCTCATATACACGAGATCAACAATTAGGTGTAACTTGTTCTAGATACAGTGTATCCAAATTCACACGATTGATCTCTCACTTGCCTCTGTTCTATCTCACTCCCCTTGTACATGATATCTAGATATGTCTATCTAGTTTAATTTGCATGTATCTGAAAATATCGCTCGCCTCCCTCTTATATTTCGCTTGCCTCTCTCCTCTTTCGCTATTTTAGTGAATTTGATAGGAAAAATATGTGAAGTTTTAAATATATATAACTTAAAATCCTATATGAAATTATCAATTAGTGAGATAATATGTAATTATTTTAGACTATAGAGAGAATTACTAATTTTCCAAATTAGAATTTGTTGTTTGAAATTTCATTTGGAGTGAGGTATGCTGTTGGGCACTAAACTCTAAATCTTTTTGGGCCCAGAATTGTCTTTGAACTTGGGTCGGCCCAGTCTAGTCTTACGCTTTGGTTGAAATTTAGAAAAGAACAACAAAGACGCCGTAAACCTAAATAAGTTTAAATCGACTATATAAATCTTTTTTCGATTTAAATGTGAAACTCTATCTTACTATGTTGGAGTTCTAATTAACCCAATGTTAAAAACAAAATTTAATGTTGAAATATTTATGACTAGGCTTGTTCGAACGCAAAAACACAATTATGAAGTTTCAAACTTTTAACTCCAAAACATTATCCTTAAATTTAAAAAGGGGTACCATGAATAAGTTAATCAGTTTCACCTACATATTTCTCTCATGTTAGATATTTTAACATTTGAATTTGATATATTTTAATTTAATAGACACATAAATGACGGTTTTTTTTTTTTTAAATCTTGTGATGTAGTCTTAAACTTAAGATATACTCCATCCGTTTCAAAAAGAATGATCTTTTTTTTTTTTTTGTAACATTTTAATTTCAAAAACTTTCCACGTGGCATTTTAAGGCCACAAGATCAAATGACAATTATGTACATTTGATCTAACTTTAATTTAGAGCCACAAGATTTAAAAGTCTTTTCTATATTCTTAAAATACGCGTCAAGTCAAACCAAATCATTCTTTATAAAACGAAAAAAAAATATATTATGTAATGTACGAAAATGCCCTTTTAAGTGTATTGTCTTAAATATACCATATAGAATCTTAAACTTAAAGCATTACCTTTGATATAGAAGAGAATTTCTTTAAAAATAAACTAAAAATTAAAAAAAGGACACTTAAACATAAATAATGGTATCTATCTCAAACGGCATGAAAAATTGTAGAATTCGAATCAAAACTTTAGCATTTAAAAAGTTTGAACTTTAACAAAATCGTTTTATATTATTATTTTCGTATTAAAACTACCTACTTCTTAATAATATTTGAAATAATAACTAAATTTTTAACTCGTAACTTATAAATTGAGCAACCCAACTAATTTAGGCCTATGGGCTAAGTCTTTAATTGACCAGCTGAACCTGCCAAGTCTTTAATTGGACGCATGCCAATGCTTTTTCTTGAAAATTGTTAGTTGTTGGAGTTTCTCTAGAACATTTGCAAATCTATCCTTAATCAAGTCAGTATATACTACTTTTAATCAAATTATTTTTAATTATCGTTAGACAATTATTTTTAATCATCGTTTTAACTCTTTTCATGAAAAATAATAAATAATTAATTAGGAATCAAAAGTAGTTTACTAAGTTATCCACATTTAACAAAGCGGATTAAAAAAAAAAATTCACTTAAATATTATGCATACTTTTGTTGAGCAATCATTTCCTTAGAAGAATATCAATTTCCAACACTCATATACTTCACACACGTTTATCGAATTCAAAGTGTATCCAACTTCGAAAACCTCATGATATTAAGAGTGTAATTGAAAATAATTGTTAATTCTTATCTTAAATTTCTAAAATAATATTTATTATGAGATAATTTTTTAAAATTATAACAATTGTTAAAATTTCACAGAGATATAACAAATATTAGTAAAATGAGTTGAATGCAATTGTGCATATCTATCGATGAAAGTAGGGTTGTTATCGATCAGTTCGGTTTCGTTTTGAAGTTTATCGGGTTGTCTTATTGATTATTGGTTTGTAGAGATGTAAAACCGTTATAGATCCATTAAGATATTGATTTATAGTTTTTTTATCGTTATCTGTTTAACCGTTAAGATTTGACACATAAGAAAAAACATTGAAAATCACTTAGAAACAAGGTAACAAACCAAATAAACCATGCACTTAAGTTCACAAGTTACATATTGATCAAAAGCAAACACTTTTATATTGTTGAATAACTAACTGTTTGAGACAATAAAAAATAAAAAGTAGGATTTAAACTCTAAGCGGAGGACTTTATATACAAAATAGTATAAATATTATTATTTAATTTACTATTGGGTTATCGATTAAATCGTTAAGAAAAAACTTCAAACCGTTAAAAATCGATAACCGAATTAAAAAAATTAAAACTGTTATTAGAGAATCACAGAACCAATAATCCAATACTATAAATCAATAACTTTTTTATCAATTTCGATTTAATTTTGAACACGTCAGATGAAAGTACATAGATTCTCCACGACCATTTTCATATTGTAAACAAAATTGTGGCAGAAAAAGACCCTTTGGAAATCCATCAACAAATCTCAATCACCAATTTCCTCTTCTCATCTTATCTTTTTCTTTGAATATCTCTTACTATCATTTTCCACCAATCATTTTATTTCACTATCTTTTTCTATACAAATGTAAGATATTATTAGGACATTTTTTTCCATCTATTACTAAAAAAAATATTAATTGTTAAATAAGTTAAAAATGGGAGAGCAAACAAATTGAGACACGTTATACCACTAATAATTTAAATACATAAAAAAATAATTTTACATAATATCTCTTGTATTTTTTTCACGAAAATTTTGTGTTAGTTATATATTGATCTTTTATATATATACAGAAAAGGAGATACAATTTAACTAAAATATATAATTGATACGAGAGATTAGAATTTTTTCCCCAAGAAAATGGCAATTAATGTGTGACGATAAGAGGCAACTTTACTTTTAGTGTTTCATTGGCTAAAATCAAGATAATGATTCTAATCTTATTAGTTAATAGATTAATCAAATGAATTTTTTTAAAAAAAGTAAAATATGACAATTAATATATAAGTTGTGAAACTTTGTAAGTAAGTGATATTAATTAACTATTACAAAAGTCTATACGAATTAGAAAAGAGCATATTGATTGGAACAAACTAACAAGATTAATCAAATGTTTGGTAGTTCATTCCACCTTTTCCTTTCTCACCACACATAAATATAAAATATAAAATAAAAAACACAATTATAAAAAATAAAATAAATCATAAATCCCCAACAAAGTTTCCTAATGTAGTCTAAATTTCGAGAATTAATAAAGTGAGTTGAAAATTATGATATATTTAGATTAATAAACACCAATTTATTATTCGTCTAAATTAAAATATTAAATATCTCGTATAATTAAGTGAGATACTCAGATACGATTATTATTATTATTATGGAAAAAAACACATAAATTTAATGGTGGATAGGAGTTAAGTGAGTGTGGATAAAACGTGGAATGCACAGCCAATGAGAAATTAGAGAAATCCTCAAAAAGCTTTATTGTCAATACTTGCCCTACCAAACACAAAAATTACAAATTATTTTCAAGAAAATAATACAAACTGAAGAAAAAACTCAAAGGCACAAAATTTTCCCCCTTTGAACGCCACACGCCTTCCACCATTGTTGACCACAGAGCTCCTAAAATCCCCAATTCATATCTCCTTCCAACATTACGAAGTTAGGGTTAGGGTTTTTGGGAGCTCGAATTTGTTGTGAACAAAATGGCTATTACAACCGCATTTTCTGGGCCCAAGCTTGAGTCTTTATCATCATCGGCTGCGGCGGCTTCTCCGGCGTCAATTGGGTTGTTTTGCAATCCGGGTCGGGTTAGAAGGTTGTCAATTCAAAAGGGTTTGTTCAATTCAGGGATCAGGTGTGAAGTTGCAGCATCTGATGTTGTGGATCAGAGTCAGAGTTCTGGAAATGTGACGTCGTCTTCTAGCCTTTCTGCTCTTGAGCAGCTTAAGAGCTCAGCTGCTGACAGTATGTGTTTCATTTGTGTAATGTATTTTTTTTCACTTTGATATATGATTATTTTGAGAATTTGGATAACATTTTGCAGTTAATTGTGTTTTTGTTTTTACTATGTAATTGTTGGTTGATTGATTTTTATTTTTCATATTAACTCTGGTGATATGATTCTTTAGCAGCTCAGTGATTCTGTTTTATTAATGAGCTGAAGATGTTCTAGCTGCTGCATCCTTCATTAGCTCCATATTAATTTATCTTATTTTCTGTTCTTTTGTTCTTGGAGTATTTTCTCCTAATTGATCAAGGCTTCTTCTTAACTTTGTCTTATAGTTGAAGATCATGTGGTGGAATTATGGTGTTTAGTCAATTCCTTGTTTAGTGAGGATATTGTTATCTTACAAGTTTTTTCACATAGGTTAAGGCCGGAAGTCGTTTGTGCTTATGCTGCTTCCCTGCTGCATGATAGATTGGAACATTATCATTAACTAGATACTGTAACTATATAATGGTTATTGGGCAACTTTGCCTACCAAGGCTTAGGAAAATGGAAGAAATCACTTAGCTTTTGTTTTTACTCTTGCATTGGCTGATAGGGTGCGGAGTTGGACCTCATGTTTCGGTTATATAATGGTTATCGGGTAACTCTGCCTACCAAGGCTAGACAAATGGAAGAAATTACCTAGTTCTTTTTTCCATTGGCGGCTAGTGTGCGAGAAGTTGGAGTCATATTCTTGCATCCTGACCAAATATTTGATAGTTGCCTGGGCTATCCTGGTTGCAGACTTTGCATGTGGTGCAGTAGTATCAGTCCTTACAGTTCTTGATGATTTGACAACATAGACAATATGATATCTTCTTGAATTAATATATAACATCGTTGTGCTGGTCATAGTTGTAAATATAAGTAAAGAGTACTCACTATTGCAAATGTCAAATATAATGAGTTTCTCCCTTGTTTAATATAAATCAGTGTACGCTCAGTAAGAAGCATTTTTTTAAAAATCTTAATATGCTTCAGGATATACCAAGGAGAGGAGCAGTATCGTTGTCATTGGGCTCAGTATCCACACCACACCTGTTGAAGTACGTGAAAAACTGGCTATTCCTGAAGCAGAGTGGCCGAGAGCCATTGGGGAGCTCTGCAATTTGAATCATATTGAAGAAGCTGCAGTTCTTAGTACCTGTAACAGGATGGAGATCTATGTTGTGGCTCTTTCCCAACATCGTGGCGTAAAAGAAGTTACCGAATGGATGTCAAAGGTATTCTTTTCCCTTGAACTGTGTAGGTGATGGTGTAGCTTTATCATCTGCTATCTTTTACTTTGGATTGTGATTAGAAAAAGAAAAGTTCAATTGTACATTCTTATTTTCTTGGTGAGAAGGGGTTATCATTATGAGCCGCATATCCTACTCGTTGTTTTAATAAAACCTAAAACAGAACTTGCTGAATGTCTCTTTTGAAAAGATCGTAGCTTGTGTATTTACATCATATTTGCAACATTGTGGCTCTTTGCTCACAATCATGAATTTTTCATTCATCGCAACAGATATAACCATCAAACTGATTAACAGTTGTCCTTTTCTTTTGCAGACAAGTGGAGTCCCTGTTACAGAAATTTGTAAGCACCGTTTTTTACTGTATAATAATGATGCGACACAGCACATCTTTGAAGTATCAGCTGGGCTAGACTCGTTGGTCTTAGGGGAAGGTCAAATCCTTGCTCAAGTCAAGCAAGTAGTCAAGGTTGGTCAAGGAGTTACAGGCTTTGGAAGAAACATTAGTGGACTATTCAAGCATGCAATCACAGTCGGAAAGAGGGTTAGAACTGAAACAAACATTGCAGCAGGCGCAGTTTCTGTAAGTTCAGCTGCTGTGGAGTTGGCTCTGATGAAGCTTCCTGAGTCCTGCCACACTACTGCTAGGATGCTAGTTATTGGAGCAGGCAAGATGGGGAAACTTGTGATTAAGCACTTGGTAGCCAAGGGATGCACAACGATGGTTGTTGTAAACAGAAGTGAGGATAGAGTTTCTGCCATTTGTGATGAAATGAAAGATGTCGAGATAATCTACAAGCCCCTCAATGAAATGCTTAAATGTGCTGCTGAAGCTGATGTTATTTTCACGAGCACTGCATCAGAAACGCCACTATTTATGAAAGAACATGTTGTGGATCTTCCACCTGTTAGTGCAAGTGTTGGAAGTTTAAGGCTTTTCATTGACATCTCAGTTCCTAGGAATGTTGGTGCTTGTGTGAATGAGCTAGAGGACGCACGGGTGTACAATGTAGATGATCTAAAAGAGGTTGTGGCAGCTAATAAGGAGGACCGTCTTCGTAAAGCTATGGAAGCTCAGGCAATCATTTCTGAAGAATCCAAACAATTTGAAGCTTGGAGGGATTCACTGGAGACTGTTCCCACCATCAAGAAACTGAGGGCTTATGCAGAAAGAATAAGGGTTGCTGAACTGGACAAGTGCATGTCAAAAATGGGTGATGATATCTCAAAGAAGACAAAGAAGGCTGTTGATGATCTCAGTCGTGGAATAGTTAACAAGCTCCTTCATGGTCCCATGCAACACCTAAGATGTGATGGGAGTGACAGCCGCACATTGAGTGAGACCCTTGAGAATATGCATGCTCTAAATAGGATGTTCAGCCTTGAGACAGATATATCTGTATTGGAACAGAAAATCCGAGCTAAAGTGGAGCAAACTCAAAAATAAGGTGAATCTCTCAAGCTTTTTTCATTGAAAATTCTCTCAGAGCCTCAACTGAATATGAGGAAGAATTCCTCAATTGTACTTTCTGTTGATGGTACTGCAAATTCTCATTGAAATGCATAGACAGGATATGATCCCTTACTGAGATCTTTCCTGTTGATTTAATTTTGTCAAAGATATATGCAAACCTCTGATTGTCTATTCCTCTTGTGTCTTAAGAGTACATTTTGTATGTAGCTGTTCTATCGATGTTATTAGCTGAAGTTATATCCTTGTAATGAGTGATTCATGGGAGAGATCCATATACTCCTTCCACAAACAGTTCTAGCCTTGTAACATATTCACTGATTCATTTACTTTGTGATTATTATGTTGATGTATTAATTTCATACGACTTGTTCTCCCTTCACTTTGTATCCTGCAATGTAATTGTTAAATGCAACAATATGGATTACTGTAATGCTGCTCTGTTCTCTTTCACATAACAGAATTCATGATAACAATCTTGGTCTTAGATTATTGTTTCTCTACTTTATTTGCCTCAGATATTAAATTAGTTGGTATAACTGTTGATACCCTAATGATTTTGCATAGCAGGTAGAACATAAAAGGGTCAAGTAGGTTTTGGTGTACCAAAACTAGGGAAGAATATTGAATAGTTGAACTAGACCTTTGTCAAATTTGTTAGCCAAGAAGACCTTCTGTTCTTTGCATATCAAACCTACACAACTAAACTTTCTAGAGAAAACTTTGAATGGTGGTCCTGTTGAGTCCCCATGTCAGTACTTTAAGGATGGGATGCTCTCTTTTTATGATCTGGGGCAATTTTAATCTCACGAGTTAGCTTTTGAGCTTAAGTTAAACCCATTAATTTGTTTTTAATCGGATCCTCCCTAAGGTCAGTCTAATATCTGAAAATGCAGAGCTCCATTTACTCAGTACTGTTATTAGAGTTAGGAGCTTACTATATAACATGAATCTTACTCTTCTGGCTATGACTAAATGGTCAGATTATACACGAAAATGAGCTCTTGCATAGAAAACTCTATTATAGGCATCTGGGCAATATGCCAATATTTGGTTGAAGTTGAAAGAAAGAATACTTGAGTTGAAGTTTTAAAGAGTTTTTTTGAAGTTAAATTGTATATATACATGTATTTCACGTGAAGAAAAGAAAATCGGAGATATATTAGTAAAAACCATCAATTCACTCTAGATAGTGTAATTCCACGAGTGAAGTCTGGAGATACTCTTCAAACAAGTTTTCAATATATAATAGATACTAAAGTTCAGCATTTACAAATACTCATGAGCCATGTCTAAAACAGTTAGCAACAGAGTGGAGCTAGCTCGTAACTTTGGTTCTAACTTTTGAGTTACTCAAAAAAAAAAAAAAAAACTGAACTCATTAGCTTTAAATCCTAGCTCTGCCGCTTTGTAAGTATTGAAATATTATCTATGGGTTAACCTATAGGGTATGAAAAGGATGGCTGCCAAGCCATGAATAAGAGAGTATACGCATTTCAAAGACATCATCAGTTCCAAAGTCATCAATAATGAACCTCACCCACCCCCACTCTTTTGTCAACACATTAATTTGTCTGTTCATTTAAGTTGTGTCCTTTTTCTGGTTTGTATAATAGTCCACCTGATACCTGTTGCTAGTGAGAGATGAAAAGTATCTTGCGAAATCAGGTGTATACAAAAGTTGACCTGAATATCACAGTCATAATAGTAAAATAAATGCCATATAAAAACTAGACAAAATAATAATATACCACTATGTTATCTTATTTAGTGTGCAAAAAAATGAAGAATAGGATAAGCTTTCATGTCTGTGAAGGATCAAGTAAAATCTTGACAAGACAGTTAACAATATAATTCTTTTACCCTATTTGCTAGAAAAGAGAATTATGATTACTTGATTATATATTATAAAGAGCGGTCTTTCAACTTTTCACTTTGCTTGCTCCATAGATAAAACTTCGAGCGTAACAATTTTGACCTCAAAGATTTGATCATAGAGCAAGCGAGGGTCGAAAGTTTAAAACCACCCATTTTCAAGAGTCCTTTCTTCGTGAAGCTGTGAATTTCAAAATTCTAAAAATGTCACACTTGAAATTCAGATTGCGCACCGAAATCAAACGTCTGCGATAGAAACTATCCTTCCCATCTAGTAGACCACTATTTTTTCAACTAAATAAGAATGTGGTCCCAATTTAATCACATGAATAAATTTTACAATAAGCCATATTTATACAGGCTTTATTCATTGTCATTCTTTTGCATGCATCAATTATTGGTAAAACGTAGGTTAAAATGTAGTATGATAAAACTCTGAGACTTTAGGTCATTTATCTTCTTTGTCCAATTCATTGTTTTTGCACTTAGCACATTGGGCTTAGGTGTTGAAATGGGTCCAAAAAATTGCAGAATATGAGTCATTTTTTTTTTTGGTAGTATTAGGTAAAATAATTTAAAACTCACTGACATTTTCATTTTTATCTTTTTGTGCAAATGTACACCAACTTATCTAGTTGTTCATCAAGAGTACAATTATTTTGTTCCAAAATATTATTCCTTAAAATTATTGTTACACCACCTACTGCTACAGGTAGAATCATTTTTTATCTTTTAGGTATATCCAATTATTTGTGAGCTGATAAAAGTTAGTTACTAATTGATATAATTATCCAATTATTCTACTTTAACTCATTATTAGTTACGTCATTTATTTAATTTATGCTAGCTATAATCATTAGTACTGTTTAAACTAAGTTCAAAAGTACCTAGTGATTCTTTTTTAAAAAAAAAATTAAACTAGAAAGTTGAAACACTAAAGAAAATGGAAGAAAAGGCTAACAATAGAATAGGTTCAATCATATTATAATTTATCAAAACTTTAGGATAAACCTAGAGCTAGTAACTAATAACAACAGTTTTACATACTTTATCATCTTTATTTTAACACAATTGCTGAAACTCGAGCAATCATAACCATCACTTGTTCTTTAATATATATATATATGAAAAAATCTTTTTGGCAAGAAAATTTGGTCAGAATAATAATTTTTTCTATGTTAATTCACCTTTTAAAATATTTTTATCTTTTTAACTTTAATATAATCTAACTAAAGAATTGAAAAAAGATCAATTTATTTTATAATAAGAAAAATATTATATTTTTTTTAATTTTTTGGTCAAATTTTCTGACGATTTAACACTTCTCTATATATATAGTAAATAAAAATAGATAAATTTTACAAATAGCCGCTTTTCAGCGCATGCAATTAAAAATATTAACCATCCTAGAGCTGAAATTTCGAAACAATGATTATTTTGTAAATACAGACTCGAACATGGCCTAGTAAACGATATTTCTATGCCAAACAGTAAAAACACAATATCGAATCATTTTCTCCAATTTACCATCCAAATATTCAAAGCTTATAACTAACCTGAATAATTCAGATTCACGATTCATAAAACCAACTTAAACGAAAAACATTTTCCATAACATAAGCTTCTTTGTTCCTAAAACTTTGATTTAATCGGTATATAACATATTAAAACATCGAAAGAATGCCTCATTGACATATCCACCAAAGAATCAAATGATAATTTTATGAATTTCAAGTAGAACAAAACATTGAAGAGATTGAAAAGAAGTTTGGGAAATGGAATTTTTCGATTTTGAAAACGTAACGTAGAATTTGGCCCCCTTTTCAACCTATATTTAATTTCACATATTGTCACTTTGTGTTAGTACGTAGTAAATTGAGAAGCATCTTTCATGTCTACTTGTCTTTGTACAACAAAAAATAAAACAGATAGGTCCTTCATATTTCATCTCAAACTTATATGAATGACCAAAAAAGTCACGATATTCACACATTAAGCAAAAAAAATATGACTTTGATAGTCTAAGATGTGGAACTTTGTAAACCTCTCAATAAATATCATAGTATATAATACTATAACAAAAGCAATTTTTAATGACAGTATATACGCATATGAACAAATAATGTTAACAGTATTAGTTAATTGTGAATAGATCTAGTGTCGCTATAGCTTATAGACATTAGAGACATTCACAAAAACTGTTAATTGTCATTACGTAATTAATTATGGCTAAAGATCATTTTTGGTGTAGCGTTTACAATTGACATAATACATAAATATACCCTTTAACTTAACCTCATTTTATATTTATGCCCTCCAACTTTGAGTGTGCACAAATATTCACTTAAATTTGTATAAAGTTGAACAAATAGACACACGAATCCAATGCATCACAATACACGTAGGACACAAATTTCCTCGTAGAACGTTTGTATCTATTTGTTCAATTTATATAAGTTTAAGTGTCTATTTTTTCACACCCAAAGTTGAAAAGCATAAATGTGAAATGAAACGACCAAGTTAAAGGACATATTTATGTAATATGTCTTTATAATTTACAACATTATATATAGTCTGAGTTTGAGGAGGTTAGTGTGTGCAAAGATCCTATCCTTAATTTCGGATCAAAAATATTATCTTCAATAGATCTTCGACTCAAGTAAAATCATTACAAAATAATTTCGAAAGAAAAAACATATTGTGTTTTACAATTTTAACTATCAAAACTCATAGACAATGAAGCCTTAGCCTAAACCTTAAAGTAGAATTTAATCTTACGTCCTAGAAGTGTAGATGTGAAGGTTGCAAAAATAAATACATTAGTTACCACAGAAAAAATTGTACGAAAAATAAGTTTTGGCTTTATATTTTTCTTTGTTACTCTAAAGACAATGGGGATTCATAATTTATTTATTTCAATTATTCTAAAAGAAGATGCATGAGAATTAAATATTCCAATTGAGAATTGCATTTACATTGTCCTCTAACGTTGTTCAATACAAAAGGCAAAAGTAAAATCTCTTTTTTTAAGTAAAGTTTCAGTCGAATAATATTAAAAATAAAAATAAAAACTAGAATACTAGACAAAAGCTATGGGCCCAATAAATCAATCAATCCTAAGTGGGCCTCTACTGCAGAAAGGGCCGGACCGTCTGGATCAACAGTCGCTGTTATATGCATGGCCCATTGGGCCGCTTCCCCCAGTTGTTTGCCTTCCTTTAAAACCTAACCAAATTTATTACAATTATTTAAAATCTAGCATTTTCAAAGCCGTGCAAATCACTCACTCTATTCATCGACTTCTTCATCATAGCCACTTTAGCAAGCTTCTCAGCTGCTCTCCAAGCCGATGTCGGCGTTAACGGCTCACCATTTTCATCTAAAAACAAATTCATTTCCCTCTCATTCATTCTCTGCCGTTGGATCATTTTATGCTGCTCTATCTGCTGTTGATATTGTTTCCTCCATTGCACTTCCGTCAGCTCGGCTTCTAATCCTCTTACATACTCGTCCACAAAAGCCGACCCGGATTGTATCAACAATGCTCGAGCCGATGACAATAAATGTGTCGCACTAGATAGCTCGTTATGCTCGATTAATCTCCTAGACTCCGCGATTGCCCTCGTAGTTATGAAGAGGTTTCTGAGTCGTTCGATCTTTGGGATTGAAGATCTAACGGCTTGAGGCCTTGGAACCAATAAAGAATGTTCCCTTCCATAAATTGCTTCTTGTGTTGCCGGATCCTTGTAGCAACATCTAACGGATAACACATGGTGTGACCCATTAGTCATTGTTGGGATTTTCACTTCTAATAGCAATTCCCTTTCTTCCTCGGCGTATAAATCGCCAAGCCGAACACAACTCGACCCGAGTACAGCTGGCCGACCATTGTACGAGTAAACAGCTGCAACTTCAGCCGGGTCTGAGCCGGATGAGAAATCCAGCTGGAGTTTCAGATCTTGAACCACTACACTCAATAAACCGCCAACGCATTTCGAGAACGCGTCTTCTTCAGCCGGCTCATGGCTGAAGCCGCCTTTTTTTCCGAACCCGGAGGAATGAACCGGAATTTCTATGTGACCGAACCGGGTGGAGGACACGTGGGTGGATTCCGATCGTTGATTGTGTGTATTACTTCCCTGGATCTTCTCATCCTGACCGTCGGATAAAAGCATAATGCTAGCCACTGGATTTCTCTCGCGCCGATCTTCAAGCACCTTCGCGGCTTTCCTTAAAGCTTCCCCAACACAAGTCCCTTGGCTACAAACAAGCCGATCAATAATGCGCCGAGCCGATCGTTGTCCTTGTGGAGTCATTCTTCTCAGAGGAAGTAATCTTTTTGGCGTAGCAGAGAAAGCCACAATTGAAAGCCGATCAACAGAGCCGAGAGAGGAAATAACCAATCTCATAGCTCGTTTCAACATTTGAATCTTTGCACCACTCATACTCCCACTCACATCCAATACAGTAACCAAATCAATCGGAGCACGCCGTGCCGGGTCAAGAAAATGACCCGACCCGGAATTCGAATTCCCCGCCGGAAGCGACGGCGGAGGTGGTGGAGCTTTAACTTTAAGAACAACAGCATACGTCTCATGAGTTCTTCCAACGGAAACAATGGCAGCTTCAGGCATTAAGCTAACTTCAACACTTCTATTATCTCTCTGGTTAGCAAATGCTTCATCACTCGAAATCGGGTTCACGAAAAATCCCTGGAATTCTTCGATTTCTTCTTCTACATCATCTTGTTCCTCATTTGCTTCCGGTATCGAAACAAATTTAGCTCCAGCAGTAGGAGTAAAGAGAGGCTCATCATCATTATAACCACACTGCTCTGGTTTATAATAAGTTTTGACGTTTGGTAATGGCTTTTCTTGTTTTCTAATTGGGGTATTTGGATATGATTCTACTTCTTCTGGTTTTTGGGTTTTTTGATCTTCTTGTTGTTGAAGTCTGTGAATGGCTAAAAGGGGTACATCTTTCCATGTTGAATTACAAACAGGGCAAACCAAATTGCTCTGTTTTTTAACATGAGAAGCAATGCAAGGAAAATGAAAAGTATGTGAACATTCTGCTGTATATATAGCCATTCCTTGCCCTGATTTCACACTCTGTGTACAAACTCCACAGCTATGCTGCAAATAGTTAAAAAAAAAAAACACAAAAAAAAAGATTAGATTTTTAGCCAAGAATTGAGAGAAAAAACAGGGGATAATAACACTATTAATTGAGTAAGCGAGAAATCAAATTCTTACTTTGGAGAGACGTAGGGTGTTCTTGAGGATAGAAAAAGGGGATCTTGGAGAAGAAGGATTAGAACCAAGTAAAGTTTTAGGGCTTTTAGTGTTGGATTTAGGAGTAGTTTTGCAATGGAGTTTAGGACTAATAAGAGTGTTCATGTCATTAGAAGAAGCTTTATTATTAGTTTTGCATCGCAAACGAGGAGTAGAAGGATTACTACTAGATAAAAAACCAAGCTTTACACAGCTTCTTGGACTTGGACTTGGGATTTGTTGTCCACCACCATTGTTGTTAACTTGTTGTGAATCTTTATCCACAAAATGAGGTTCTCTATCTCTTGGGATTGTTGTACAAAAAGCTCTTCTCCATCCTGTCCCCATTTCTCAAAAGAATTCAAATGGATCTAAACAAAGTTGACAAACAAGTTGAAGAAGAAGAAGAAGAAAAGGATAGAAACAAAGAAAGTATAAAGATAGAGAAATCTCAGCTCAGAGTTATAGTCAGAGCCTTTTTTTTTTTCTTCTCTGAATTTAATTTTTTGCTGCTATTAAGACACAAAAAGATAGCTGCATCTATAAAGTATTTGAGATCTGTTTCTTCTTTCTATTGCACTCTGTGTTTTGTGTCATATGGGGGAGATTTTTGAGTAGTCTTGTTTATTCATTCAATAAATATATATACACAAGTATATTATAAGGGATATGGTCAATTTTTATTTTTATTTTTTTGGAGAAAATTACCTGGTGCTTGGTTGGTTTTTGGCATGTGGATATGAAAATAATGGTAAATAATATTTATTGCATCCTTTGGATAAACTCAAAAAGTAGCTTTTGAATTTAAAATATAAAAAAAAAGTTAAATTTAAATTAATTTTAAGTCAAAAAATAAAAAATTGAGGGAAAACTAGTTTTGATTTTTGATTTTTTAAAAAATTATTTTTTTATTATTTTTAACCTCGTTAAACACTACTCTTACTACAAATATACATTAAGCGAAAAGAAGATTATATATAAAAAAAATTATTGATCAATTTAATTGACCATCTTATTTGAAGATAATTGTCTTATATTAGTTATACATCTTACTAAATCAAGACAGAGTAAATTAAAATTGTCCTTCATTGTCTTTGAAATTAATTTTTTCTTTTTAAGTTATTCATATTTGTTTGAAAGATTTTTAATAAATTTGTAAGAATTAATTAATAAAATTATCTTTTTATATATAATTTTTAATGATTAACTAAAATGGGATGGAGGAAATAACTACTACATTCCTTGTTTCAATTTACATAAATCTTTTTCCTTTTTAAGCCTCTCTCAAAAAAAGATTCACATCATTTCATTTTATACTTGTTGAGTCATATTAACGTTTTATTATATAGAAAAGTCAATCTTATGTATCAGTATTTTCTTTTAAGCCAATCTCTAAAAAGATTCGCATTATTTGTAATTTATACTTATAGAGTCATATTTAACGTTTTATTATAAAAGAAAGACAATTTTATGCAGTACTTTTTTCTTTTTAAGTCAATCCATAAGAAAAGTTTGCCCCATTTTTATTTTATGCTTATTGAATTCTATTTAACAACTTATCGTAGAAATATATTAACAAAAAATAAGCGTTGAATTAACTATAATAAAAACAATTTAGTAAATGTAAGTACATAATAAAGTTTTTCCTTATTTCGTAAATTTCGTATCCACACCACATAATTTTGAAGAGATGGAATATTATTTTGGATCCAAAAGTCAACGGTTTCTTCCCAGAGGACTTAGCTAGAGTTTCACAATAATTTCTTTTTAATCAAAATTTAAAATTTATTTAAAATCTTTATTCAATCGTAAAATTTAAAAAAGTATAAAATATTTGTTGGACCGTGAGATTAAATTTTTTTTTAAAAAACTATTAGTTCAATCATAAAAATTTGATCAAAATTTAAATTTTTCTGAAAAAATATATATTTGATCATGAAATTTAAAAATTTACCTTCAAATAACTAGACAATTTTTAGAAAAAAAATTGCACCTTCAAGTTTCAAACACAAAACTTCACATTTAAATAAAATTTCATATTAAAAAATTATACTAAAATTGTACGTTTTAATTTTAAAATTTATGACTAAACATAAGCCTAGTTTAATATAATTTCATCATGATTAAACACATGCAATTCTTGATTTCCCATTTATGACAGGATTTATGATCTATAATTGAGGTAACCAGAGACTTTTTTTTTTTTTGATACCTCCAATTTATGTATCTTGTCTTTTTTCCATAACTCTATTAAAAAATAATAATATAATTTGTTGCACATTATAATTTTTGAATTTAATCTCGCATGTTATATTAATATCACAAACACAAAGCATTTATTGCATCATAAACATTTTTAATTTAATATTACAATTTTTTTAACAGATTCCTAATCAAGGGACTAGAAGTAATATAATTGTAATACATAGACACTTTTTTTTCTTTTTGTTAAATATAGACACTTAAATTATGTAACCTTGTATCTAGAAATATCTTGACCTTATATTTTGTCCACCATTTAAATTTTGGTTTAATATTTTACTCTTATTCATAATTTTAAGAAAATCATATATCATGAGGTAAACTTTTCTACTTCAATAAAATTGATTATGTCGATTACACATATTTTACATAAAACTTTTTTCGTAAAAAAAATAAATACGAGATGATCTATTAACGATAAACGACAAGTACAATATTATGTATAAGATTTTGCTCATCAAAGTAACACTTAATCATAGTTAACCTAACCAAATAAATTTCTTTATTCCATTTTATTATTATTTTTCTTCTTTCTAATATAGAAACAAATTCATATTAGGCAAAAAACATCAATCCAGAAAATAACATATGTTTGTTAAAAATGGAAAGTTGGGAAAACTAATTACTCATTTGATGGGAGTGAAATCTAATTAACTCAAATAATCACTAGTGATTTTGGATAAATTTTATTATAATGTTTGTCCTTAAATGATATATTATGATGTCACAAAATTGATTTAAGTACAATAGAATCTCATTCATAAATAAAATAAAAATAAAAAAATTATGAAATAATACCTTTTTGTATGGATTGGACACTTATTCAATCAATCATGTTGTAGCTCGAGTTTTTTTGGAATA
Source organism: Solanum chilense (assembly GCA_032847665.1). Classification (NCBI taxonomy): domain Eukaryota; kingdom Viridiplantae; phylum Streptophyta; class Magnoliopsida; order Solanales; family Solanaceae; genus Solanum; species Solanum chilense. The sequence goes on along the minus strand of CM064966.1, from coordinate 67,363,455 downwards.
AATAATGATCTCAGCTTCGATATTCACTTCGTCAATCAACAGTAGTCACATTTCCTTTATGGAATTTTAATTTTTTTAAAAAATAAAATATATTTTTAAAAAAGTTATTGGTTTTTCAATTAGAATATATATGTTCTTTGATAAATCAATTTGAAAATATTAGGGGTGGTTGTGAAATGAAAAGGCTTCATACGTTTAAAAATATATATTGTCTTCAAAATTTTGACTAAATTTTTAGTAATATGAATTATTAAAAAAATCCAATATTTGAGAAGATAAAATAACTCACCAATACTTAAAAACCATTTCAATAATAAAAAATTGGCTCGTCAAAAAGATCTTTTATCGTATCACATAACAATCTCAATAAAATATCTTAAATACATAAGTCTTAAATATTATTTCATTTAGCTCATATTTTAATGGGAAAACTACTATATTTGAGTTACATCCATATTATATATTAATTTTATCTACATTTTAAAATAACTACGTATTTATTATTAATTAATAGTTTTTTTAATCATACACATTAAGAAAGATACAACTAGATATATCATTATTGCTACCATATAGAGTACTTTAATAGGAAGAGAGGTAAACAAGATAATTATGTATCCCATATACATATCAATTACAACGGAAAATGATAAGCGAGATAGAAAGAAGGAGAAATAAGCGAGTCAGATTGACGATATACCTGAGAATTGAGATACATGCAAATTTATTTGAATAAAACGTATGTGGAGTAACTTTCATCTAATTTTATCCCATGTATTCTGAAATACATATATCTAACACATATTTAGGCGCAATAAAAATTATATTATTCGTAATATTATAAACTAAAGTATATCAAAATATTTAGTTTCTAAACTTGCGCAAGTTTCCTTGTTTTAATCTAGATTTATCTCTAATGAATTGTGAACATTTATGAAAAAGGTAAATATAAAATAATTCAATTTGGAAATAAATTACTCTATGAATAACTAAAAGAAGTACAAACAAGACATGAAATTGAAAATCATAATGCAATTGTTACCTATCATATCAAAATTATTGAAACCTACCAATTTTTTTATTTTTTATTTAAAAAAAAATTGCATGATTATCCCAATCAACACTGGCATCTTGCTATGATTTAGGTAGGTGAAGTAGATTTATAGGAAGTTCTCTGCTACTGCAAATTTTAAATATTTTCTATGTACTAAAAGGCAAAATTTACAGCTAAGAGAAGCTATAATAGGGAAGTAGTATGGTCATTTGTGTGAAAGTTCTTGATATTTGAGTCATTAATTAGTGTATTAAAATATTTATTACATATAGCATTTACTATATGGGTCCTAGTATTAGAACCACAGCTATATCTAAGTAACTAGGTTAATATTTTCTATAAAATTAAGTGTCAGTTCTTTTCAGACCGTTTTGTTTCACTTGTAGACCCTATAATAACAATAATAATAATAATTAAATAACATATAATAAAACCATGAAAATTATTGCGTTTAAAATAGTTATAATCGATAAATATGTTATTGAACTTGAGTTTAGTTGTATTTATTCCTTTAAATTGTTATTGAACTTGAGTTTAGTCGTATTTATTCCTTTAAATATGATATTGAACTTGAGTTTAGTTGTATTAGTACAAACTCAAAGTTGAAGAGCCATAGATGTTAGTTAAAGTTAAATATATTTATGTATTATTTCGATAAAATAGTATATTTTAATTATTTTAAATATTTATTTGACGAATTCATAATTAAAAGGATCTTTAAATGATCAACGAAATTAAGTGTAGGAGTCTCTCTGGTCGATCCGTAATAAAAATCATTTTATTTTATTTTTAATCTAAAAAAATATTAATAAATTCAAATTGAAAATGTTAGTGAATTCATTATTATTATCTTATATTTCACATGTAATTTCTTTCTTTAGCCTCTAGTGCTAGTTCAAATTATATTTTTTATTATAGGGAAAATGTTCGAATACGTCATTAACTTTTTAGAAAAGACTTATTTATGTCACCAGTTAAAAGTTTGGCTCATTTATATCATTACTATTAAAGTAAAAGCTCATGCCATTATTTTTAAACAATGATTTTGCAAAATCATTTTTGACACGTGGTCAATTATAATTCGGCCACGTAATCAATTTTTAATTAAAAAATAATAATTCAATTTTGTAAATAAAAAAAATTTAAAAAATAATTAATTCAAGTTTTTTTTTCAGAATTATGATTTTTTTAATTTAAAAAATTAATAATGTGGCCAAATTACAATTGGCCACGTGTCAAAAATGATTTTGGAAAACCGCAGTTAAAAAATATTGACATGAATGACCTTTTCTTAAAGGGTAATGACATAGATAAGTCAAACTTTTAACCGATGGCATAAATAAGTTTTTTCTGAAAGTTTAATGATATATTTGAGCCTTTTTCTTTTTTTATATAACTTTGTAAAACAACTTGAAATAAACTTTGTTAGTAATCTTACATAAAATCTATTGTTAATTTCACCTTACTGTATTATTTTGCTAAATGGGTCATGAATTTTTTAGAAACAAGAAAAATCTCTAAATTATTATTTTTATTTTTCAAAAAAGTCAAATTTGAATTTCTGTAAAACACAAATAATTCAGTGGTGCAAAATTTTGTGCTATTTTTATTTGCAATAATGCAAGTGCTCTAGACGTGTTATTAGATTAGAACGTGCATGGTTTAATTTATTTTCTGTCTTGAAAAAATAGCAGCTCAATTTCTTTAATTAATTTGTGGGATTCTGTGGCTCAGTATTTTAGTAACTCATTGAGTTTTCCATCACCAGTTACGACGAATTTTATTTATTTTTAATAATTATGATGTTCAAGTTAATTTGAGCGCTTATTAATTTATTTATTTTTAGAATCAATAATGTTCTAAATAGTTTGTGCTTAATAGCAGTGGCGCGGAAGTAAAAGTTTTATGAAGAGTGTTTAAAAACATTTTAAAAAGTTGTTAGTGTAAATCGAATACATAAATTTAGGGAAAATGCACAAGTATCCCATCAACGTATGCCCAAAATTCCAGAGACACACTTATACTATACTAAGGTCTTATTACCCCCCTGAACTTATTTTATAAGTAATTTTCTACCCCTTTTTAGCCTACGTGGCACTAGTTTGGAAAAAAAAGTCAACCATCGTTGGGCCCACAAGATAGTGCCACGTAGGTCGAAAAGGGGTAAAATATTATTAATAAAATAAGTTCAGGGGGTAATAGGACCTTAGTATAATATAAGTGTGTCTCTGAGATTTTGGACATAGGTTAAGGGGGGTACTTGGGCATTATCCCCATAAATTTATAATAATTGTGCCACAACACCTTATTATATTAAGATATTCAGAATATGTTATATAATTACTTTACTTATATATACGATATTATTTTTTCGATAAAGAATATCTAGACAATAATAAAGCTACGCCCCTGTTTATCAATCCATATGCTAATGAACATTGTCCATCAAAACTAAAAAAGATGATAAAGAAATAACTTAGAAGTTTGAATATGATATCTCATGATTCTTTATGACTATTTCACTGAACATCAGATTATATCTTAAAGGAAAAAGGCTCAAATATGCCATTAAACTTTCAAAAAAGGCTCATTTATGCCATCCGTTAAAAGTTTGGCTCATTCATGCCATTACCGTTTAAGAAAAGGCTCATTCATGCCATTTTTTTTAACGGTGATTTTACAAAACCACTTTTTACACGTGTCAGATTTAAATTCGTCCACGTCATTTTTTATTTATAATAAAAAATCAAAAATCTGAAAAATTATTAAATAAAAAACCCACCCAAACAAAAATCCACCCAAATAATGATCCACCCAACTAAAGACCCACCCAAATTAAAAAAAAATCCCATACAACCCATTAGTAACCCAATTTTTCAATTCCTTTTACCCTAAAAAACCAATCTAAGAATAGGAGCATTGTGTCGAGTATGACAGTGGATGCTATAATTTGAAGGGATCAGTGTTGAATTCCAGTGAATATTATTTATTCATTGTTGAATGAAGAAGCGTCAACTCAAAATTTAGAATGAATTTTATGGATATATATATATATCTTTGACAACCATTGAAAGCTAGCTTATGTTATTTAGGTGCTTTGTCAAGTAATTTTTAATGTAATTTTGTTGCTTATTTTTATCTCGGTACATTGTACATTATTAATCACCGAAAGTTATTTTTAATATAATCTTGTTGTTTTAGTACTTTGTCAACCATTTTTTCCAACATATATGTGCCTTTAAAGTCAATTATTTACCAAGAAGATTTTTTTATTTGACAAAACTACAAAGAACTTACTGGAATTCAACATTGATCCCTTCAAATTATAGCCTTCAAATTATAGCATCCACTGTCAGACACGACACAATGCTCCTATTCTTAGATTGGTTTTCTAGGGTAAAAGTGAATTGAAAAATTAGGTTACTAATGGGTTATATGGGATATTTTTTTAATTTGGGTGGGTCTTTATTTGGGTGGATCTTTATTTGAGTGGATTTTTGTTTGGGTGGGTTTTTTATTTAATAATTTTTCAGATTTTTGATTTTTTTATTATAAATAAAAAATGACGTGGACGAATTTAAATCTGACACGTGTAAAAAGTGGTTTTGTAAAACCACCGTTAAAAAAATGGCATGAATGAGCCTTTTTTTAAACGGTAGTGGCATGGATGAGCTAAACTTTTAACGGATGGCATAAATGAGCCTTTTTTGAAAATTCGATGGCATATTTGAGCCTTTTCCCTATCTTAAATGCTTAATTACGACAAAATTTATGTAGTGAATGAATATATTTTTTCTACGTTATTTCACTTTTTTAATTTTAATATAGTAATTAAAAATAAAAAAAAAAGATTCATTTATATTAAAATAAAAAAAAATTATTGTTTTTTTTTTTTAATTTTCTGACCAAATTTATTGATCATTTATCACTTACCCTATGTTATTATGTATAGTTGTGATCAGGGACGGAACCACGTGGTGTCCATGGGGTTCAACTGAACCCCTCGATAAAAAATTACATTATATATATGAAGCAAATTTTCGATATTATATATATATACATTGAACTCCATCAATAACAAAGAGAAGCTGATGGCGCGATGACAATTCCAGTGAAAATATATATTTTTTTAAAATTAAGTTTTGTTTTTCTTTTTTTTAGTATTTTTTTTTACTTTACAAATATGCTAAAGTGTAATTTAAAATCTAAAAAAATTCAAAATTCTTATTTCTAAAAGCTTGTTTATATATTTATACTTTTATTTTGAACCACCTACACCTAAATCTGCGTGAATAATATTCTTCAAGCCGACATCAGACTTGTGGCTTTAATAATTTAAAGACAAATCAACTATTGCTATTAGTTTAAATTAACTAAGCAATATAAAATTATAGATACTCATTTTTGTTTAGTGAAGTAGTACTAGTTAAAATTAATTTATAAAAAGAAAGTTTGCGAAATATTATAATTTTTAAGTATTGTTTAATAAGATTATCAATATTTAGTTCTTTTATACACAAAAAGTCAACTCGTATTTCTACATCTTACTTATTAAATAATACTTTCTTCATTTTAAAAAGATTAGCCTAATTTGACTTAATATATTTATATTAACTTATTCCTGAAAAAGATATAACTCATCTTTAGTAATTTATTTGTTACGTAATACTCCTTATTTAAATAAGAAAAAAATGGAAGAATATCATTTGTAGTTTCATTAGTACTTTCTTCCTAACCTGAAACGCCACTTTTTTTGAAACAAATAAAAAAATTGAAACACCATTTATTTTGGAAGGGAGTATGAAAATAGAATTTTTTTTTAAATAGACCTTAATTAAGTAAAATATAATAAAGTTATGTAGAGTGAGAAATTCCTTATGTCCGTTATTGTTTGTCATATTACACTTTTCGAAAGTCAATTGGATTAATTTTTAGAGTTAAATTAGATAATACTAATTCAATATTTTAAACAAAAAATAAGATATTTTAAAACTATATAAAAAGTACTAAAAATTATAAATATGATGAAAAAATATATCTTAAAATATTAATCAAATATTTTTGTAGTTTAACTCTAAAAATAGAAATCATGACAAACAATATCAGACGAAAAAAATATAATAATAAAGCAATTATATTAAATATAATAGAGAGGAGAATAATAACAATAATAATAACAAAACGATGAAAATTAAAATAATGGAAGAAAATTGTTGGTTGTGGTATCAAAATTAGTAGTGACATTTCTTAATCACATTTTTTAACGTTTAACTAATAATTAAAGTGGAAATATGTAACCAACTCCGACAAGTAACTTAGAAACACAGCTTCTCTGCAACTGTCTTGTGTGGGATTGTACCTTCCCAAAACAAGACTTGACACTCCTATCGCGAATCAATAAAAAATTTATATTTTTTCGTTTTATAAAAAATAATTTAGTTTAATTTGACAATTGACATACATTTTAAGATGATAATTTTTTTTTATTATATTGTTTTAAATTAAAATTATGTTAAATATATAAAATTATTTTTTAATTTTGTTAACGGAAGCATGTCACATAAAAAGTTATTATAATTTTTTTTTTCAAACAGACTAAAATATATATATATATATATATATATATATATATATATATATATATATATATATATATATATATATATATATATATATATTTGAAGAGGGAATATTATATAATCTTTACATCACTATCAATAAAACATCTAATACATTCCCTATTACATTTTTCTATCGCGAATCAATAAAAAAGACAATTCTTTTTTTTCATTGAATCAAATTGCTAGCGAAACACATGTTAGGAACATTGAAGTAGACAGTATTGGAAAACTTTCCAAAAGTTATCATATGAAAATATTTTTCGGTCCGTTCGGAATCATTTGTGATGTTGCGCTTATCAAAAGTCAATTTAATTAATTTTCAAAGGTAAATTAGATCAGATTAATTTGATATTTTAAACAAAAAAAATAATATTTTAAATTCTTTACGGAAAATACTATAGATTATAATTTTTTGCATATTAATATGAAGAAATAATACATCTTAAAATGTTAGTAAAAATTTTTATAGTTTAACTCTAAAAATAGAAACCGTGATAAATAATACAAGACGAAGGGAGTATAATTTTTTTCCTATTCCCATTAATTATATCAAAATGTCTATAAAAATAGCTGCTAAACAATTTTTTTTAGTGACTATTGATAGCTCTGATTTTTAGTTATTAGTCTCATAACTAAAATATTTCTTTATATTATTGTTCTTTTTTCACTATCTCAATTTATATTATAGCGTTCGACGAAGGCAATGGAATTCTTTTTAATAAATCTTATGACTCATGATTAATTACTATAGTATTCTAATAGTTATAATAATCTAATGGAAAATAAAATTGAGATTTTTAAATTTTAAGTTATTGCTAATATAAAAATATATTATCTTTTAAAAATCAATTAAAATGTATAGAGTTTTTCTATCTACTTTTTCATATTCACTCAAAAATAAATGTTTCGCCTATTACGATAAAAATAGTTTTTATGGAGATTAATAAATTTATCATTTTATTCAGTATCATTTTAGATATTGTTAAAAAATATATATCAAATGCAAATTAATTATTGATAAAAAATACTTTTAAAATAACGATTATCAATGGATAAGAAAAAGCGAACAAAACGAAATTACGGGAGAAAAGATATAAATTCACAGTTTCACGTCTTTACTGATGAAAAAATCTTCTTTGAAATATGATATTTTAGGGATATGTGAGTGAGTGACAGATTTCAGAAATGCAACTTTTAGACTTTGGAAAAGTTTTAAAATTGTAAAAATATTTTCTACTCATTAAATTATTCTTATCAATTTTAACCTAATCATTTTATTAATCAAAAGTTAGGCACTTTGTAATTAACCTACTTTAACCATTGTTGTTTTTTAAATTAAAGATTGCCTAAATCCTATAAAACTGACGTGCTTCTTACCCAACTTTTTCGATATTATTGATTTTTTAAATAATTTATTTTAACAAAAGTCATCTATCACACGTCAAGATTTCACCATGCAAGAAGTAAGAACCAAATTTTGTAACTTCTTGATATATAAATTAAATAAATATAAGTCCAAACTTTGGCTTAAAAGTCCATCAACTTTGATAAAATATTGTTTTTACACCTCATTAGTCAAAATATATATCATATTTTAGTATTTTGGGTCTTGGTTAGGTAAATATTATGTATGGAATCTTTTTACTCCCTATATTTCGATATATTAAAGTGTAGTCAATTTGAAGTAATTTAAAAAAGCGTTTGTTATTCCACTGCTATGGGGATACACGTAATATATATATAACCACTTTATTTAGATTAATTAATTAGCTCTTTGTTGGAAAATGAACAAAGTTTTATCCCTTTGCACATTTGTCACCTCTTCATATGATTCAACATTTTAATTCAATAAAGGTAGTAAGTGCATTGCTGAATATTCACACACTTAAAAATTATTTTGCTTATCTTAATTAATTTATTTGTTTCTTATTACTATATTTCCATCGAGTTACAACTTTGTTTAATATAAATGTGATGAGATTACCATTAATGGAGATTTGAGAAGAGAAGAAGAAAAAATTTTATTCAATGTGTTATCTTTACATTCAAGATATGTACATATATATATACAAGTAAAGAAGTTGTAACTAGAAGATTCTCTTCCAAACTGAATTCTAACTAACTTTTCAAACTTTTATTTTCACATCACTCCCTCTCAAGCTTAGAATAAGAGAATATATTTCTCATTCCAAGCTTGTTAACAAAAGTTTCATGAAGAGGTTTACAAAGTCCTTTTGTGAGCAAGTCTGCTGGCTGATCTTTGGTGTTTATGTAGTGAGTTTGTATTAGTCCTTCAACAATCTTTTCTTTCACAAAGTGACAATCTATATCGAAGTGTTTAGTTCTCTCGTGAAATATAGGATGAGCTGCTATCTGAATTGCAGCTTTGCTGTCACAAAACACCCTTATAGGCAGCCTGATCTCTGTTTCCAATTCCTTGAATAAGCCTTTCAGCCAAACTATTTCTGCAACTGTTGTAGCCATACTCCTGAATTCTGCCTCTGCAGAACTCCTAGATACAGTGTTTTGCTTCTTAGCTTTCCATGATATTGTAGCATTCCCAAACTTCACTACATATCCAGTTACAGAACTTCTTGACTCCACACACGCAGCCCAATCTGAGTCACAATATGCTGTTAATTCTGAGCTTTTATTACTTGGCATAAACAGACCAAGTCCTGTTGTTCCTTTGATATATTTCACTACTCGAATAGCAGCTTCCATGTGAGATGTTTTAGGTGAATGCATAAACTGACTTAACACTTGAACCACAAATGCTATATCTGGCCTGGTCATTGTTAAATATAACAACCTCCCTATAAGCCTTTGATATTTTCCAAAGTCATCTAACACTGTATCTTCTGCATTACTAACTTTGCCTGAACATTCATCAAATTCAATAGAAGTTAGCTTGTGATTAGTTTCTAGAGGAGTAGAAGCAGGTCTGCAACCTGTTAATCCTAGTTCAGATACAAGTCCTAAAGCATATTTTCTCTGATTCATGAGGATACCATCATTAGTTCTAGAGAATTCAATCCCAAGAAAGTATTTTAGCTCACCAAGATCTTTCATCTTGAACCTATGTTGCAGATCTTTCCTGACTTGTTGTATATGCTGTAAACTACTTCCAGTTACTAATAGATCATCAACATATACCAAAATAATAAGCAACTCCTTTTCCACCTTCTTTGTAAACAAGGAATAATCATAATGAGATTGTGTAAATCCCATACTACTCAATGCTTGAGTTACTTTTAGATTCCACTGCCTTGGTGCCTGCTTCAAACCATACAAAGATTTGTGTAATTTGCAAACCATAGATTTCTCCCCCTGGATTGCAAAACCATCTGGAACCTGCATATACACCTCTTCAAGAAGATCTCCTTGAAGAAAGGCATTGTGAACATCCATTTGAAATACAAACCATCCATTAGAAGCAGCTAAGGCCACCACTGACCTCACAGTTACCATCTTAGCTACTGGTGAGAAGGTCTCAGTGTAATCTAGACCTTCTTGCTGACTATACCCTTTGGCCACTAGCCTTGCCTTATATCTCTCAACAGCCCCTGAGGCATGATATTTCACTTTATACACCCATTTGCAACCAATAGGAGTCTTATCATGTGGAAGAGGAACAATAGTCCAAGTACAGTTGTCTTCTAGTGCAGTAATTTCTGTCTGCATGGCCTTAACCCATTGAGGATCCAAACAAGCTTCTTTATATGCCTTAGGTTCAATAATTGTAGAATAAGCAGCAAGAGAAATTCTATATGAAGGAGACAGTCTAGAATAGGAAACATAGTTGGAAAGTGGATATAAACATGCATTTTTAGTACTAGGAGTAACATAGTTATCCAACCAACTAGGAGGTTTTGAGAGTCTTGTGGATCTTCTTAGAGAAGGTTGATTTTCAGTTGATACATCTATCTCAGAAAGTGAATGAGACTCACCTAAGGATGGAGTAGAGACTGAGATATCTGAAGTAGTAAAAGACTCAGAAGGACTAGAAGAGTCATCAACAAAATGTAAAACAGGAAACACAGGAGAAGAAGAAGGTTGAAGATCTTTAAAAGGAAATATACCTTCTTTAAACACTGTGTCTCTGCTAACAAAAAAGGAGTGAGAACTCAGGTCATATAATATGTACCCCTTTTTTGATGAAGAATAGCCTAAGTGTATTGCAGGAATAGCTCTGGGGGAAAACTTATCCAAATGTTTGGGAGTAGTAGCATAGCACAAGGAACCAAAGACTCTCATATGTTGAAGAGAGGGTATTTTACCAAACAATACTTCAAAAGGAGACTTATTTTGTAGTACTACAGAAGGCAGTCTGTTCAGAATATATACTGCTGTAGACACACAACAACCCCAGTACTTCAAAGGAATACTTGCTTGAAACCTTAATGCCCTGGCCATATCAAGAATAGACCTATGTTTTCTCTCAACAATTCCATTTTGTTGAGGAGTATAAACACAAGAACTCTGATGTATAACTCCACATTCCTTGAACAGACTAGACACTTGAGAGTTAACAAACTCAGTTCCATTATCTGTCCTAAAACACTTAACATTGACTCCAAATTGAGTTTTCACCATACTTAAGAAATCTTTCAGAACTATAAGACAATCAGATTTAGTATGTAACAAAGAAATCCAAGTGTATCTAGATTTATCATCCACCAATGTAAGAAAATATCTCTTGCCATCATGATTAGAAACTCTGTAAGGACCCCAAACATCTCCATGTACAATATCAAATGAAGCAGCAGAAGTAGTAACACTAACAGGAAATGGAAGTCTAGATTGTTTTGCAAGAGGACATACAGTACAATGATGATCTTCCAAAGATATAGAAGGTAAACATTTTATTCTACTGAGTACTTTAAGAGGAGCATGACCAAGTCTCTTATGCCAAAGATCACATAGAGAATTACAACTAACATTAGTCACCTTAGATTTGTCTCTATTAGGAACTTCAGTAGTAGAATTATGAGCCTGAAAACCACCAATGTCAGCTGAAGTATCCAATCCAATCTGAAGTAGATATAGACCTTGATCTTCTCTACCAATCCCCAGGACCTTCCCATTTGAGAGATCCTGAAAGACACAGAAGTCAGGAAAAAATATCACTGCACACTTTAGTTGCTTGGTTAACTGAGACACAGATAATAGGTTGTATTTGAATTCTGGAATAAACAACACACCATTTACAGTCTTATCTGTAAGTACTAAGGATTTACCAATATGACTAATAGATGATTGGCTTCCTGTAGGTAGATTGACATGCATATTACTCTTATCATCAAGATTTCTACATTGAGTCATTAGACTAGCATTATGAACCATGTGGTTAGAAGCTCCAGTATCAATTATCCAATTTCTGTTAACCACATCAGACATAAAAGCTGTTATCATACCTGCAGTGCTACTGTTATCATATTAGCAGTAGTAGTCTCTATATCTTTTCCTTTGTTTAACATCTGAAGGATCTGTGAGTACTGCTCAGGTGTGAATAATGAAACACCACCATGTGTGCCTGTTGGAGTAGTATTAGTAGAGGAAGCATGATTATCAAATGCTCTTACCTCATTACCTTGATTGCTTCCAGTAGCATTGTTGGCATAAGAATTAGAGACTATTCCTTTTCTCTTGGGATATCCATGGAGCTTATAGCAAGTTTCCCTTGTATGACCTTTAAAATGACAGAAATCACAAACCAGATGAGCCTTCCCATTAGGTATACTATCACCATAGTTTCTCTGCCTATAACCACCATTGCTTCCATTTTGACTATTTACACCAGAGTATTGTCCTTGAGATTGAGATACTTTGTTACTCATAAGAGCAACCTCTGAATGTGAATCAGTTAAAGATGATCCAGTACTTATACCATTCAACCTTTGACTTTCAACATTAATAATCATAGCATAGGCTTGATTAACACTAGGAACAGGAATTATCATCAGAATTTGACTCTTAGCATGAGCATAGGTATCATTTAGTCCCATTAAGAATTGCCAAAGTTTGTGATACTGAAAAATGTTCAGCATACAACTTTGCTTCAACACAAGCACATGAAGGAGGAGGCATTAGAGTTTCAAACTCATCCCACAATTCTCTAAGTCTTGAAGAGTAACTTGATACAGAAGTAGTACCTTGAGATAATGTAACAATTTTTTTATGTAGAAAGTAAGCCCTGGATGCATTGACCTTATCAAACCTCTCACGCAGATCTTCCCAAACTCTGTGTGCATCAGATCCATAGATGACTGTACTCAGTAAACCCTTAGAAATAGAATTCATTATCCATCCCAAGACAATGGCATTACACCTATCCCATCGATCATGCATTGAAGCAGGATACATGTCCTTTTTACATGTTCCTAACAGGAATCCTAACTTGTTTTTTCCCAGAAGTACAAGTTTTAAAGATTTTACTCCATAGAGAGTAATTTTCAGATCCTAAAAGTTGGATTGAGGTAAGAACTGAACCTTGAGTATCTGATGGGTGAATGAACAAGGGATGATTGTGATCCACTCGTTCAGATTCAGTAGAAGATGAAGATCCTCCCTGCCCTTCTTCACTTAAAGTTCCTTCACTTGGAATCACCATTGATTCACCAACAGATTTCCAGAAATTAACAGAGTTTAAACTCGACGAAGACAACTAGAGAATTCCAAGATCACAACAGAGATCTACTCACAGAATGATGATAACCAGATCGTGCAACAAATATCAGCAAATAGAAGAGCTGATGAGATGATTTCAAACTACGAAAACGTTAGACACAGAATTCGTCACTGTGCTTTGATACCATGATGAGATTACCATTAATGGAGATTTGACAAGAGAAGAAGAAAAAATTTTATTCAATGTGTTATCTTTACATTCAAGATATGTACATATATATATACAAGTAAAGAAGTTGTAACTAGAAGATTCTCTTCCTAACTGAATTCTAACTAACTTTTCAAACTTTTATTTTCACATCAAAATGTCACAAAAAAAAATTGTGAAGATGTAGAGATGAAAGATTTTAATTTTTAGGTTGATAAGTTTTTGGATAAGTGGCACACATGATATCCTAAGTGAATCTCAAATCAAAACGAGGGGACAACGCTTTCCCACAACTTCAACAAATCGCTTAATCCCTTAAAAGTAAAAAAACTTTATAAGACATAACATAAGTTCTTATGATGCATGACATAACACAAGTTCACATGATGCATGACATAACACAAGTTAACATTTCACATGGTATGTGTGGGCTTTAGGGCTCGATTATCGCGTAGTGTAAGAGGCAAATTGGAGAGGATTGTTGGCTCAATACACGAATAATACATATCATGTGTTTTGATACCTTAAGTGAATCATTTATTGAAATATGAGAGAGGAACATAAAGAATTTTATAAAATATAATATACGTTAGATGACATATGCACTTTTGAGATCGATAACGATGTAGCCTAATAGTACAATCCATGAGGCATATCAGACCAAATCGAACAATATGTGCTATGAACTTGTATCGTAACATAAATAAGGCGACGAGGCACATTAATAGTAGTTATAAGATCCAAACTCTAAACCTTATAAGTTAAAAGACTTGATTTTACCTAGTAGATAACATAATTATCATGATAAGCAACTACACCTTGCATGTAACAACTTTTATGATATGAAATATGATGTGACTAATGTTACTCTATCCAAGAGGATAATTCACAATTGGCATAATCCAAAGTATTAATAATCAACATAATCCTAATTAGTCACATTTCATTCAATCAAATCAACTAATTAACTTAATCATTTATTACAAACCAACAACCAAGGTAGAAATAAGGACTTTGTTTTTGGAAGAGTAGTACAAGTGACCACATCCTTTTTTGTTTTGCTTCTTTATAACACATCCACAAGCACGATTAAGATAAATTGGATTATTTAGTTCTTTCACAATTACGTTATGTATTCTGTGATTTTTTTTTTATTTTTACTCATAAAGCATCTAAAAATTATCATTCTAGAAACACTTGCAAAGCGTTATATTCTACGCCTATTTCCTTTCTAATTATTTCATATACAAGTGGACAAATATTGAGTATATAAATATACAAACAAAACAAACAATCATTTTTTTTTTTAATGAAAATTACATTCTTTTTTATGATGGATATTCATTCATAAACAATGAAGAATCAACAAGATAGATCTATGTTGAACATTGTGTTGCAATTATACACAACAAAACAAATGTGAAGTTTATTTAGATTTACATATATTTAGAGTTGACTAGGTCTAGCTAGGTAGTTAATTGATGTATGATAATTTGACTTATTTCTTTTGTTAATATTATGTAGTGAATCTATATAGCAATAACATGCCATGTGGGATGTCCATGTAGGATCCCACATGGCATAGGCCCATACTCATTCTTTTTGCTCTTTGACTTACACGTGGATTTGCTATATATATATATACAACGCGATTTAATTTAATTTTAACTATATTCTAAATTGAGAAACCAATAATTATTTGTTCCTATTTTATTGTCTCAAACATTTTTATTTCCTTTATCTAATTTGAATAACATTTATTGTCCTTATTTATTAGTTCTTGATCTCCTTGGCCCTATATATTTTGGGAGTTTAATTTATTATTCCATTTAAATTTGTGAGGTCCGAAAAGGAGGATAAGCTTGCGACGTAGAGAGTTCCACATTACATATTACACGAATCTCAATTTGTAATTTTATAAAAATAACCGTTCGAATCATTAATGTTTGGATTAAAAATTTAAGAGACAAATCCGTGCGAATCTAAATCTAAATTGGACAATATCTTAGCGGTCGGATTAAAACTACTATACACCTTTAGTGTTAATTGCATTTCTAGAATTAAATACTTCAGTTAAAATGTGATTTTACTAAAGTCATTTTAAGGATTTAACTTGTATGCAAGTTATTCCAAAATTAGTTATCATGGGGTTAGCTATTCTGGAATAACTTATATCAACATGTATATGAGATAAATTATTCCATCATTATGATATAAATGGTGAAATAAGTTATTCAAGCACGATAACAAAATTAAGATGCAAAATTTGTATACCATTTATTTTTATCCCTCACGTCAAACGATCCCTATATGTTCAATCTAACTTGTTATAGAAATTTACTTGCATGCACTTTATTCTTATATATCATACGGATAATAACTTATAAATATTTCTTTAATGACTAATTAGCAAAGAAAAAATTTGATTGCTAAAAAAAGGTGTAACGACCAATGCTAAACGATCGATGCTAAATGGCTTATAACAGTTGGATTAGAATCCAATACATTAATAATAGAGAAATTTTGAACGCCTAAGCTTTTAGCGATAATAATTATACTTTTCTCTATTGTAATGGACAAAAAGAAAATGAATTCAACTTTTAGTGACTGCAATTTCCATCTCTAAAGGCTTTTTGTCAAATAATTTACGATCCCTCCCTTTCTTACTACAAATTATATCATAGAAATAGTTTAATTTTGTAAATTTTAAACATTAGTTCACTATTTTTGTCCTCTCTACGTTTTCATCTATAGTTTCTACAAGTCTTATTTGACTAGATAATGTCATTTCAAAATGGTGTAGAATTTGACTTTTTGCTTATATTAACAAATATTATAATAAATGTATCATAGTCTATTATTAAAATGTCTCAAAAAATCAAAATTTAATATTATTATTAAATAGAGATGTGACTATATTATCAGAGATCGCTCAATGTCCCCAAGAATATTTAGCCAAATAAGTTTAATTTGAGGGACTTTGTATTAGATCGTTTAGTATCATGTCTTAATTAATTTTGGTCATAGCTTTTATCATAAATGACAAAACTTTAGATTAATGTTGAAGGGACCCTTAATTAAAGTAATATAATATATGAATATAGCAAGTCATTTTCTGATTGAAGTTTGGCCCTAAAGGACCCAACAATTATCATTTTTCGTGGAGTGTCTTGGACTGAAATAAAAAAAATTATTAGAGTTTATATCATAAGATAATAGTATAATTTATTATTTTTTCTCTTTTTTCTTTAAGCGTGTGTTTGGTAACGGAATTTTTGTAATTTTTTTTATTCGATTAATTAAAATAATATATAAAATAACAAAACAAGGTCCATAAAAATCAGAAGTATATGATTTGATTTCCAAGTTTGAATAAGTAGGAAGTATTTATATTTACTAAATATCAAAAAATAATTTTTAAAAATTACTTATTTTAAACTTCTTTTTTTTTTAAAATATCATTTTCCATTCATACCAAACACACCTTATAGTCGTCAACCAAAATAATAAATAAAGCTGGTATGATATGATTGATTTCCGTTAGAAACAAATTAATGAGAATATCATTATATTGTGAATATAAATTTTCATTAATTTTTTTGGACCCAAAAGAAATCAAATGATAGAATAGTCTTCTTATACATGTGCTTATGTTTGTAGTGCTCTTTATTATCTATAAATTAAATAATAATCCAATAGTTTAGTCTTCCTCTTTTCTAAAGAAAAAAAGATTTTAATCATGAGGATGACAAATATGTTTATCTTTTGATTCTATTCTTTAGGATCATAATTTAATTTTTAAAAATTATAATATAAAAGTCTAACACATTAATTTTTAATTTATCTATTATTAAAAATTATATTATTCACTATTCAAATATACCATTTAGAACGTAAAAATGACGTTAATGAGTCTCACATTGGAAGGATCCACAAACACCATACGAGCTAATTTTTGTTATCACCTTTTTATAGCTATAAAAGTGTGTCATTATAGGTAATAAATAAAAGAAGTGTTTAAAATTAACAAATTTCCAAAAATAGAAAGATATTATTCACTTGAAATAACAATACAAAAATGTCATATATAATGTAACATGTAACAAGCTAATAGATACTCCTTTGAGTTTTTATGACTTCTTAACTAATTGTATTACTAAAATTATATATATATATATATATATATCACCAAGTTTGACTTGTTCCTAAAATAATTGTTAATTATTTGAACCAAGCAAAATTTAACTAATCAATCAGATCATGTCTTGGTTCATTTTTAGCACTTTACTAGCAGCAGCTTGTTGACCAAACTCCATAATACAAGCTTATGCTCATTAATTAGATGCTTTATACTTTCAACAAACATTTAGCACACAACTCAATACAAAGGAGATGCACTTGTCACCCCTTTCAATAGTTGAATAAGTTCAAATGATCTCCATGGATATATTGCAAATATTGAAAGTCATCTCATGATAATAATATAATCTCTATGTTCACTTTTAATCACATTTTACTTTTCGAAAATCAAACTGTATGATATTTATGACCACTTTATCACATTTCGCTTTTTGAGAGTCAAACTGTATGATACTTATTGTTCAAATGTAAAAGAATTGTAACTTGTAATATATCTCATAGAAATTTTAAACGTCTAACTTTTAAATGTTAAAAATCATTTCATTTAATTTAACTTTAAAAATAAATCAAATTAACTATAGAAACGTAAGAAGTAAAAGTAACAAAAATAGCTTAATTTATATACTAGTTTGTAGCTTAAGAAAGGACCACTATGTCACATGACATCTTTGGACACCCCATATGAAAAGGATCTTGTATTTTTAGTAAAATAATTATAACTAGAAGGGCCCTTTTTGAGAGGAGTGCATTTTTAAGAATGAGTTGAGAGATCTAACCTTAGTTTAAGAATTAAGATTGTCTTAATTTTTAAGTACAACCTAAATCAGAAAGTTGCATATGGAAATGTGACTAACACCATCATCAAATCTTCAAGTACATGTTATTCAAGATACTATTTACACTTTTTACTTTAGATTATATTATTCTAAAAGTTGTTAATATAATTATTTTTCAACAATATAATATTATTTAAAATTTGAGCTAATCACGATTTCAATTCGAATAAATAAGGAAGGTTGAGCTAGGCTATAAGTGGAAGCAATAAAAATTTGTCAATTTATGTCAAATCCTCACAATAAAAAATTTGCTCCCTAGTTGGGATTTTTTTAACTAAAAATTAGTAACGGTCAAATTCTGTAGCTAAACAAAAAAAATCTATCGCTAATTCTATATTGTAATAGGTTTGCGATACTATCAAATGGTTTTGGTTAACTATAACTAATTATTTGACAACGAACTATGACAAATTAAAGCTCAGAATTATTTAGTGATATAAAATGTTTCGATCTCCCCTTATACGCTCTATAATTTTCACATGAGACCTAAGAACGATTTTCCTTTTGAGTATATTACATTGCCTCCAACTCTATGGAGATTGAAATATATCTAGTGAGTTGTTGGTGATATTATTGTATTAAAGAATTAATTTCAATTCACTAGTGATTAACAAAGGATATTTTGAGATTTAGTGTTAATCAATCAATTAATTAGCAATTAGATGAAGACATTCTTCTTACTCTAGTCTTAACCACTCTGGCATATAACAGGTGTTTTCTCCTTAGCATGGAGCTGGCAATATCATGGCCAATTTCATTGTTTTTACTATCACATGAATTGTGTACTATTTCATCAAGTAGTAGGTCGTAAAATACAAACTAAACATTTTTATTATTCATCATATTGCTTTTATCAAATTAAAGAAAAAAAATATTAATTTCATCCATCTAATACGAAGTTAGTTATTGTTTAAAACATATTATTGTCAATTGTTCATAATGAACCATACCATTAATTTAATTAGTAGTTCTTCAACTTAATAAGTGAATATTCAAAATATAACATTTAGCTTTCGGGGTGGCTCAGTGGTTTGAGCTTGGGACTTTCATGTTAGAGGTCTCAAGTTTGAAACTTCTTGCCAGCGTAAACAAGGGATTTGTCTTCTGGGTCGAGCTCGTTGCACCAGACTTGTCTAGTGCGGATTACCTCTTCTATCCTATGTGATCTTTGCGAGCTATTGTATAGAAGCGAAGTTTTTACTTTGTGTGCTCTCAAAAGATAGAAACAACGAATTTCCCTGTTCATTTTAAAAAAAAAAAATTGATTTGACCCTAGGAGGTGGTACCTTTTAATATGTAATTTGACCCAATATAAAAGGGAGGAAAGAAAATGGTAATTATGATTTGGTTTCATTCAATTAATTAAGGCCATTAATCAATAAGTTGGTAAGCATATGGGAATTTTTTTAATAAAAAAAAAAAAAAAACAAGGTGAAGAAAAAAAGAAAGGGCTTGGTCCTAGTGAGATTGAGAGTATTACTCACGGTTAGGTAAGAATTAATTATTTTAATTCCATCATTACATCAAGTCATACTAACAGTAAAAATTATGAACGTGTTATTTAACAGTTGTATTGAAATATATAATCAAAATTTTCTTTCTTAGTAAAAAGTTTTGAATTTGAACATTGCAAATGAAAATTTCACTACAAGCATGTGACGCTCATAACGGAAAGGAGGTCATAGAAAAAGACTAACAAGTTTCTAGATAGCCAATTTTATTCATGATTGATACCTTAAGCGTATTTTACACTGAAATGCGATAGAAATAGTGATAAATTTTGTAATTAAGAAATTACACGCTTTTGAACTAGATAATAGCGTAGTCTGAAGCTACATAAATCTGTAAAGTTGTCTGTTGGACCAAAATAAACAATATGTACCATAAGTATAACTCATGATAAAACATTTATATGTTTAATCGAGTCAGTAAGTCTCGAATATCAAATGCCATAAAAAAAAGGGTAGGTTCTAGAAAATAGAATGAGGTCATTAAGAATATGAAGTGCAATTTGAGAAAAAAAAGAAAATCATTTTGTGGTGGTTAAGATGCTCTACTATTATTAGGGCACATGCTATGAACAGATAACTGCTGATTAATAAATCCTTAACCACCATTAAATTTTAATTATTTAATGTAATGAACATGATTAATTAATCAATTAGTAATTATATAGTTGATGGAAGAATATATATATTTATATATTCATGTCCAAGTAAGCCAACGCCCATATTATGCTCCATATGGGTGTTATAAATATAGATTGATTTTGTTTTTATTCTTTTATTATTATTTAATTAAAAATATTTAAATATAGTTATTTAGATGACTTTAATAAAGAGAGAGGATTGTGCATGTTCCTATAACAGTTCTTTGTATCTTACCCTTTCACATCATAAAGAAGGAACATAGCTTTTAATGAAGTTTCATCTTATAATTTTCTTATTATTAAAGATAAAGTTTTACAATAATTATCTTGTACGGATTAGTTAATTTTAATATTGAGTTGCTAATGATATACGAATTAGAAAAATAATGTATATACTATATACATTTTTTATTTCTATTTTGTGAAAATAAGAATATTTTTGATAGATCTTCGAAATCAACTGTCACATGATAATTTTAGAGACACACTTATATTATACGAAGATCCTATTATCTCCCTGAACTTATTGTATAAGTAATTTTCTACCCCTTTACGGCCTACGTGGCACTAGTTTGAATAAAAAAAAGTCAACCAATTGGACTCACAAGATCGTGCCACGTAGGTCGAAAAAGAGTAGAAAATTATTAATAAAATAAGTTTGGGTGGGGGGTAATAGGACCTTAGTATAATATAAGTGTGTCTTTGAGATTTTAGGCATATATTGAGGAGGTATTTGTGCATTATCCCTTTAAACCATGATATGATAAACTAAAGAATAGATTAATGACATTTTAAAGAAACTTCGTAATCACTATACTTTGGGTGTACAAATGATAAATTTATTTTTGTACGATAGCTCCCAAACTTGCACAAGATAAAAAGATCTTTTTAATTTTTCACTCAGTGTGAGTTCATATTAAAGCTCCAACTAAATCTGAGTTATACACTGTATGGCCTATTTGTGAATGATATTTTCAATAGAATTTTCTCTATATCCATAACTCAAACTCAAAATCTCTAATTAAGAATAAAATAATTTCACCGCTATAATATAATTATTGTACTGTCGTCAATAGTTACTTAAAACAATAATAAATGAGACAATTCTATAGTTGTAGATTGTAGTCGGTTAGAGGGATTTGAAAATTACACTAATGTGTAAAGAATATAACGGAAAGAAAATGTCTAAATAGAAAGAATTTCCTTATTATTTTGTTTTGTAGTTAAAATTAGTTAAGGGAAGAAAAATAAAAATTTCCTTTTCTTATATCTTGTTTTTGTCAAATGGACAAAGAAATAAATCATTTTTCCTTCCTCCATATTTTTTTAGGCAGAAAAACAATAATTCATTCATTCACGTATCCGTCCTTTCTTATTTATATGTCATCCTTGTTAAAAAAACAGATTAACTTTATTAATATTTATTATTATATAAAACCAATACATAAATTATATAGTTCTTTCTATTTTATCCTTGAAAGTATTAATTTAACCAACATAGAAAAGTAACTGATTAATTCATATTCATTGATTAATTTAATTTATTGAAAACTCGACTTCAATAGAATACTAAATAAAGGTGCAATAGTAAGTTCAGTTAGTTTCTTAAGAGACGTGTAATATTATTTTTTATCAAATGAAAGAAACTACTAACCTAAAGCATTTTTCATAGAAATTTTAATCCTAAAATATTGATTTCATTTAATTCAATCTAGATTTGAAAATAAGTTAAATTGACTCATATCTTCCTACCTTTTTCTTTTATTAGTATAGATAAAGCATTAAAGGACTAAGAATAGAAGTTTTTCAATGTAAATTGATTAAATACTGAGATCTTGTGAGATTCTACGAGACTTCAATCAGACATAAAATTCTTTATTTTTATATGTTAGAAAAAGATAGCTTCACAATAAAGTGTGCAAATGCAAGGGGGGCCAAATCAATCATATGTATATAAATACATTCATAAATGCAAAACAAGACACAAGATGGATATTTATATTACTAAGATCCCACTATATTATTATTCATTGAATTGAATATAAGTTTTTAAAGGTTTATTTCTCTTAAAGGAAAAAAAATGCTTGTATATTTAATTTTTGGTTACTTTAACTTCCAAACTTTGACACTTTGGTAGACTTGTAAACACGTTTATTTTGGCTCATTAGAACTTTGATAAAAATCCACTTATAAGTTAAGGTCTATTATTCAATGAACTTGGATGTAATGTTATTCTTTCTTTCCTACTTGTTTCAAGTCGAGTAGTGGCGAAATTTAAATTTTTAATTTAATGAGTTTATAACTTTTTTTTGCGTTTTATCATATTGTTTATACATATTAAATTTTAAAAAATAGCATAATTATAAGATTTGAATTAAAATTATCGAATTATGTAAATCTAACTTAAAAAGTAGGCAATAATTTGAGGAGGAAAAAAGATACTAAAAGACTAAAGATGTATTCATATATATCTTGAACCACTATAGTAGTAGTGTTTTTATTCTCCACGTACTACAAAAAGTAAAAAAAACACGTTTATAAATTATAATCTGTCATAATTTCATTGTATGTTTTTTTAAAAAAAAAATTGATTAAAATATATGATAAATAATTTGACACAAATAGAATATTAGGTTGGCACGGTAAAACTTTAAAAAAAATCTTAGTAATGGACACCACTAATATTGCATTTTTAAACATAAAAAAAAAAACTCTAGTTAAAAAGGAGAAAATTGTGTGTGATACTCTCTTAGTTTATTTTTTCATGTCACTATTTGACTTGGCACAATCTTAATGAAAATAACTATTAATAGGCTACATATTTTATCAAACTAGCCATATTAAATGATGTTTAGTTTAGATCTTGAAAAATAATTTGGAGTATAAATATATATTTAATACTGACGATAAAATATGAAGAAAAAAGTAATTGTCTTTTTTTGATATATCAAAAGCGATGAATGAATTGAGAATTTCACGAATAAATGACAAATAAAAATGAACTGAGTGAGAATATTTAATTGTAGTGTTAATTTGGTAAATGATAACTCATGTAACTATTTTGGGCCAACCAGTTGTGAAACTAATTATCAAAGCATTGAGAATTGACAGCAAATTAGTCTTTTGATTGGCCCAACTAACTCTCTTATTAATAATTTTGATTAATATCGAATAATCAACTAATTATAACCACCACAAAAGAATTAAAAGTCAACTCAAAATATAATTATTTTGTCTCACCTTCAACTATTAGTATAGTACTAATACATTTATTAAGTATCGCTAACCTTTGGTATATGATCGAAGTCAGATTGAATATAATACAAAATTTAAATTATATGATGGAACATGATATTTATGTGATAATTTAGATTAAAAAATAAAATCACGCTCTTATAATTAGCGACTTAAACATGATTGTGTTACTCATGTATAGGACTTGAATTTGTTATTTAAAAATTAAAATTAGACATTATGATTTATGATATGATAAAATGTTTTATTCACCGTCAATAAATAATGGGACCAATTTCAATTTTTGGATTAATTTAATTCTAGGCGGAAAAATATGATTTTTGTTTTCTTCACAGAAGTCGAAAAAGACACATTATGCAACTCCAATATTTTAAATTTTTTAGATTGTCTGCATTATATGAAATAAAAAAATATAAATCAAATTATTTAGGATCTCATATTTAATAGTTTTTTTAATTCATATTTAAATTCATATATATTCTCAAATTTATATTATATTATTCATACTTCAGTTGACAAACTCAGGTTATAGTGCGCGGGGATGTTAGGTTCCCACATGTACTGTGTGTGTGATTGCTTATATGTTCTTACAATACTCATCTCATGAACTATAACTTATACGTTGCGCTAGGTCCTATTTTCATACAAAATACTATTAAATATTTAGGAACTCAAACTCGATATCGTGGATACGCATACACATGATGTTAGAATTGTGGTAGGCTAATTTGCCAACATGAAAAAATGGGGTTCAATTACTACACCCCATTCTGAAATCTGACTCAATACACTTTTATTTTCCAACATTGCTGAAAACTATATACGATTCTGCCTGCTCTGTCAAAAATCAAAATTCAACAACTTGTCTTCATTTTAGCCCAACGGATTTGTTTGTTATCCTAATAATTTCTCTTTATATATTTTCTTACTAACTTAATTGGTTAGCTACGATTTTTCAAAACAAGTGAATATTTAGAGTGCGGGTAAGTGACATAATTTTTTTTGAAGATTAATATCTTGAATTTTGAAAATTGTGTTTACCTGATTAAATCTGAATTTGCGCATAGACCATACTTAAAAGGACTTGAATTCGAAATATCTAATTAAATAACGTAAATATTTACTGCTTTACAATAACCTTTGTTGACAGAGGAAGTAGTAAAATTGTTATGGCAATAAATGAGGCGATTAAAATTGTCTGTAACGAGAAATGCACTTTATTGGAACTTAGTCTTATACACCTGCACCGTGTACGACCCTATTTATTATGCCTCAAGAAGTACTCTCATTTCTACACTCAATTTTTTTGAGTTTTGTTTTCCACCCGACATTCGATATCTACGTTGAAGCCTAGCTAAATTTGAATTCGCTTCGATAAATCTCACACTGAAAGGTAAAACACTCTCTAATAAAGATGACTATGTACTCAAGGGTACTCTGACTTCTACGCTCAATTTTTTTGAGTTTTGATTTCCTTCCGACGTTCAATATTCATGAGTTTTGATTTCCTTCCGACGTTCAATATTCATGTTGAAGCCCAGCTAAATTCGAATTCGCTCCGAAAAGTTTCACATTAAAGGGAAAAACACTCTCTAATAAAGGTGACCCTATACTCAAGGGTACTCTGATTTCATTGATTTCTACCCGACCAACCCTCAGTATCCACATTGGAGCCCAGCTAAATTCAAATTCGCATCAAAAAATCCCACATCAAAGGTAAAGTGCTACCTAATAAAGGCGACTCCTACTTCAAGGGAATTCGATTGCGACTTCTTGGTTAAGAATGAAGGAGTACTTCAAAATAAATAAATTTTCAAAAGTGGTGTCTTTTTGAGATGCCAACAGCTGAATTAGTAATTAATCAAGGTGCAAACACTTTCATTTTTCATGACACTAACTAATCCATCATTTCACAGCTAAATATGTTATTGAGCAATGAAACACATATTCCAAAGTTTTAATTATGTCATATGAAATATTGAGAAGGTGTACATAAATCCCATTTAATCCAAGATTCTCCCAATCTTTTGCACAGTGAAATAAGTACAAATGATAAATACTAATTCAGCTGTTGGCATCTCAAAGAGGCACAAAACTGTGCATTGAAAAACAAATCTTTCATTTCAAGTGTCAGATGAGAAAACATGAGATATAAAAACATATTTATGTACAATGAACTTCCACAACCCCAAACACAAATATTGTCCTTTCTTCCAACCTGTTATATGTACATATTCAAGTTCCGTGACAAATTTAAGACCACAAAATTCAAAATTCTCGCTTAGGCTAAACACTTAAATTGAAACGAAGGTAGTACCAACCATGCAGTTTTTATAATACTAATAATTCACCTGGAATACACTTTCAATAATGCAAGCCATGAATATTTATATCAACAAACGCGAAACGAGATGGCAATAGACAAGAAGATCTGATGTTAATACACAAATAATTGAGGCAAGATAGTCTACACAACAACTCTAAACAGACACAATAATGTTACCAGCTGTTATGAACAAATAATTGAGCATGTGGACTTTTAGTTTATTAAGCTAAATTCGACATTGATGCAATGTGAGGTAAGAGGTTAGTGATTTCGATAACTACAACCCGATGAAAAATGTGGAGGACACATTTATTCATACAGTAATAACAATTTCTGAAGTGCACACGCATACTTAATCAAACGACAAACGTTGGGTCTAAAGTACACACTCAAGGGAACTTAAACAAGCAAATACACTTAGAACATTACTAAATTACCTCTAGAAGAGCTCTCAGTACACAACACACATTAGTTTGCAGACAAACTCCAATATCAAAGGGTTTTTTTAAATAGACATGATAAAAAACTTAAAAGAGGACATATATTACGCAAATATAAAAGAACACCATGTCGTAATCAGGTAAAGCATCTACCCATGCTGAGCTATCCAAGACCAACAACCAGCTACTGTTCATGCCTTTAAAAAGGATTCAAGTTTTATGAGCTCTTCACCCGTTTTTGTGCCTTCCTCGCCTACTGGAAATGCTGGATGGGTAGCTTTAATCATGTGTAGATAGGCTAATTTCTGCTCCGACACTTTTCCATAGCCCTTGGGGCTGCACATAAAAATGCACAGAAGTTAGTGGAATTGTAATAGGTTTCCGTTTCATAGGTGATCATTCATACCTTAGGAGCAGGAGTTGGTCGTTGCAGTGTTGCAACCAATACCAAAAATTTAACTAGAGGCATTACCATAGACTAAACACACTTACGGATTAATAAAAGACTCATCTCAAGTCTGCACACAAATCAGCATATGGAAATGCATTATTGGGTAACAGAACTTTTGCGGAAATTAAAACAGCTGAGTTTGTTTTCCCCTTCGCCCTTTTATAGTGAGATAAAGCTGACTAGCTCACATGTTTCAAGCAGCAGTAACTGCATAACACTGTCCATAGATTTACAATACCTTATAGGTTGTTTTCTTTCGGTTTTGGGAGTACATTAACCATTCTCCTTCACTCTCCATCATTCATCTCTCACAGATGCAGGTGTGGCCTACAATGCAAATGAACCTACCACCACCAACTCATAGATGCCTAGCCTACCTTGATGTCCTAAATCTTTCTATTGTCGTGTGACAAATAATAAAATGAGGCTGGATCCATAACAAATGTTCTTCTTCCAGGCAAGCAATCCTCTAATACTTCACGCTCTTTGAAAAAATGCATCACGGTAATTCAGAGAACTTTCATGACAAACAGCAGGGGTGAATAGTGTTCCCACTGACACTCCAGCATGACTCGAACCCTCAACCTACCAGTTGATGGTGGAGGTGCTCAACCACTTGAGCAAGCTCACTTCTCTCGCCAAATGGTTATGCATGTCAAAATACAAAAATAGAGGTACAAGCCCTAAGAACAAGGTCGGGGGAGATCAAGGAGGAGACCGTCATTCCTTTTTACATTTTGATAGTGTGGATGAATAGGTAAAAAAATGCATAGTGGGCTCAACAAGAGATACTCACCCAGGCCAATGGCATCTGAACCTTTCATAATCCTCAACCTCTTGCAAGTATCGATAAACATCCTACAACATGACAATATTAGGAATTAAAAACATGGTCATAGTCAAAGATACAAGCAATCAAACAGAAACTACATCCAGTAAAATTTATTACAAGTACAAAATGAAACTAATATACTAGAACTTGCAAAGAACAGCCCTTAATAAATGTACTACTGGTATTTTTATATAGTCCAAGGGAAAACAGATACAATAAACAATACATTCAGGTCAATCATTGTTATAGTAGACCAACAGAATCATCATTGCAAAAGAAAAAAGAAAGAAGGGAGATAAAGCGAACGAGAGAGAGGCAGAAAGAGGACCAACTCCCTGATCATACATACTGAATCAAGCTGTGAAGAACTGCATCATTTCAGAACACTTTTCTCGACTGTAAGATTAGATATACCTAACAGTTACAGTGCAATTTACATGGAATAGCAGCACTAATAATGGGACACATCTGAAGCAAGAGTTGATTGTCACATGGATTATTAGGCATTTTTTCCTAAAGCAGCACAATTGCTATTTAACATACGCTAGCAATATCTTTAAATCCTAGTTGAGTGTCAAACCAACAATGACACCAAATTCTTCTAGTTACATTTATCATCCCTTCAATCAATAGGCATTATCAAGTAATCAGATTATTATTGGTTTTTCTATTCATGCTAGAGATGAGAAATAATAATCCATAACTGAAGGCAGCATGAATCTTGATTGATAAAAATCCTGACTACAAGGTTAACCCTGGCAAATCTTTTCATACGTAGCATTATACACATACAAAATGAGCCTCGAGTTTTCTAAAATGGTAAGTAGTAACGATGGCCCCTAATATTAACTTGTTGATTTATTAATTCAATCAGACTTCATTACAATCAATCTCCTTAAAAGCTCTATAAATAAATAAAAAGATCTTCCTTGTAACACAAGGCCAAACCTACCTGAACTCTTACTGCATGGAAAGGCTTCTCAATTCAGAGAACCTAATTATGGGTCAGGTTTGAGATTCCCTCACCAATTTAGGACTTACTATAGCATCATTGCTTCCAGTTACACAAGAACTTGTTTAACTTCCTTAAGGTGAGGACTGACTAGTCTAATTTTATTTCTGCATCTGAAGATGAGTTGTATTTACTATCAGTTGCACCAAGTCCACATGTACTACAAAATTCACACCACACGCACTATATTCTTCTTCTTTTCTCAATGGAAAATGCAGAAAACCAAGAAATAGGTTGGCAGAAAATGTAGTAAACTATACCAGACAGTGCTAAAACGAAAGAAAAGAAAAAGGAGTTAAATTAGCAAGAGCTTACTCCCAAGGGACATCACCAACAAGCATCCAGTCCCCATCCTTATCTTCGTAAGTGAGGACATACTCAGATCCATGAAGCAAATCCTTCAATTTGCTCTCACTTAACATATCCTTCCCAGGAGCTCCATGAGATCCATATTGACCTGTCATAACAAGGAAGTAGCAGTAACTAGGGCAATGGAAAAATCATGAACATGTATCTTACTATTTTAATCCAATCAATGAAATTATGAGCTACTAAAGGCTCCAAAATAGCTAACCTATTGTAAAACAGCTGAACATTTTTTCAAGAGCAGAAGAGAGCTCCTGGTATGCAGAACAGGTTCTGAGGTCCACTTTCCTCAAATAGGGAGCACCATCCATGCTGACTTTAATAAAAAGAGCTGGTGAGCCAGCTTTTCCGTCCACCTCTTCGTTGTTCTTCGAGGCAGAGGCTAGAGTGTTCTTTCTAAAAGATCGAATGGGTGGCCAACCAACAACCTGTGTCCTAAAATTAATCCAAGATACAGATTAGACATCTTTTTTTGAACATAAGAACACAGATTAGACATTTTGTACAATCATTATCCAAATATCACACTTCTTACTCCTAGTGGGGAGATACTCACTTTGTAGCAGGGGCACCACTGCCCGCACGGTTTGAGGCATCATTCACAGCAGAAGGCCTCTCTGGAACTGTACTCTGAGTATTAGCATCTTTCATTTTAGGTGGTTGCACACGTGAGGTCTCCTTTGTATCACCTGCTTTCCCACCGGAATTCGACAGAAACTTCCCCTGTAGGATAGATTATGTAACTTCAATTGCAGCTTTACCAAAAAAAGAGTAACCTTATTAAATAAATGATAGTTCACCTCTGAGAATCCATCCATAGCGTCTGAAAATCCTCTTTTGTTGCCACTAACTACTGTTTTCTGCGATACCGAGAAAGCAGTATCTTTGGAAGGGTGCAAGGGGAAGAGCAGCTTCTCATCAACCTTTGTCGAGCTCACAGGGCAAGTCTCCTCACCTCTTTCGGGAGACTGAGATCCAGGTAGACCGAGCCTGAGCTCCGTTGCCTTGAGATTTAATCCACACCCATTATTGTCCTCTGATGAGGTGGAAATATTACAGCTGTCCACCGACGAACAATCAGATAGACCCATATAGTTTCGCTCTTTAAGAGCTGATCCTTTTATGCATATGCTTCCTAAGGAAGTTGAAGAAGCCAGTAGAGTTACATTACTCTGGCCCTCCTCCTCCCCAACATCAAGGAGCGGCGGAGACATCACAATTACAAATCACTCTAATAATCCTGCACAGCTCATTTCAAGAAAAAGGAAATAAAGTTATTAACATAACACTATTCAAGATCAAAATTAAGTACAACCTTCTATTAGACTAAAGAAAACATTCAGAATGCATTGAGCATTTAGGTGTTTCACATAAAAAAACAGGATTAGTATGTCCTAACTCCTACAATCCTGGGAATTAAATTACTAAAGGTTGTTTATATAGATGATTCCTCAAATAGTCACTCAACTAATTGATATTATCTCAGAAAATAACATTCTTTGTTGAAATTTTTTTGAAAATCAAGAAAAAGGATGACTTTCTAAGATAATAACTCAAACTATGGGAAATCAACCCTAAGCAAAATACATAGCAAAGTAGATTTCAAGGTAAACTCTTTTTTAGTTTTGGGGTAATTTATCAAATACAGACATAAATGTACTAGCAGGAAAAAGAAATAGAAAAAGAAAACCCTCTCTTAAAGCAGCTACTTTTGCCCAGAAAAATTCAGCAGAAGAGAAAAGGAAAGATCATAAGCTTTTCAAAAGGAATATTCCTCATTTCAAAAGCAAACAGCAGGAAAAAAATTAAACAAGAACCAAAAACTAAACATTACCCAAATACCTCAAAGATTAGTTCTTTAATACAAAAACAACACCCCAAAGACCCCCAAAAAAATAAAAGTTCTTACCTTCACTCCTACAAGTTAAAAAAAAAAACCCAAAAATCCTTCATTTTCACAAGTTACAACAAGTATATACAGTTCAAACAGAAAAAAAAATCTGATTTTTAAGACAAAAAGCAAAACAAAGAATCACTCAACAGATCTACAAACTCATTTGAAACAGAGAACAGATCACCCCCAAAACCACAAACATCCCAAAAACCAAAAACAACAAAATTTCAAGAACATGCAAAGAAGAAACAACCCCAAAGTCAAAATTTCAAGATTAGCTAAAAAAAACAAGATTAACTTTAAAAAACAAGAAAAAGATTGAATTTTTTCTTACCTGTGGAAACCAAAGTTGTAAATTTGATGTTGTAAGAGAAAACCCAAGTAAGAAAAAGCTTATTAGCAGCAGTAAGAGAAGAAGGAAGAAGGAAGAAGGAAGAAGAAGATGATGGTGGAGTAGTGAGGCTAATTTTTTTGGTAGCAGAAAGAGAGAGAGGAAAAAAAACTAAGGACCCTCCATTTGGCAGACAGTAACAAAAGCTTATTTGCTGTCCTATGTGAAACTCTAGGCTCATTTTAAAATTAACAAAAAGTACTTACCAAAAAGATAAAAGAAAAACTAAAAAAGACATTTTAAAAAAAATAATAAAAAGGAGGGATTTGGTTCATGATGTAATTATTATATAGGATTATAATTTTTTTGAATTAATTTAGTTTACTTGAGAGATAAATAAAATCAGAGTTTTATTTGATTTTTAAAGTATTTTTTAAAAATATTGAAAATTAGATTCTCAAATTATATGATCAAATGTATTTTTGAAGTCCAACTCCGAAAAAAAGTAAAAAAAAAATATTCATGATCAAGTGTCTCCTTAAAGTAAAATTTGAATTAATTTAAATATAAAAAAATACTTGAGTTATATATTTCTTTCTAAATAAATATGAAAATTTCAGAAATTATAATCAAACGAAAATTCTAATTCCTTTACAATTCAAAGAAATGAGCAAATCATAATTCATAAATAAGATATCAAATTATCATGATGTGTCGTATTAAAAAAATTATATATCTCTATGTTTTTTTAATAAGAAGTTCTTTATTTTGTGATTACAAATTCTATAATACATAATATTTTGAACGTTGATGTATGACGATGAAAATAAAAAGAATCACTTTATTTGATATTTTCTTAATTGAAGTCAGAGTTGCATTTAGTTATACTTTTATGTGAAATATAATTTAAATTAGATTATATTCCATGAAAAAAAAATAGGATAAACTAGAAAAAAAAGAAAAAGTGAAAAAGGTGATAACAACATTTTGGGTGTTCTTTAAATTTCAAATACAAATGATATTTGGAATTTTCATTGTCAAACATGGATATTCAAATAAGATGAAGAAATAATCAAAAAGGGTAAAAAAAATTATCATGGCTAAACTGATCTTTAATATAACTTTTTCATATAATAAAGACAATTTCCTGAACATTATAGTCATTTTTTTTTGTAAAAATAAAAACGATCAGTTTAGTCATGATAAAATATTTTAAGAATCAAAAATTTATATCTTTAAAAAAGAATTGAATTGACGATTTAAATCATAATTTCTTTTTGTGTGCATTTGTTTTTTTAGGGTAATGGGAAAAGGAGAGTGAAAAAAAGACGTTTTCTTTTTCATAATAATACCTTTAAAAGTGTAATTTTCATCAATTATGGGAAAGTTATAACATAAATATACTTTCTTAGCTTTTTGGCTGGTCTAAAAAGAGTAAAGTTTGGATAATTTAAAGATATAATTGTCGTGTGAGAGATTAAAATAGAAAAAATTGCATTGATTGAGGATAAATACTTTTTTTAAAATGATATTTTAGTGATAATTTCTTGGAAACAAGAAAATATGATGTTTAGTAAAATTTAGTTAAATTTTTCTAAAATTAGAATAATATAACGTCTACAGTTTTTACATGAATTTAGCAAATTTCTAATTTGCACTACTGAATATACAGTATAATCAAATCAATTTTTTGTCAGTTCCCATATATTTAAATATTTTTAAATGAAAATTTAAGTTCTGCTTTTACTATAAACATAATGTTCAATTGTTTTTTGTACATAAATATCTCATAGAAATGGGAAAGAAAAAAAAAGAAGAGATAATGTATTTTAAATTTACTTGGTATTTTAAAAATAAAAAATCTGGAGTCTATTAAAATATTAAAATTTGTGTATAAAATTCAACCTTTTCAATCTCCACCTATGATATGTTTTTCTTGTACTTTATTTTCAAAATAAAATACTACTATTAATTCTATTAAATTATAATAATAAAAAAATTGGAGATGGGATAATTATTGACAAAAAAACTTATTTACACCGAATATTTATATAAAGTTACTGTAAAATACATTATTATGTGATTTAATAAAATAAAATAAATTATAAATTTAAACAGATATAACATACTTATATTGACTTAATGTAGATAAATTTTATCCGATACATAAATCATTTGAAGTTTAATTAATTAAAAGGGTGTATTTATGGTTGTAGTCAACAATCAAACTCAAAGAAAGTTGCATTCATAGTGCTTCTAGTCAACCTTTTTTCATTCTAAAGTTTTTTTTTTCCTTTCTAGTTCTGAAAATAGAACAAAAAAGAGAGGTTAAATATAAATTCATATAAAAAAAATTCACATGAAAAAATTAATAATTTTCAAATAAAACTATTTCATTCACTAAGTTCAAATTAAATCTCTAATTAAAAATTGATATATATTTTTCATTCTAAATAATATTGTAACCTTTCATTATTGATCATAAGTATTAACAACCTTTTGATAAAACATTTCACCTTATTAATCGATAAAAATTTAAATTAATTCTATCAATAAACCATATAATAAAAATTCTATATTAATATTGAAGAATCAAAATAAAAATAAAAGATAATCCATGTACAGATACAATTGACCTGACCAAAGTACACATACAAACACATACTGACACACATGTGATGAAGATGGATGATAGATCTACAAGAAAGGATCAAGAGTAGACAGGACAGACCCCCCACCCCCACCCCCACCCACCCCACCTAGGTCTGTTTTATGTTTCCAATTTTGTCTAATTATTTAGCCAAAAAACAAAAGAATAATAATTAAGAAAGGTTAACCAAAATAATTACTATTATAGATAATGATATAGTAGATGAGATTGTTTCTCCTTTAATTAGAGACTTAAAATCAATTCATATGTAGATATTTCTTTTTTGATAAGGAACACTATCGAAATTTTGTGTGGTGTAAATTCAAAATAACTGAACTATAATGTGAATTGAAAAAAAAAAACAATGATTCTTTATTTATGAAAGGGAAAAGGCTCAAATATGTCATCGAACTTCAGAAAGGCTTATTTATGCCATCAGTTAAAAGTTTGACTTATTTATGTCATTACCGTTAAAAAAAGGTTACGTTATCTATGTTTTTAATAAAAAATGATCATAATTCTGGAAAAAAAATTGAATTATTTTTTTTATTAAAAAAATTGATGACATGACCGCATTATAATTGGTCACGTGTCAAAAATGGTTTTGCAAAACCATCGTTAAAAAATAACGGCATGAATGAGCCTTTTTTTAATGATAATGACATAAATGAGCCGAACTTTTAACTGATGACATAAATGAGTCTTTTCTAAAAATTCGACGACATATTTGAGCTTTTTCCCTTTATGAAATTCTATGAAAAATAATTCCAATTTACTTAAAATAAAAATAAAGATATTTATATATTTTATCCTTTCTAAGATTTCATTTAGTTTTCCAAATTAACATCTTATTTCCAATCCACCAAAATATTTTGAACTTTTTTTAGCATTATTTCAACCTTTCTTTTTCACCCCACAAGCAAATTTACAACTCTGATATGATTAAAAAAATAAATTCCAATAGGGAAAAAACAAAAGGATAAATAATTTTGTACGAGTAGAGCTAAAAAAAAGGAGCATAATAATTATTATGAGTAGACAAAGAAAAGCAGGCCTCTCTATGGTCAATCCAACAATTTTCAACTACTCCACTCATTACTTCTGCTCTTTATCATTAAAAATATATATATTACGAGTACTATACTATTTCTATTTTATATTACATGCTCCATTATTGTCAAAAATAGTTAAAAATGACTCAAAATAAATATAGAATAATATATATTAATAATATTAAATTAGTTTAATATATTTTTTTTATTAATTGTTTGATTTATTTTGTTAAATGAATAGGATTGTAGTAAAATCGGAATAATACTAAACGTAGAGTATTAAATTTTTTAAAAAATAGTATTAATATTACTAATGTCATAATTTACTAAAATGTATAATTAATACATTTATTAGTTATACATAAAATGAAACAATACTAAACAAAGAAATAGAGAATATTAAAACTAATATCAATATAATTTTTTCTTATAACTTGACATATGCTTTTTTTCGTTAGTGGAAATATGGATTATATACAACATAGAGAATGAAATATATATAGTGTCATATGGTAATATTTTTTTATGTATAAATAAAAAAATTGAAAGATGAAAACAAGGTATTTTGGTTGTGTTGTTTGTTTTATCCTTGTACAAGTTACCTCCATGTCAATTTGTATGGGCCAAAAAGTACGATTTTGACATTCCATTGTTTAAAAAAAAAATATATATGTTTGATTTAATATTATTTAATTTAGATAATAAATCAAAAAATGTATATTAAGCTTCAAAACAAAATAAAAATGTATCATTCATATATTTTCTTTCCATAATCGTTTGATATAAATTTTAAAATATGATTGAAGCAATCAAATAAAATCCATTTTATATTTTTCACTCGTATACTATTCTTGCTTAATTGAAAAAATGTTACTCAAATATCTTATCTTTATAATATTACTAGAAACTTTTTTAAAATAAAAAATAACTTTTACCTTTCGAGACATTTGGCAAAACACACTATTAAAGGCATATAAAAACTCAAACTTTTGATGTTATATTTACCCCTCCAATCACAGGGACCCCATAGTAAAAAAATGCATTCCATGCCCGATGTTATATTTACTCCGACATCATTCAATTCTGTGTATGTAGTCCAAGGGCGATAATGGAATGTCAAGCCCGACAACGTTTGATCGTGTATTCATTCCAAGAGCGATGATGGTATACGTCGCCCGACCGTGTATGCTGTCTAAGGGAAATAATAGGATGTCACGTCCAACGTTGTTCGACCGTGTATGCTGCCTAAGTGCGATGATGGCATGTCAAACCCTACGTCGTCCTACAATCAAGTCAGTCTCACCGATATGGATCGTGGTATAGTGATGAGATTGTTTTTTCTTAACTAAAGATTTTAGATTCCAATCTCGAATGAAAAGAAAAATCAATTGAAAGCATCACATCTCAATGGACCTTGCAATGTGTGATTCAAATTTTGCATAATCTCTAAACGGGCTTTGGACACCTAATTGAAAACAAACAAAAAAAAAAGTTTGTCCCCACCTCTAAAGGGTAAATTAGGAAATCCACATGCTAATTTCTATTTATTATAATGAAGAAAAGCTAAAGATGATCTTAAAATAGAAAAAAAGATCCATGAATTTCGGCATCTTTTATGGATTTAATGGAGAAAAACATTTGAGTATTTTTTTATTATAATAAAAAGAGTATATTTAATAACATTAATATAATTAAATCATTGATTAAGCCTTGTAATTCATTGACAGCCCGCAAAACAAAAAAAGATTAAGGGCCCGTTTGGATGGGCTTAATAAAAGCAGCTTTAAAAAAGTACTTTTAAAAGTGCTGAAACTTATTATTAAAATAAGCAGTTATGTGTTTGGATAAAAGTGCTGAAGTTAAAAAAAAAAGTTGTTGATGTGTTTGGCAAATAAGTGCTGATAAATAGCTTTTTAAATCAAAATGTCTGAAATACCCTTAAAAACTGTTAACATAATAAAAGTTAATTAATTTATATTTTACAGTCATAAATAATTATATTTTGCTATCATTCACAATTTCTTTCTAATCACAAATTATTTATAAGAGGAATATAAACTTATTATAGATTTCAAAGATATTTAATTTGAATAGATCAAAGAACGATTTAAGATTTATTTTAGTTTCATCCATATGTAATAATAATTATCTATCATTCACATATTTTTTTATTATCACAAATTATTTATAAGAGGAATATAAATTTTTATTTAAGTTATATGTGCCAAGCGTGAGAAGGAAAAATGGAAAAATGGAAGAAAATGTGAGGATAAAGATGTGTAATTTGGGGATTATATAAAAATATTAAGGGCAAAAGGGTAAAAGTAAAGTCAACTTAAAACAGCTTATAAGCTAAAAAAAAAAAGCACCCCTACCCCAGCTTTTAACTTTTGGCTTAAAATAAGTTTTTTTTAGCTTAAAATAAGCTGTTTTGAGTATTGCCAAACAGTCAAATAAGTCAAAAACCAGTTTTTAAGTCAGTTTGACCAGCTTAAAAGCTGAGCCAAACAGGCCCTAACTTTGAGTTGTATATCCTGGTACCTAACTTTTAAAATTCAATTAGCAAACAGAATGTACTCTTAATAAATTTGCAATAATAATGATTTTTTTACTAAATTATTTGTAGATATCTAAATATATTTAATATATATAAAGACAAAATTTTAATTTTATAGGTTCTGAATTTTATTACGATGATTTCAAGTGTTAATAACATAATTCTAAACTTAATATATACACATGTTTTTTATTAAAAAAAAATTAATATAAATACGCTATCTTAAACAAAAAATTTCTATATTCGATCAAATCCATACCAGAACTTCTACCATCACATTTTTTTAACCCTAAATTACATATAGATCCTCCAACATGCTATATTCATATATACACACACTCTCTTCAATTTTAATTAATTTTTTTTCTTTCTCAATTAAAATTTAAACATCTTAATGTCAAGGTTATAATTGGTAAACAATAATCAACTTTGATACTCGAGTTATTAAAACAAGATAAAATAATATATTTAATTTTAAAAATGGTATAATAATTTTCATTTATATATATATTTTATTAAATATATGTAAAAAGTAATAATTTTTTATTGAGGTGGTGGGGTTGAATAATAATAATATTATTGTGAAAAATAAAATAGTTTCGTAAGAGTTACGCAGAAGGAATTAGTTGGGAGGATAAGGAAAAAGGGGACAAAGCAAGAGTATCATGTTTATACTCCCGACAACAAACCCACTTTTTCTTTTTCCTTTGTCCCCTTTAGACCGTGACATATAACTTCCTCCACCCACCCTACTTGAATTCGTATACTCAATCTCGAGATCTCTGATTAAAAAATTTTATCATTCTATAATTATTTTCGTTAGTACATTATTATAATATATATACTATATAGTGATATATGTTGGGTTTTATTTATCCTAAATTTCTTAAAATTAAATAGATTTTTCTTTTAAGAAAAAGTTTCGGATTGACTAATCTTTTTTCCTATAGAAAAATGTTTAGAATTCTATAAATAGAGGAATGTTCCTTCTAACTTAATCTACATTCACAATGTAGTCTTAAGGAGTTTGAGAGTTTTGATTAGGGGGAGAATTTGTGGGTCACAACTCACAAGCTTGATATTGAACCTACCATGTATTCTGAGTGAATTGGTTGAAGTTGTTTCTCTCTGTATTTTGTACTCTCATATTTATAGTGGACTGCTCATCTCCTTTGTGGACGTAGGTCGATTGACCGAACCATGTTAAATATTTGTGTCTTTTGATATATTTCTCGTTGTCTTCTTACTCGTGATCTTTCGAGATTTGCATTGCTAGCTTCCGCGTTACACTTGCTTATTTACGACCCTAACAATATATTTGGGTAAATATTAATATTTTTTAAAAATATATTTTTCTCATTATGAAAAATATGTCGAAGTTATAACAGATAGATGTAGATCAATGAAGATTTAGAAAGGTATGAAAATCGAGGATCGGATTAATGGAGGTTGAAGGGAGATGAATTGCACGCGCTATAAATGGGATTTGGACTGTTTAAGAGTGGTATAATTAAAAATGAATGTTTAAGAGAATTAATGATGATTAAGTTGTACCACTATCGCACGCTCGCAATGACATGGCATCATCATCATGCATGTCTATTATCTCCATCATCATACGGCACACACATACCATGCCTACTACAACCTTCGTCATTCACATGTCATCATTATTCTACTTGAGATTTTAGGTATAATATTAGTTTTGATTTTCTTATTTTATTTGAAATTTTATCGCATTACACTAAAATTTGTAGAAGTATTTGGAAAATAATCTTGACTTCTTGTATTTATTTTGTACACGGTTAAATAAGCTTATACTATTTGATTACCAATGGGACTAACGTTATACATTAATTCTGTGGGTTGACTCAAGTTTGTATAATTAGTCACATTTGTATATGTATAGTTCGTCGGAATATACAAATACATATGTCTAATCTATATACAATTATCTAATCTATATAAATATACAATTCACATCTCTCCTACTATTTCCCCTCTCGCTCGCATCTTTCCTTCCTCTATTTATTTTGCTTGCCATATATACAAATGTATATGTACAATATACAATGATTTAACCGATATACATATACAATTTACCTCTTCCACTTTCTGTCCTCTCTCGCTCACCTCTCCCAATGTCGCTCACCTCTATCCTCCCTTTCTCAATCTCTCTTGTCATATATACAAATACACATGTATAATAAACAATATCTGATCGATATACATATAAAATTCACTTCTCTCCCACTCTTTGCATTTTCTCTCGCCTCTCTCCTTTCTCTCCCATTCTCGCTCGCTTCTATGTTTCCTATAACATATAACTACAAATTGTAATTATCAAACTATAACTATATGGAGTAATTAAGGTATTTTGAGTGGCTATATATGAAAGTTCTTCCTAAGATTATTATATGCATAATACATAAATATATATGACGCTTAAGTTGACGTTAGTTGGCAACTATAACCCTTAACTTTTGATTTGCATAATTAGACATTTAAACTTGTAAAAAATTGAACAAGTAGACACATTTGTCCTACATGACATCATACACTTAGGAGACAAAATTTTCACATAGAGTGTCATATATGATATTATTTTTTTCCCTTTTTTAATTCCTTCACACTCTATTAGGTGAGTGAACTCACTTCCTTTGTCACGTCATCTCTTAAGGTTGCATTTGATTCACTTTAAAAATGTTAAAGGAATATTAAACGTCCGTATAATTTAAGTGTTAAAGTAAATTATCCGACCAAATCAGAGTGTTTTTTTTTGTATTTTCTCTTATGTTTACTATATTATTAAGAATTAACGTACAAAATAATAATAGAAGAGATCATTTCCATTCAAATTATATAGTATTAATGGATTACATAATCTGTGTTGAACTCGCTTTATGAAGCTAATTAAACTATGTTATTCTAAAATAAGTAAAAAAAGAACTTTCAACATATATCCATCTGTTAGGGAAAACATTTTTTTTTAGTGAGCCACATTTTTTTTTTATTAATGGAGGTCATAATATGAAAAGTAAACACACGAAAAAGTTGAAAGGAATTCAACATCAACTATATAAATACATAAAAAAAATATACTTAATAACCATTGAAGAGAACTCTGATAAACCCTTGACTATATATACTAGCTCCACCCCTGCATACGTATCACATATTTAAATCAATCAAACTTTTATATAAATACGATACACAAAAGAAATCGAAATAAAATGAAATGAAATCTATAGTATTATTTAAAAAAAAAGTAGCCCTACAGATAACTCACAAATTAAAGTATCTGATTATAAGCTGTCACTATGTGTAAGTTGTAACATTATTATGGTGAAATATTTGCAAGGAGTGCACAAACAAAATGAAGAGAAATTAATAAAGTGGTAAGTTTGGTATGGTGGATTATATATTTATTCAGAATTGCAGAGAGACAAAGCAAACTTTTTAGCAAAAATGAAGGGTATTTGTGGCTGACAAAACAGTATAAAGTTGCCATGTTTGCTGCATACTATAGAGAGACAAAATGAGTGAATTTTAATCTATTTTGTTTTTTCTCTTCACAATCTCAAGTTATTGTCCCTTTTAGTTTTGCAAAATGATATATAATGATTACTAATTAAATTCAATATTATGAAATATGAAATTAGCTAAATTTTATTGCTAAAATATACCTAGCTAATTGAGTTTTTTTTTTTTATAATTTGTCATTAATCTATAGCTAAATGATATTCGCAAGTTAGACATTTTAACTTACAAAATTTTGAATAGGTAGATATATGACTCCTACCTGACTTAACACACATCAAACACTAAGTAAGATGAGAATTGTCACGTAGGATGCGTATGTCTATTTGTTCAATTTTATAATAGTTTAAGTTTCTACTTTTGCACATTCAAAGTAAGAGGGTATAAATGCGTACTAATGCCTGATTAAAAAACATATTTATGTACTATTGTCTTTTTATTTTCTAGCGATGAAAATCATTGATTCTAAAAATAGGAATCATGTTATATATTTGTCAAACTTATACGTTGTATCTACCTCAATAATTTATAGAGTAAGAATTACATACACTCTTTATCTCTTAGTCCTATTTGTACGTAAAATTACATTAAATATATTATTATTGCGTTGAGTATTTGGTTAGTAGATCCCACCATATTCCAAGTACTCTTTTGCAATGTAACTATACATTCTAGTAGAAACTTTATAGAACTAGCACAAACAAGAAAAAGTAGTACTAAAAAAAAGAGAGACGATTTTCAAATAGCAAATAAAGAGAAAAGGTGAAGATTTCATCATCATTACATGTCCTAATTCCTCCTCTTTATCTAAAAACTATCTCCAAATATTAGAAAAATTCAATAAATAAAATGATTATATAAATATCTTATGTATTTAATTAATAATTTTTTTTGTAAAGGAACATTATAATGCTAGATCACTTTAATTATTTTTCCTTTTAAACTTTGCAAATTTATAAATAAAAAAGGATTATTAAGTTCACTACGCCGAAAGAAGCACAAGAGACAAAAGGAGATGGACATAAAATATTATGAGCAACCTAAAGCTAGAAAGGTTTAGTATGGCATTGTGTCTATAATTTTATATATTCATTTATTTTATTTTAATTTTTTTTATCATATTAAAATTCGATTAAACTTAAATTACGTCAGAAATTTTTACATTGAAGGTAAAACACTTTCTAACAAAAGAAACTCCGTATCTAACGAGACTCAAACTCAAGACCCCTAAGTTAAGGATGAAGGAGTACTTATTACTTCATAAAAATAAAAAAGATACGAAGTAAAGACATTTACCCATAAAGGATACTATGACATAGTGGCTAAGACAGTTCTTTTTTAAATTAGAGATTTTGAATTTGAAATATACATTTGTGTATTAGTTCATCTTACTTTTATTCAGTTTCATTCAAGCTTATATTTATTTTTAAATCTTTTTAGAAGAAAAAAAGGTTCACCAACTACCACATTAATTTAGAAAATTATTGAATGTGACATAGTGTTTCCCTGTATATTAAAATAGTACTTATTTACAGTATAGTTATTTATTTTATATTATATAAATGGTTCTTAGAATTAATTTGGTCAACCCAGTCACAATCCACACGTGTGTTATACTGATAGTTGAAAGCTCCATTTCAAAAATTTGACAAGCTCAAAATTCACTCAAAAACTATATACTATGTGATTTTATTTTATAATTTGGACAAAGTTTTCCAAATAGTATTACACATCATTTCCCTCTTTAAATCTAAAAATAACATGTGGTTCTAATTCATAATTTATACATGTATACATTAGTTATGCCAAAAAAAAAAGTATGAATGAGCTAACATATTAACCATGTATATTTATGCGAGAAGATAAATATTAAAGCTTTATAAATTTTAATATGTGACTAATTAACTTTACTATAATCAACAATCAAATAACTCCTCTCAATTCTATTGCAATTTACATTGGAGTTCAAGTTTAAATATGTGTTGTTTCGTGCGACATATAGTTCTATTCGAGAAAAATATTTTTTATCAAAAATTTTTGCCATACTCAGTACTCGATCTAAACTACATCCAATTTAAACATCATTTGAGGGAAGCACTCCCTACCAAATATTTTGTCGAATTCAGGGCTTGAATTCGAAATTTCGGATTAAGCCCTGAACTCGAACTTCGGGTTAAAGAGAAAAATTACCTCATTCACTGCAACACATTCTTGAATAGTATCAAAAACATCATTTCTGCCTTCACAAGATAAAAATAAGAGTACATGCTACTATTTTAAAAAAAAATTATTTATAAAATTATACTGATTATATTATTGCGGTATTTATGAGGATGGGTTTTAATTGGACACAACTTTCGGTTCTCTTCATTGAATTTGCATGGGTTTAGTGATGAGACATGATTGTTCTCTTCATGCGACAAATACATTAAATACTTTTGTCTTTCATTACCAAAAATAGGATAAGATAAAACATAGCATTCATAACATGTCTCTTCTAAATTTACACTAATGAATTATATAGTACTACAATTTCCATAATCATACAAAATTCAACTTACAATACTATTCTATACTTTATTCACATTTATTGAATTTGATGACAATAAATCATAAAATTCTATTTTTCCATAAAGAAGATTTTTGATTTATCATGAAATATTCATTATCAATCATCACAATTCCTTCTTT
The DNA here is from genome assembly GCA_032847665.1 of Solanum chilense. Lineage (NCBI taxonomy): Eukaryota > Viridiplantae > Streptophyta > Magnoliopsida > Solanales > Solanaceae > Solanum > Solanum chilense. The sequence continues at coordinate 67,319,420 of CM064966.1, read as the reverse complement.
TTTCTTTAGTTTTTGTTTTAAATGATTACTCTCGTAGAAAAAGGAAAAAACATTTTTTTTCTTCAGTACATTCATTTTTTACAAAAATATCAAATACTTTTTTTTTATTGATGATTAAGATCGTGAAAACAGAAGTTTGTAATATAACTAGAACAAATTCAATAAATGAAGTCCGATAATAACATTATGAAACTAAACCCATATGGCAGAAAGAAGCTAAAGCGGCGAGTACAACTATTTATGTCAATTTCCCATAATTAAGAACATAATTAAGGGGAATGGTAGCCTAATTTGGGCCAGCCCATGAGAACATGATATGGAGCTGTTGTGTTTACAACAGTGGCCCTAATAATTTAGCCAAAAATTCAACAGGAATGGTTATTATGTTAAAGAAATAGCACTTATTAGAAACTTTTTGGCCATGTATTTAAAATATAGTCACAATAATAGGGTTTCAACTTTAAAATATAGTCAAAATTATAGGGTTTCAAATTCTACCGATGAAACTTCGTCACAATATCCTTAGAGTTCAAGGTGTGTTACTCGAAATTCCATGGGAGTGGAAACATAAAATTTAATAAATTGGTTAAACTTTAAATAGTATGTATTAAAGTGGTTAGCATTGACATTTATAAGAAGCTAAGTCATTAAACGTGGGTTCCAAAATTAAACTGGACTTGCATATGAATTGGGCCCTTAATCAAAATGAAAGTTTGGGCCGATTACTAATCGTTTATGGGAAAATTGTATAAAATAGCAAACTAATAACCTAAATTAAATGGAATAGCTAGGGTTTGATTTAATTGTGCTCCATAGCAAACATTATCTAAAATTTGCCAGCGTCTCTCTCCCAGGAATCTCGCTCGCCACTCTCCATTCTCGCTCGCCTCTCTCGCTTTATACACAGAAGTGTATAATTCTGTTTCTGTTTTGTATAAAGCGAGAGAAAATTGTATATACACATGCAAAAATGTATATCTTCGTGTTATACACTTAATTATACAATTTACAAACATTTTACTTCAAAAATTGCAGAGAAAAAGGCCAACAAATTATACAATTGCGAATTATACAATTGCAGTGAAATACAATTTTCTCTAGCTTTATACAACAGAAGTGTATATATTGTGTTTCTGTTTTTGTATAAAGCGAGAAAAAACATATATCTTCTTGCTATACACTTATAATTATGCAATATACATACATTTTAATTCGATTCAACTATATGCAAAACAAATTATACAATTGCAGCGAATTATACAATTTAGTCCAGCGAATTATACAATTTAGGCCAGCGAATTATACACTTGTATATGTATAGCGAATTATACAGTTTTTATGTTTGCTATGGAGCGCAATTATGCAAAGTTTGCTATATTATACAAATATGAATTTTTTGTTTGCTATATGTGAAAGTTGACCAAGAATTGAGTTGGACTAAAAAAGCTAAAAAGTAAGGGACAATAAAGTGAAATGGCAACATCTCGAGTATATTATTATATTCGGAATCAATATAATTCGGTGTTTGATTGTATAAATTCAAAATTTATATGTGCTTATCCTAACTATTTGTATATGAATTTTAAATTCATAATAAATTATCCGATTTGTATATTGGCAAGCGAAATATACATATGAAGTTCTGAAAAGTTCCTAAATGTACAAGTACAATATTTTAAGGGAAACTTACATAAACATACTATAATAAAAAAATATTTACCATTCATAGCAATAATATTTTTTTTCACTTGATTAATACAAGTTTAATACACATTACAAAGAACAATTTATTATTCACATATAATATAATTTTTAATGATGAATAATACATTTATCACATATTTTAATACTGATAATTTTTTACCAAACAAACATGATATATTTCAAAAAACAATTATAATTCATATATATTGAATACATAATTCACTTTTAATACATGTTACAAATTTACAAAGCATTGCTATAAATGGTAATAAACAAAAATTATCACTAAAATCAATAATTATTTTTTAAAATGTATTAATTTATGTAATTTTTCCATACTTTTTAACATACTTATCATGTTTGTATATTCGCAAGCAAAATATATACAAACGGGCAAGTGAAATACACAAACCACAACCTTCACTTGTATCTATACTTGTCATGTTTGTATATTTGGCGAAATATACAACCGGACAAACCAAATGTACAACATGCACCCTCCATAGCTAACATAACTATAGTTATGAAACGCAATTACCAAAATTATAGCTATAGAGCTTTATTATGTCTATTATTTTTGTTGTTTTTAAATTTTTTCTCAAAACGTAATTGTAATTTAATCGGTTCAATTATTACTATATTTTCATTTTTTTGTTATTCTTTTATGAATTCTTCGTACCTAGTATAATTATTGTCCAGCATATCAAATAATATATGATTTCCCGTTAGTATATTTTAATAGTATATAACCCAAAATTTTTTATGAACCTAAATGAATTAAGTAAATAAATAGATAAATTAATGATTAAGTCAAACTTAAACAAATTGAATAAATCATAAACTAATTTTGTTACTTGTGCTTACATCCATGTCTTGGCCCACCCAAAGGTAAAATAAGTTTTAGGAAATTTCGTAGAATTTTCTAGGGCCAAGGCTTTAACCACGAAAATATACTTTCTCCTATGAATCCACTCCCAAAATTAAAAGTAGGGCAAAATGAATTTACCCTATTTATTAATGCAATTCATGAGATTACTACTAGTTGTTGTAGAAATTAAATTATGACTAACACTATCTTTATAAAGGAATGAATGGTTGATTTTTCGTTTTTTGATTCGTTTGTTTAATTATTAACTTAGCGTACTTTAATTTGCTCAATCTTTATTCAATTCACATATTTAAAGATTCGTTCGGCTCTAAAATTATTTGGGACAAACATGAGAAGTGGTGTTTAATTATATAACTTGGCAAATATATTTACCAAATATCCCAAGTTCGGAAATACTATAAAAAAACTAGTGTATGGACCAAGTTCTAATATTTGTAATTTTTTTTAAAAAATGTAAAAAATACCACAAACTTTTAATTTTATAACAAGTGTCTATTATTTATTAATTTCAACTAATATTTGTTACTGTTTCCTTTTAAAAAAAATTGAGTTTTAATTTGAGTGATAAAATTGAGGAAAAGGAACAATTTGTATTTAATATGTTATAATTATAACTGAATCAATGAAAAATTTGAGTACACAATTAATGTATTGTCTTTCCTATATTGTTATTTTGTTATTGTTGAATGTTATCAATTATATTATAAAGTTATTTTTTTTAAGCAAACATATTCATTATAAAATGATGATATAAATTTATTATAAATTAAAAATATAAATTTATAGATATTTTAAATAATTTTTAGACCTAATTATAGTGATAAATTATATTTTTTTGAAATAGACAAATATTTTAAAGATGATTTGGGTAGTCATTGATGAATTGGAACAATAATAAATTGGCAAAGGTAAATATATATGATGAATGTGATGGAACACTCCTTTTTCATTATTTAATTATTGGATTAACAGTAATAATTATGATTAAGTGCACACGAAGTATTTTGGACTTATATTAGAACACAGTTTAAGACTTTAAGCTGTTATTTCTGGTTTTTTCCTATCAAAACTATGTGCTTTATCAACATATATCATCATTTCATTTGGAAAAATTGTAATTTGTTTTAGTAATTATGCAATTGCGTTTTCACATTTACTCCTACATGTGTCTATTAGTAGTTGCTCTTTAGGCGCAGGGCCAAAGTTTCTATATTTATTTATATATGTGTGAGTCCCAGATAAAAATAACTGTGAAAATATAATCTACTCAATCGATTCATCTTTGAACGATAGAGGGTGTTTTTAGCCCATATTGACTCAACCGTCTCTACCCAAATTAATTTTTTCTGTCTTTTTATTAACTCAATTAATTTTGATTTGTTTGATACTCCTAATTGTAAGGATAAATTATTAATAATGCTAGACTTTTTGGCAAAAATAATATGAGTTTAAGTCAAAATGAATAGTAATTTTACATTATATTAAGAGTATTTTAGACTGATTTAGCACATCAAGTTCATCCCATAAGCAGGCTCGATTTTCTTATTTATTCACATGCAATTATTACATTAATTATCTTGGGAAAAAGATAAATATAATCCCCTGAAAATCTTAGTATTACTTGTTTCCAAAAGTTAAATTTCAATTCTACATAACTAATTATTCAAAACTTCCAAACTTTTCACATGCATCAAACATTATGATTTATGTTTGCCCTTATTTGATGTACATTATCTGCATAAAAATTCGATTTAATCTTAATTAATTTCAATTTTTGTACCTCATTCCGATATAAATACTTACCTAAATGTGGAACCATATTCTTATAACTTATTTGGCCTTTATCCCCCCCCCCCCCATATAAAATCGAATAGTGTCTCAAAATAGGACATGGTCCTTCAATATACACCATCATTGCTCATTAACATCCAAAAAATAATGTTACTATCACTACTTTAATTCTTACAAAACTTGCACATGGCTCCAACATTTTCATTCTTAGAATTTCTTACAACAAACTATTATTATCACCTTTTTTTTTTTACTTTTTTTTTTATTATTATAAGGAAAAATCTCAATCTGTGTTCGAAATTCAGAGACACACTTATACTATACTAATGTCCTGTTACCCCTCCCCCCTACTTATTTTATAAGTAATTTCTTATCTCTTTTCGGCCTACATGGCACTAGCTTGAAGAAAAAGGTCAACCAGCGTTGGGCCCACAAGATAGTGCCACGTAGATCGAAAAGGGGTAGAAAATTATTAATAAAATAAGTTCAGGTGGGTAATAGGACGTTAGTATAGTATAAGTGTGTTTCTGAGATTTCGGCATAGGTTGAGGGGGTATTTGTGCATTATCCCTTATTATTATTATTATTATTATTATTATTATTATTATTATTATTATTATTATTATTATTATTATTATTATTATTATTATTATTATTATTATCATCATCGTCATAAAACGGCTATTTCAAAAAAAAATTCCTTCGAGATAGATGATTTTATGCGTTTATTTTTTCATATTTTTATTAACAATATTACACTTACAGTTTTCTTATAATTTATAATATTACACTTATCCTCTTCAAAGCAGGTGTAAATGTTGGTGTAGCCTCGATATATTTTGTCCGATTATCATTCAGTGGCGTAGCCACATAATGGTAAGAATGTATAATTGGACACCCTTTATCTAAAAAATAGTATTTATACAAGTAAAATAATATATAAAATAATTAAATAACATATTTTGAACATCTTAACATAACAAGCTGATATTTTTAATATTCTTTAAGAAATTCCAGACCTTGCTACTTTTATCGTTGCTTTAATTTATCTTATCGTAGAAGAATTGTGGATGGAGTTTATTTTAGGCATAAAGTTCCTCTTGAACTCATTTGTCCACGTCTATTTGTTGTCATTTTTTGGAATATTTATTTCTCTTTAGCTAGAATCATCGAATAATTTGTTTTTTTCCCCTCACAAAACTAACAAAGAACGTCTCCATGAATAAAACAAAGATGCCTTTATCATCAAGAGAGTATACAGTGTTATATATATATACATATATATAATATATACATATATACGAGGTTAATATGAATTCAATCGATATATAATATATGTACCATAAATGCAAGTCTATCTTTAGCTGTAGCAATATAAACAGATTTAAAATTTAAAGTTTGATAGTTCAATATTTAAAATTTTTAGGATTTACCATATATGTTTTTAAGTTATAGGAATATATTCATATCTCGCTTTAAAATAATGTATTTAGATGAATCGACATCCATATATACTCTATTAACTAACATATTGAAGTGGAGTTTGTAATTTAAGTACAAATTGTTTGGCTACAATTACTAATTTCCTTTGGCATTAATACAAGTCATTTTTTTAGATGAGAAAAATCACAACAATCTACTTCAACCTCACTTTGATGAGAAAAATAAATCCTAACTTGTCAAAATACACAAATTCAATGAACCTATCAAGTAATCAATAATAATAATTTTTAAATCAACATAGATTATAGTGTCACCACTGTTTCATCTTTAGTCAGGAGTCTTAGGTATGGAGAAGGGTTCAATTCTCCTGTTGAAGACGTCGCCACCAAATATGCACCGCATGATTCGAATTTACTTTGGACTTCAATCAGAGTTTAAACACCGATAAAAAATCCAAAAAAGTTAAAAAAAACTTTTCCCCTTTTTTTCTTCTTCTTCTAGATTTAGTCCACATGGCTTACAGACACCTCCCTCCATATCCAGCATTTCTGAACAATGCTTGCTTTATGTCTTCTGAACTCACAACTCCTCTCTGCTCCATTTCCTATCACAATCATTAAAAAAAAAGAAAAATCTATAGTCAAATAACATGTCACATTAATTTGAAAATAAAAAAAATAAAAAAAATGTCACATTAATTTAAATTCCCGAACTAGTCATCCAACTCATAACTCATTTTTGTTACTCAACCCACAATAATATATTTGTACATATTTAATGAATTGTTAAATACAGATACACAATTTAAACATATCTAATATTATAGCTACGTCCTTTGACTCATTTTTATTTTTTTTTTTAAAAAAGGTGCATAGAATTTTGTACCTCTGAACAAGAAGCTTGCATTGCAAAATCACTAAATGAGCTGATTACACACTGTTGAATCTCTAGACCTAAAGCCTCTAGTGTGGTCACTGTTGATAACAATAGACCAGGCTTCCCTGCACAACATATCTCAACTTTTGTATCAACACTTCTCCTTTCCACATCAAACTGCCAAAAAAAATTATATTAGAATAATTAGATCGAGACGGATTTAAATAGAGCGATACTGATAATGATAGTGAAAATTCATATAATTGACTTTAGACTGTTTGGGTTTATTTTAGGTAATAAATAAATGTTGTTGTTGTGACTCACCTTAGGTGAATTTCTCACAAGCATTTCATTTGGTTTTACATCTTTGAAAATGCTCATCAAGCTTAGTTGATTTGGTCCAAGTTCCATTTCTTCTTGCAAATTATTGATTTTCTCTAGTAGCTCCTTCATGTAGTCTATAGTATCCCCAAGTATTGAAGTTCTGTCCATCTATCAAGGGTAAAAAAGTAAATTAACATCAGAAAAATTATAATTACAAAAAGAAAAAAAATGGTTACATACATGGATAGTACCAAAAAAACACATTTCATAATTAACCGAATTTAATTTAGTATAACTAGTCAATATAATTCCTACTTTTATCAACTTTACCATTTTATTTTATTTTAATAGGGCAGGAGAAGGAGAAATGAAAAAAAAAAAAAAAGTTTAAAAAACAACAACCTTTTTTTCGAGTAAATATTCAGATAGTCAATTAGTTAGATTACTAAAATTTCGCTATTTTTATCATGTAAAATTTTTCCTAAAATAATTTATAAGTGACCTGATAAAAGATGAATTACCTAAATAGTCACCCATCCAATTACTTAAAAAGGGTGGTGTCATGCACTAAAATTTTCGCTATGCACATGATTCAGAGATAGGCCCGACCAAAAGAATCTATTATACAATCTTATCATGCGAGAGGCTGTTTTCAAGGATTTAAACCTGTGACCAGACCTCCTAGATACGGGATAACGACTTTACCAGCCGCTGTAACTCTCTAAGGTTTCGCTTTATTCACTCAATTACTTAAATAAAAAACAATTAATCGATATATAATATGTGAATAATTCATTTATCATATATGTGCATAAGTGTGTATAATTTATATATCCTGAACGAAACCTACACAGTGAATCTGACTGGCTATTAAAATAAAAATTATCAAAAAATAAATAAATGAAAAGAGAGGTTTAATTAAGTTAATTACCTTGCTAATCTTTGGAACAACTGATCTAAGCATAGAGAGTCTATCATTAAGCCTTTTTCTCCTCCTCCTCTCAGCCATTAAATTTTTTGAAGGTTGACCATCCATTTTCTTTGATTTTGACTTTCTAATTTCTGGACAAAAACCAATATTAAAACTTGAAGCTCCACCAACACTTCCTCCTGCACCTTCACACACTTGATTTTCCTCCAATTTACAAGGAATAACAATATTACTATTATCATTATTACAACTATTATTCCCCATTTCCAAATTTTGAAAACTATAGTTCCCAACTTCATCATCCAAAATTGATGAAAAATCATCTTGAGAAGGAAATGAAGATGGTGGTGACAATTCATCACAAAATGGACTATAAAATGAAGTACCACAATTTATCAAATTTTGTTGGTCAAATGGCAAATTACATGAATACCCTTCAAAGGAATTAGAAGTAGTAGAACAAGGAAGTGGAATATTATCATAGTTGAGGACATTATTGTAAAAATCATGAGACATTTCCATAGGGACTACATTTGTAGTATCCCATGACTCACTTCTTAGAGATAATAATTCTTCTAAGAACCCATTCTCATTGTAATACTCCATTTTTTTTTTCCTATGGAGTTTTGTTGGAAGAAAAAGAAGAGAGGAGTTTGGAGGGTATTAATGTAAAAGGGAGGGACCTTGATAAAATGAATAAAGTGGAGGATATATATATATAGGAAGAAGAATAATTATAGATTTATAGTAATGTTTTATTTATGGGGCATCATTTGTCATTTATCACCTATAGTCTTGGACTACATAAATTTGGAATTTGTCTTAAAAGTTAAGGGCAAATTTTTGAAAAGGGAACTATCATTTCTAGAATTATTATTGTCGAGAAAATAAATACTCATAAGTGTTATTTTAATGTATTTATAAAAAAATATAATAATTTACTATACATTACCTAAACATTAAACACTATAAATAATTAGAGAACTCTTTAATACTATGATGTAGTTGGAAAAACACGACATTCAATTCTCCATAGTTACAACTTACATCAATGAAAGTCAAATTGAGGTAAGAATTAATTTGCGCGTTTAATGGTATGACTAAGTGATCAACGAAGTGGATCAATAATTAACTATAAAAGCTCTAAGTATTTTATTTTCATATATTAAAATCTGAATTGATAGAATTATATAATACTTGTAACAGTGAAAGATGATAAATATCTAATGTAATTAGTTGAAGAGTCCGATATTTATATTAAATCATATCAACTTCGTTATCGTAGTTATATATATATATATATATATATATATATATATATATATATATATATATATATATAATTATCATGGTTAAATAGGAGTACTCTACGTGTAAACACAAAGAAAATGACAAACTATTTTTGATTTGAATAAGATTTATTTAAAATTATGACCAAACTTAAATCAAATGTAACCATCAATACATTAGGTCACTCTATCTTAAAGCTATGATTAAAAAAAAAAATTCTTATTGAAATGATATGAAACTAAAGAATTTCACTTGGAAATCAAAATATATTTCAATATCCATTTTTATCATATCGTGAGACAAAAGAAAATTAAAAGGATGAAGTAAATACTTTTTCCTTTTTATTTATATTTTTTCTGGAGAGCGCGTAAAAAAAAGTGAACGAGTAATATAACATAATGAGTAATTATTAACTCTTTTCTTTTTCTTCTGAATTTAAATTTAATCATTCCATATTGATAGTCCACTTTACTATAAATATTCGTATAAATTAGTCAATTTACAAAAATAATAAAGCATTAATTAAATATTTTTTGTTTACCCTTACACTTCTTTCTTTTATTTTTTGAAAATTCATAAAAAAATTCTAAAATTTCAAAACGTTTTAAAGATATAAATTAATAAAATTACTTTTTTATTTTTATAATTTTTAAAAAAGTATATAATAAAATAATAAACAATTAATATGAAACAGACGGAATAGTTCTCTTCTCAACTGACTATTTGATCACGTTTGTGTCTGCACAGAAAAAGATGGGGGGTTTACCTTGTCAGGTTCTTTATATGCATAAATGTCTGGGAAATTAATTGCTATATTACCAGTACAAAAATAATTACGAAATTATATTAATTTTTTTTTTCAAAAATAAAATAAAAATTCTCTATACTTTTTGGCCCTATTTGTAAAAATTTTCAAAATAGTTGGTGGGCCTTTTCTAATACTTTTAGTCAAAATAATCTCTTTTAATTAGATTAACTTTTCATTAATTAATTAATTAATTAATCATGTTCATGGTTTTGATTACCTCTAATCCGTACCTTGTTTTTCCCTTAAAAAGAAATCTGTGTGTAGTACTTGTAAGCTGGTATTAATTAAAAAAAATACCTCTAATTGAAAGTAATTAGAAAGTATTATGCTAATTGAATCAACAGTAATTGTTAATTAATTAAAATTTGGCTGATGTTAAGTGTCTTATTAAGGTTAAGAATATATCATTACTGAACAATCTAATATTTTTCACACTAATTTTTGGATTAAGCGGTCTAGTGATTTTGGATTTTTCATTAGGGGACGTTTCTGTAGTCAAGGTCAGTATATAATCCAAATATACTTGTATGTGATTAATTAATACTAGTTGAATAAAAATATTAATACTTTTTTATAAAAAAATATTATATTTTTTTCTTGAATGAAGAATATATATCATTTTCTTCATTTACCAACATTAGCTTTTTGTACTTAATTTGGATAAAATCAATCCAAAAAATTAAAGAATATATAAGAAAAATAAATCTACAAGTAGCGACAATGCTAAGTTTTAAAGGGCCATATATATTAATTATTAGATGGCCTTATAATGACAATAATCACGAACCTATGTTCCCACTGAAACCTTATTTTTCCGTAACAGTACAAAATTTATTGACTCTATTAATTTGAATTTACGTAATAATTAAATACTTAAAAGGGTTATTTATCATTTTCATGGCTCTATTACAACACATTTCTTAAGTATTAATCACAAACTTAAACTTAGTTCTAGATGGCCATATGTCTTTTAACACGCCTTCAACATAATTATAAACTAAAATTTTAATATATTGACATTTAGCGGTAATAAAAATTGATATTAATAAAGAGTGCAAAAATTCTTTACACTATTAGTTAAGTGTCATTAGAACTAATGTCGCTAAAAGTTTTAGGGACATATACAAAAAATGTTAAGTATCGCTACAAATACATATTTAGCGGCAATTAAAAATTAACTGCTGCGATAATCATTTTTTATGTAGTGTGGCGAGATCATACTTTTATTAATTGACTATACGTCTTTAACATGCCTCCTTATACGTGAATATGTGTTTCCAATCTGTGTTATAAAATAAAAAATTACTGGTTCTAACAAATCATTCAGAAACACGAAGTAACTGAGATTTTTTATAACCAGTAAATAAGATGAACAGAAATTTATTTGTAAAAAATAATTTAATCTGTAAAAACTTACCAGAATCTGGAATACTCTTATTGATAATTTAGGAAGAAAATCAAGTCCACTGAATTCACAGTGTCCCCTTAAGGAAATTATTCCCCTCTAGTATCCGAGGTTTGATTTGGAATATAACCTCCCAGGGTAAAATGATTTTAATCAGTAGAGTATAGATACCAAAAACTCTACTGTCAGCGAATCAATCCACAGCAGGAAAGTACACGAAGAAATATGTGTTTTTTAAGAAGAAGGAAGATCAGAAAAATTCGTAGAAGAAGGAAGATCAGAAAAATTCGTAGGAAATATTCTGAAAACTGAATGGTATTTATAGGCAAGAAGAATATATTCTGAAAGGTTGCAACCCTTTCAGAATTAACACGACCATTAATGAAAGGTTGCAAACTTTCAAATGGTATTGACTGTTCCTGAAAGTTGCAACCTTTCAGAACAGTCATGGCGGAAATTTTAAATATAACAGAAAAACGGGTCACGCGCGCGGATCCGGGTCGGGTCGGGTTAACTAAAAAATTGAAAATATTTCGGTTAACTTCTGTTATCAACTAATTAATTGAAAATAATTTTTGGCCATTAAATTAATTAAATAAATAATTAAAATAAATTTGTCCAAAAAATTATCTCTCGATCGTTTGCCAGAACCAAAGCCGAAGCGAGCAACGACGACGGCGCGAGGGGGGTCCCTCTTTCCAACCCTTTTAACAATTAATAGGAGTGTTTATTTATTTAAACTCTCCTATTTTCATTTCCATTACCGATGAGGGACTATTGGTTTTTTTAATAAAGCATTAGAGGACTTTTCAACTTCCCAACCTTTCAAATTATAAACTTTTCAAATTCCTCTCCTTCCCTCTATTTCCCATCAATTCTTGCTACATACCCAACAATATGAACTAAATATGTAAAAATAAATTTAATAATACATGACGATAACGATGAGAGTCGAATTCAGAATTATTGTTTTTTTATATCATACCATCTCATCCTATTAAGCTCATCTCTTGATAAAATCAAATCTATACCATATCTTTTTTTGAAATTTTTTTGCATCTTATTAAGATCGTGTTTTGTCTTGTTTCTTTTGAACAAGGATAGCAAGAAATTAGGAACACTATGGGGTTTGTATGATTATTTTACCATATATAACTTATCCTAATCCATGTTGTGATAATCAAGTCATTTTAATGAAACAAAATGAAAAACTTAGGGAGAATCATAGCCACATGCTACAGGTTCTTATATATAATATAACTGAAAGGATAAAGTATAGCTAAAAGGATAAAATTTTGGACACATGCACTTAGAAAATACTATATAGGAATTCATGTACAGTTTTTAGGTCAATGCTCTATGCTATAAAGAGATACCAAATAATGAAGAAATAATAAGTAATAGTCCTTCGTGTTTGTTAAGCAGGTGATCGTAAAATTAACTAGTTTATCATATAAAGCTTATTAAATACGATTATGTTGAAGTAAAATTTACTTTATATGTATCTGAATAATGATAACGTTAAACGAATAAAATATTTTTTTTAGTGCAACAATCATTGCTCGCTTATGGTTTCTCGATGTAGAACGTCAAGTTCATAATTACAAAAAAACGTACGTGAACACGAACATTAATTAATAGACATATATAATAAATGCATATGATGGTACGTATTTATTTTAGTTCAGTAAACAAACACGTACACATGTTGATGTGAATTTTGTAGGTTCATATTTGTGAAGGAGGGCAGGTTAATTATAAAGGGGTAAATAATAAGGACTAGATGTACCATGTACACGTATAGTTGATCAGAATAGTTACCATTTTTTGTTCAAATATATGGTAGGGTAAAAATAGGAAACACTTGTTTATGACTTTATGTTAGTTATATTTGTACGTCCAAGTGATTTAAGAAAATAGGATATGTGGATTGAGTCCACAACTTTGATTTGAAACTCAATAACCCTAGTTCTTAGAATTGAATATGTGGATTGAGAGTAGATAATAGGATCGGACGATTCAATGTCTTATGAGTCGATCATGACGCATAGGGCTTGCCTAGTGCAGTTTTTACATCTCTTATGTGGTTTGCAGGTTATTACATACCTAGTTCACCGAAGGGCAGAGGCAAATATTGATTCCTTCATGAATCGAACATGTCGCGTATGGCTCGCCTAGTGCAGTTTACAGTCTATTACACAATAGAGAACATTTCCACAACTTCATCCTTATCTATAAGCTATCAATCAGTTTTGTTAATTAGGGGTTCACCTAGTGCGAATTTTCCCATGTTCGGAAGTGATATCAAATAAAAGTACTGTTTCCTTCGTCTCAATTTATATGATACAATTTAACTCTCGAAATTTTAATTAGATCATATAAATTGAAACTGAACAAGTACGTACTACAAATATAAGTAGAAATGATTAATTAGAAGGTGGAAAACTCCAGAAATGAATAATTAATCTCAACCTGACGAACTTCTATGTGTACGTTAGGAAATAAAAAATAAAAATGTGTACGTTAGGAAGGGAAATACGAAGGTTCCTAATTGAAGTCTACTAAATTTAATCAATAAAGCAATAGTCGATCCCTTTAAGCTTTTAACTTCATTTTACTCTTCCTTATTTTCGATTTGTTTTTCTGATTTTAACTTGAAACAAAGTTTTAAAAATTTAAAAAGCTTTAAACCTTGTTATTTAATTAAAGATACATAAAATATACTAAAATGATTTAAATCTTATGGTATGAAATTAAAGAGTTGCAAAAAAAATTAAAAATAATCTTAATCGAATAAAAAAAAGAGTAGAAAAATAAATTGAAACGGACAAAGTAAGTATAAATATTATATCTACCACTATAAGAAAACTGTTAATTACATGAGAATTTTTCTGGAGATTAGAATGAAAATTCGCAAGAATCTTATTTTCCTGTAAATTTTCAGAAAAATCTCCATATAATTAACAATTTTCTTTTAGCATATACCGTTGAATAATTTGTATATGTTAGTGTTAAAATTTAACATGCACTTTTTTTTTTATGAAAAAATATTTACTTACTATCGATGCATCTAAACGTATATAACACACGTAATACTATTATTAATTAACTACACTAGTTTACATAGATATATTATTTGTATACGTGATGTCACAAAACGGAGTTAAGATAATTATAATAATTATTCAATAATATTTTTCTTATTGGAACGATGATCAGTTTTAATCAAAAGATTAATATATCCCTCTAATTAATAAGGAATAAGAATATTCCAAGCTTAAACAATTCGGAGAAAATATAAATGATATTATTTATATTGTAATGGAATATTTTAAAATCCACAAACACTGCAAACGAATATGCATATATTTCTGGCCTAGGTACCAAAACGTGGGGTAGCTTCTTAAGATAAATACAAAATTCTACTTCATGCAAAGAAATTACTCTAAATTAATGTCGATTTGATATGTATATTTTTACATTAAAATGTTATTGAGCTACTACTTTAAAATTGGGCTCTTTTAATATCTTACAGAATTAGGCTACGATAAAAAAAAATCAGACCCACAAAGTTAAACCTTGGCACCATGTATGTTTTATGCAACACATTGTTATTGTGTTATCGGAAATTACGGATTATAAGAATGTTCAAAATAACATATAGTATATCAATATAAAATTGATTGATCACTATATAGTGTAATTTTTGACGAAGAATATCCAACTAGACACTCAGACACCATAGCTCCACCCTTGGCTATAGCTCATTTCTTGTTTATAAGAAATAATAAATATAAAATATAGTTTATATAGTTAATTTTATTTATTACCTTAAGTGCTTATGGAGATTGTAGCATTATTAAAAAGATATACATAGTTCTTAACAGAGAAATAATCAGATCTATTGGGTAATTATAATAAATTTTCGTTTTGTTGATAAAAAAGAATAATTGATTTTTTACCTTATGATTCCTTTCCGGTTAATATTTAATCTTCCCGTACTCCCATTTTTTATTGAAAAAATCTCAAATATTTCACATTGGTAACTATCATCTTTAACTTTGGATGTGTACAAGTAAACATATAAACTTGTATAAAATTGAACAAATAGACACATTCGTCCTACATGACACCATACATGTCAAATTTGTGTCTTATGTAGCGTCCTATGTGTATTATATCACGTAAGACAAGTGTGTCTATTTGTTTAATTTTATACACGTTCAAATATCTTGTACACATTCAAAGTTGGAGGATATAATTATCAACTAAAACCAAGCTAAGCGATGCATTATTTTAATATTACTAACGTATTTATATTATTCAACATCTTATGACGATAAATATGTTGTGCCAATAGATTTTAGAAGGCACGTTTTATGTTTTTCCAAAATTTTTAGTGTCTGCTAGTGTACGTTAGCCTGTTAGGCGTTAGCCATCTTCCTTCTTTACCTTTTTAAAATTTTTTCTTTTAACTATTTTCTTATAAGCTCTCACCTTGTTATTTTATTGATAACGCAAATTCATAATCATAAGATCAATATAAAATGTGTTTACAACCTAAGCAAACCCTATAGTCAGAAATTTACAATTATACTATCCATGTAACAACTTTTAATGAAATGTGGAATTGTAATCATCAATTCAGAATAAATTAGGATCGATTAAGCAAATCCTCATTGATTAATTAAGTCTGTCCAAATTAAAATTATCTTAGTCTTTATCGACCTACAGTAATCCTCCTCCTTTGTCCGAGTTTGAAAACTTCAATTTATTTGAGCAAGCTTATATTTTTCCTCTATTGTTTTTGTTTTCTTTTGATTTGTCAACCATTGATGTGTTCATTTTTCAAAATCAGAAATTCAGAATGCATGAATATTTCAATGTTAATTAGTTGTATTTACTCACAAGTCACAACTAGAAGAAAAAAAAATACATGTTTGTATATTTATTCAACGCGTTTGTATCAATCGTGAATAATTTGCCAACGGGTTAGTAACTTGAACAAGCAAAATGATATAACTAATTAAGACTAACGTGTTTGTCCAAAAAAAGAACAAAAAACTAAAATAGTGTTTCTTGCTATTTATTGCAATTAGATATTTCCCTTCGTCTTAAATTATTTATCATATTTTTCTTTGATATGTCTTTTAAAAAATATTAGAAGGAATTTTCATTTTTTTATTTTTATTTACATTTTAAAATATAATCTCTTTATTTATTTTATTTATGTATCATCCCTATATATATATATATATATATATATATATATATATATATATATATATATATATATATATAATGGTGTTTGTAATTTACATCAACATTTACTACTACGGATAAAATCAAAAAAAAAAAATATTGAATATTTTATCTTAAATTTCCAAAAATATCTCAAAAATTACTATACCCTCCATTCGGAATTGTTTATCATGTTGCGCTTATTGAAAGTTAATTTGACTAATTTTTAAAGGTAAATAAATTGGATCACATTAATTCGATATTTTAAACAAAAAAATTACATATCCTAAAACTATATGAAAAGTACTATAAATTACAATTTTTTGCATATTAATATGATGAAAATATATATCTTAAAATGTGTAACGACCTGTTTAGTCGTTTTGAGCAGCAGATTTTATTTCTGGAAAACTGTCTGAGTCGACGGAACCCACGACGGACCGTCATGGGCACGACGGACCGTCGAGGGCGTCTCGTTCCAAAGCACTTAGAATTCTGAGATTTGAGTGCTGAAATCGACTCTCTGAACTCTATGACGGACCTGCAGGACGGACCGTCACAGATACGACAAACCATCGTGAGCTTCCGTTTCAAAACACTTCAACTCTTGAGAATTGGGTACTGGGAGCAATTCTCTAAACTTCGTGACGGAAGTGCAGGACGGACCGTCGTAGGCACGACGGACCGTCACAGACTCTTCCAGGAAATTGAGTCTCTGAACTTTGCGACGGACATGCAGGACAGACCGTCACAGCCATGTCCGACCATCACAGGTTACGTAATCCCAGGCTGGGTCGGATTTCTGTTTAAGTTTTAAAGGGGCGTTTTGGACTATTCCTGCTATAATTATAAATTTCGTGGGTTAATATTAATAACTCAATTTCTTGGGGGTTAAAAGAGATAACCTTGAGTTAATTAGTGGGTTAATTCCTCATCTTTTATACTTAATTATATGTTAATTAGGGTAAAAGAAAGAGGGTTTGAATAAGAAAAATAGAAAGAACAAAGAGAGGGAAAGAGAAACGATCGAGAGAGGAGAAACGAAGAGGAAAACACAAAGCTTTGGGAAATTGCTTGCTTGATCACGAATTCTTCGGTGGAGGTAGGTTATGGTATTTATGCTATTCGTAGTAATTTGATCATAGATGTTCTTGTGGTGATGACTTCCAGATTTTGGGGAATAATAGATGTTGAGTTTTTAGAAGTTATTGAATTGATTTTTATTAATGAGTTTAAGTCTTCCGCATTGTATTTTGTTAATTAAGTTTGAAATGTTGGGTTTTGTATTGGTTGGTTCGCTCACATAGGAGGGTAAGTGTGGGTGCCACTCGCGACTCGATTTGGGTCGTGACAAACTTGGTATCAGAGCATTAGGTTCGTTGGTCTCATCACACAAGAACGAGTCTAGTAGAGTCTTAAGGAACGGTAGGGGGACGCCTTTACTTTTCTTTGAGAGACTATAAGACTTTAGGAAAATTCTATTCTTTCTTTCTTTCGTGCTATTTCTTGGATCCAATTGGTATCTAGGTGATACAAATTGGTATCTGACCATCTCCACTCTATTTCGCAGATGGTTAGAACGAGAGCAACGACTGCACCGACACCAACACCGGCAAGACAAGAAACGTCTGAGCCAGCCACTGGGGCTGTAGCTCGAAGAGGAACAGTGGCGAGAGGCCATGGAAGAGGCCGTGGGAGGACGTCCTCTAGAGGAAGAGGACAAGCACCTAGCCCATCTGGTACTAGGGCGGTGACTCCTCCCTTGACTGAGGAAGTGATAAGAGAGGGTGAGGAAGGGGAGAATGAGGAATTGCCACCCCAACCTACCCTAGAGATGATCAATCAGGTTCTTGCTTATCTTAGCGGGTTATCTGATCAAGGCCAGACACCTCTAGTGTTTTCTACACCAGCACCTCAGGTTCCGGAGGTACGACATGCAGCTACTGTGGCTCCCCGCATGGATGCCTCATTTGAAATAGGCACGTTTCCTCGTCTGAATACAGGGCCTATAATGACAAATGATCAGCATGAACTTTTCAGTAAGTTCTTGAAATTGAAACCTCCAGTCTTTAAGGGTGCTGAATTTGAGGATGTCTACGATTTTCTGGTTGACTGTCATGAGCTACTACACAAGATGGGTATAGTAGAACGGTTTGGTGTTGAGTTTGTGACCTATCAGTTTCAAGGGAACGCCAAAATGTGGTGACGGTCACATGTTGAGTGTCAACCAACAGAGGCACCACCTATGACTTGGGCATCATTCTCTAGCTTGTTTATGAAGAAGTATATCCCCCGAACTTTGAGGGATAGGAAAAGAGATGAGTTCTTGAGCCTAGAGCAAGGTAGGATGTCGGTTACTGCATATGAGGCTAAGTTTCGTGCATTATCCAGGTATGCCACCTAACTTTGTTTCAGTCCACACGAGCGGATTCGCCGTTTTGTGAAGGGGTTGAGGTTAGAATTGCGGATTTCAGCCTTACAGGTAGCGGCTACGGCAAAATCCTTTCAAGAAGTGGTAGACTTCGTGATAGAGGTGGAAGGAGTGAAGCCAGATGACTTCACCATGGAATCGACATCAAAAAGGTTTCGAAAAGGAGGTGAGTTCAATGGTTCTTACTGTAGAGGACAGGGTTCAGGAGGTCACTCAGTCCGACCAATTCAGTCTTCACTACAGACTGTAGTTGGGGGTCCACCTCAGACCGGTCAACACTTCTCTGAGAGACCAATGCTTGAATCCAGAGAGTGTTATGGATGTAGGGAGACTGTACATATTAAGAGGTATTGTCCAAAACAGAGTTACAGACCTCCCATAGTCAGAGGTAGAGGTGGTCATGGAAGAGGCCGTCATTCTGGAGGACGTGGTGGTCGAGGTAATGGTGGTCACCAAAATGGACGAGGTGACGGGAAAACTGGAGCTACTACAACACCACATGGTAGGGGCAACGGGCAGACTGGTGATAGGGACCATTGTTACGCTTTCCCCGGGCGGTCTGAAGTGGAGGCATCTGATGCTGTTATCACATGTAATCTTTTGGTTTGTGATTGCATGTCTTCTGTATTATTTGATCCTGGCTCCACGTTTTCATATGTATCTTCCTCATTTGCTACTGGCCTTAATTTACATTGTGAATTGCTTGACATACCTATTCATGTGTCTACTCCGATGGGTGAGTCGGTGATAGTTGAAAAAGTATATAGGTCTTGTTTGGTGACTTTTGTGGGGAGCAATACTCATGTAGACTTGGTTATCTTAGAAATGGTTGATTTTAATGTAATTATGGGTATGA